>CM053783.1:721095711-721478211 GCA_028749045.1 Cupressus sempervirens
CTTCTTGAACTTATTTCCTTGATTGGATTCTCTCCCTTATTTTTTCTGGTATATATAAATACACACACACACATACATGTGTGTGTGTGTGTGTGTATACATACATACACATATGTATATATATGTTTGTATATGTATACATATACATATAAATACACACACATGCATATACATATATACATATCTATATGTGGTTTGTATTTTCTTTATTTTATTTTTGTGGTTGTTTTATTCTGTTCCTTTATCTACCGATTTGTTAGTTAGATTCTTGGTACACGCATATATATTTATACATACATATATACATATACATACATATACATATGCACACACACACACACACACACACATACGGGTGTATATGTAGTGTGTATATAGATATTATTTTATTTTATTCTTTTATCTATTGATTTGTTATTTAGGTTCTTGGTATACACTATATATTCATTTAATGTCTTTAAAACACCTAATTGTCTTCTCCTTGTCAATGGACAGTGCTCAACCCAATCACATTGCCCTCCCTTGATAGCTGAAACTTACAAGAGAAAAAGAAGATGAGAAACCATGTATAATTTAGTATAAAATAGGAAAGTAATAAGTAAAAAAAAAATGTATTATGGAGGTCTCAAGGCCAAATAAAATGGTTGAGAGTGTGACATCGATCACCTATCTCATCTCCTCCCAAGGCATCAACTAAACATAAAGGAATCACATACATGTACATAAATGCAAAGTTGTAAAAATTATTCTAAATATAAATATTGATTATAAAATAATCATGTTCTGACAAATCATATGTATACACTTACCATAATAGAAGGAGGCCATGGATCTACATGCCCCTCCTTGTATCTCACATGAAATGCCTCATCGTGAGCTTCTACAGTCTTTGTAGCCACGTCTGTTGTATCCTTGTCCCAAACTAAAAATTGATAATTAGAATCTATCACGGGACTCAAGCATAAATTATTGTGCACATAATGCAAGTATGGGGCACACATACATGTGAGATGTTGGATGATGTAATTGCACCAACATCATCTACACAAGGAGACAATATTGACCTAGTACGAGTGACCTATAGACTACTTAATCAATGGATGGCTCTAGTGGCCTTTGAGCTAGCCTCCATGATGACATCAAGATGTTGCACTGTGGGGGGAGACATCAATAGGGAGAGGGAGGATATGTGATGTCTTTCTTCTACTGGGAAAATGGTCTATCCTAGGGAGATCCTCCACTTGTGCCCATATTGGGCCTAATGCTCCAATAGTTCACTTTGTGCCCTTTCACAAACTCAACATCAATTTTCTCAAGAAGTAAAAGGGAACCTCCATATTATCGTGTAGTGGTTTATAAAAAAAAAATCCACCAACAATCCCAAAAGTTAGTACACATGATCTCATTGGTGCACCATTTTATTGACTGTTTGGGTTTCTTGAGGTCAACTTTTAGTCTAGTTTTAGGGTTCACAAATAGCTTTTCTAGATCTATTTCTTTTTTTATTATGTTAAGGTCCACAACCCAATCATAATCCATCCCATCATCAAACTAGGCACACATCTCCTCATGTCAATGAAGAGCAACATTATGTTGCTCAAAAAATATTTCAATATTATCTACAATGGTGTTCAAGGTGGATAGCATGGGAGTCAATGTAGGAATATTATTATATATCTTTTGAAAGCCCTCAATTTTTTCAAATTTTATTCAGTGAAATCTTCAATTCGAAAAAGGTTTGGAAGGGGGTAAAAGATCATTTGACGGGTTATGGATCATTTGGGGGTGGTTGTAGAATGTTTGTGGGATCATTAATTTGTAGGGCATGCTTTGAAGGTTGGTTGGTGTCAAACATGCTTGATCAAATTACAAATAAACATAAAGTTACAAATTGAATTGATAAATTATAATAAAAGACACAAAAAACATATATTTTCATTAAAAAACATAAATTTCAATAAAAATTGAATGAAAATATGTAAAAACATAAAAAATTAACCCTATGAGTGATAAAATAATTAAATTTAATAATAGTTGATTGTATCCCTGATAGCTTTCGAATTCTCAAAAACCATAGGTAGAAAAAATAAATAGATATGAAGAAATAAGGAAAAATGTTGGAAACTACAAATGAAACTATTTTTATGTTTTCATTGATGTCAAATCTATTGGTGAGATAGTTTGCTACCTGATCTAAGTGTCATATTTGTTTTATTGATGAAGAGGATTTGAGAAGTTGTTCATAACAAAAGAATCTAGAGGATAGTTTGAGTTATGAAAATGAAATTTCAAATGGAAAATTGATTAGTTGGACTTTGAAAAGATAAATTGATTGTTGAAATCATGCTACAAGTGGAGAAGATAGTAATTTTCATGTCTTGAAAGTGTGAACCAAGATAGATCAAATGCATAGGCTTGACCAAGCAACAGAGCAGAAGATTGAAGTATTTTGATTGTGATGTTAGTGTCAACCAAGCTACAATAAGTTCTGAGAAAATTTAGTGTTAACCAAGCATTAATATCAACTAAGTAACAATGCATGTGTCAAGCAAGAAGTTTAATAGCAACTGAATAACCTAGTAATGACCGAGTGTTAGAACTTTGTGTTGGCCGAGGAACAACATTTTAACTATTTATGAGAAATCGTAATTTCCAAACAACTAAATTGATTTATTGGGATATAGAAAGTGTGTTGAAGATAAGGATAAATGAGTTGGATCATTTAATATTAGGAGAGGATTAGGTAAACGACCTAAGGATTGGATTCCAAGAGAAGTTTCTAGAAAAGAAGATAAAAATAAAATGGTGATCAGATACATTATATTTGATGGATATAATCTTAAACCCTAAGACCTAAGATGGTTTTTAAGAAATAAAAGATTAGAATTACCTATTTAAGGAGGTATAGAGGTGAACTTATAGAATGTTTATGTGTGTGCTTGTCTAGGAGATGCTCCAAAAAGTGTGAAGATTGAAGCAATGACTAATGTTATCGACTGGCGAATCTAAGCAAAAGGCTAAGAAGAGTTGAGAAGAAGAGTAATTTCTTGAAGGGTTGCCAAGAAAATCAAAGACTAAGATGACAATGGAGGCCAGATAGTGAATCAGTTTATGAGAGTTGAACAGAGATCTATACATGCAAAGTGAGTTTTACTTAACATATCAAAACTTGTTGTTGCTTTCTAGCCATTGTAAACAGTATTTGAAATCCTTGAATCAAGGTTGACCTAACAGTCATAGTGAACTAATAGTCACATGTAAATCCTTTAATAGGGGTTAAATTATAATGGAATGTTCTAAATTCCTCTAACAAGGCTACTTCTAATAGGGTGATTAAATCCTTTAACAAGGTCACATTTAACAATGTGTTTTGTAACCTTAACAAAGTTGTCTCCTAACAGAGCTCACTTCAAAAGAGTGAAAATTGGTGACATGTTGCTGGTGGTTTTTCCCAAATTGGGTTTCCACATTAAATCCTAGCATAAAACTTGTGTGGATTTTATTATGGTGTTTTACTAATTTATGTTTGCATTTTGCAAGTTTGTTATTTTAGAGAAATTGACAACTAGCTAATGTTATTGAAAGTTTATAGTAGAGATCGAGCAAAGGAATGATAAGATTTCAAGTTTAGTAAGTGTTTATTTGTTCAATTGGTACATCTAGACCTTGGATGATTGATTTACCCACCTCTCAATTATTCAAAATATTCTAACAATTGGTATCAAAGCATTGGTGCTTGTAGAGAGAAGTTTGAAGGTAGTCAAAGCTAAAGATCATAGCGTACAAAACGGAGGTACCAAAGTTGAACAAAGAGAATTTTCATGCATGGAAAATGTCGACGAGGCTACATATAGCTAGTATTGCTGATGTTGTATTGTAGTTTCTAGACAATGCATATGTTAATATAACAACAGTCCCTCTGACTGCTCAAAAATTAAAAGAAAATCAAGAGCACAATCAAGCAATGTTGGAGATTGTTTTAGCCCTAAGCTATACTAAGTTTGATGACATAAAAGAGTGCAATAATTCAAAAGAAATGTGGGATAACTAAAGACTATTTATGGAGGAGATGATAATGTCCTAAGAGCCAAATTAGAAAGTTTGAGAGGAAAATTTGATGAAATGAAAATGACAGAAGGTGAGAACATAGTTTAGTACTGTGCAAGAATCAAAGAGATTGTAAATTCTATTAGAGGAGAAAATGGAAATATTGAAGATGAAACAATAATGAGCAAGGTATTGAGAACTCTACTTCCTATTTATGCTATTAGATTTTCTGCAATACAAGAACTAGGATGTACACCAAGTAATGACCTAACTCTAGAAGGTGTAATTGGCAGGCTTATTGCTTTTGAGATGTCTAATTTTAATATTTACACTCCTACTACTGTTGAATATGTTTTTTAATAACAATTTTTTCTTAGCCAAAAAGGAAAAGGAAAACATGTGAAAAGTGATAGTGATACTTCTAATGATGAACTTGATAAACTTGAAGCACCGATAGCTACGAGATTTGGAAGAGGCAAAGGAAAATACAAAAGTAAACTTCTCATAATCATTTTTTCAGGCAACAAAGTTGGTCATTTTACTACAAGGTGTCCTCATAGAGAAGACAAGGATGAAAGGAAGGAAATCAAATACAAAGGAAGAAGAGATGATTGAGACTACAAGAAGAACAAGGACTACAAGGATAGAGATAAGAAATCTTCTTATATTGTTGAAGAAGAAACAGATACTAAATCTAAAAGTATTGATGAAGAAGTAGTCTATGTTACTATGAAAGAAGATTTTGATGAAGATGAGAAAACTACATTAATCTCTTATGTGAATAAAAGTGATAGATGCATAATTGATAGTGGTTGTTCAAATCACGTGACTCATGATAGAAGTAAATTTGAGGACATAAGATCATACAAGGGTAGCTGTGTTAAATTTGGTAATGATGTTCCATGTCTTGTGAAAGGTAAAGGATCAATTAAACTAATTGATAAGATCAAATGTGACAATGTTTATTGGGTTGAAGGATTTAACTATAATTTGTTGAGTGTTTTACAGTTAAACAAATTAGGGTACATAGTTGAAATCCATCACAAAAAGGACAAAATATTTGATGTTGATGGTAAATTTATTGGAAGTGATGATCAAACAAGAGTTAACTTATTCTATCTGGATTTATTTGATGAGACATGTTTCGTTGCACAACATGAAGATATTTGGTTATGAAACAAGAGGTTTTGTTATGTAAATTTTGACAATTTGGTTAGCATTAGTAAAATTAAAAGAGTAAGAGGTTTGCCAAAATTGAAGGAACCTAACAATGCTATGTGTGAACAATGTCAATTGGGAAAAATGACAAGGTCTAGTTTCAAGAGCAAAACATATTCATCAAATGATATTTTGCAATTGGTTCATACCGACTTATGTGGACCTATTGGTGTTCAAATCTATTATGGAGACAAATATTTCATTCTATTTGTTGATGACTATTCTAGAATAATGATTGCGATATATCTTCAAGAAAAATCTGATCCTTTTTAGTTATTTAACTAGTATTTGGCCATAGTTGAAAAGGAGATAGGGAAGAGTCTAATTTCTAATGAGTTCAACATATTGTGTAATGACAGAGGAATCAAAAGATAGACGTCTGCACCTAGGACCTCTCCTCAGAATGGAATAACTGAGAGAAGAAATAGATCAATTATAGACTATGCTAGAACATTGATGATGGAGAAAAATGTGTCATAGAAATACTAGAGACAAGCTATAAGTACAACTGTTTATACCTTGAATAGAGTACAAGTTAATAAAGGTACAAATGTTATACCTTTTGAATTGTGGTATGGATATGCACCTAATGTGAAATATTTCTAAGTTTTTGAAAGTAAATGTTACATACTTGAATTCAATAGAAATGGAAAACTTGATGCTAAAAGTGATGAAGGTATATTCCTAAGATATTCTACTGAGAGCAAATCTTATAAGTGTTTGAACTCTAACACAAAAAAAATTGTGGAAAGTGCAAATGTGAAAGTTGATCAATAAATAGAGAAGAATGAATTTGAATGCAAGACATAACTTGAAGATTATAGTTCATTCATTTATGTTAATCAAAGTGCTCCAAGAACTCTACTTGAACAAGAAAACAAAGTTGTAGATCCTCAACAAATTGGGAATGTCGAGTTGCAACAACAGTTGTTGAGCAATAGATTATGGGTGCCAAGCAACTAGGAAATGATGTCGAGTCACAAACAAAGGAAGTTGAACATTAGGAAAGCTATTCTAAGTGTGCATAACATGAACCTAAACCTGACCAATAGAGAGATAATGAGCTAAAATCATTTTTCAAGATGAACCTACTGAAGAACAAAGAAGAAAATAACCTATACTAGAAAAATATGTGAGAAGACACCATGCACTTGAACAAATGATTGGAGATAAAGAATCTGGTGTTATGACAAGAAGAAGACTCAAAAGTGATACATGCTTACTTTATGAGTTTGAGCCCAAATCTGTGAAAGATGCTTTGAAGAATGAAGATTGGATACAAGTAATGAATAAAGAAATTGAACATATTGAAAAGAACAAAACATGGACCCTAGTACCTAGACCAAAAGACAAAAATGTTATTGGAACAAAGTGGGTACTCATGAATAAGATGAAGTAATAAGGAATAAGACAAGATTGGTATGTAAAGGACATGCTCAAGAGGAAGGTGTTGACTATGGGGAAACATTTACCCTGTAGCGAGACTAGAAGGAGTTAGAACACTGCTGACATTATCTGCTTAGATTTAAGGTATATCAAATGGATGCCAAATCTGCATTTTTAAATGGGATACTTGAAGAAGAAGTATACATAGAACAATCTGAAGGATTTGTGGATCTCAACAAGAAAAATATGGTGTGTAAGTTGCACAAAGCTTTATATGGTTTGAAACAAGCCCCTGGAGTATGGTATGAAAGAATACATAACTATTTGGTGAAGATTGGTTTTGCAAGAACAAATGATAACATTAATATATACTTGAAGACTGGCAAGAACAATGAGGTATTGTTATCTAATATTTTTGTTGATGATATCATATTTGGAGGTAAGGAAACATTATGCAAATCATTTGCTAATGAAATGAAGAAGGAATTTGAAATATTAATGTTTGGTGAAATCAATTTTTTTGTTGGTCTACAAGTATATCAAATGAAGCAAGGTATCTTTATTACTTAGTCCAAATATATCAAGGAGATACTGAAAACTTTTGAAATGGAAGATTCAAAATCAGTGAGTACATGTATGGTTACTGGACACAAACTATCTAAGAATAATGATTGTGTTGATGTGAACCAGACACAATACATATCAATGATTGGAAAACTGCAATATGTTGTTCATAGAAGACCATATATTGCATTTGCAGTTGGGATAGTTGCAAGATTTTTAGAAAATCCAAAGGAAAATCACATGATGGAAGTGAAAAGAATACTGAGATATTTGAAAGAAACAAAAGATTATGGATTGTATTACAAGAAGAATGATAGGTTTGAATTGAAGGTATTCACTAACTCTGATTGGGCAACAAATGGAGATGATAGGAAAAGAACAACTAGTGGTACAATCTTTATAGGAAAGACACTGATTTCATGAACAAGCAAGAAGCATAAATACATTTTTCAATCAACAGCTAAAGTTAAGTATATGGCAACAGTAGTGAATTGTTCAAATATCATATGGATCAAACAATTGTTGAAAGGTATGAAGAAAGAATTACTGATCCAGTGGTTATCTTTTATGATAATACAAGTGTTATTAACATATCAAAGAACCCTGTAATGCACACAAACATAAAGCATATTGCTATTCAGTATCATTACTTGAGAGAGCTAGTTCAAGACAAATAAGTGAAATTGGAGTATGTGAACACTAAAGAGAAGAATGTTGACATATTCACTAAATCTTTACCTAAATATGCTCATGAAAATATTAGAGGTAAATTATGGGTGATTCACCTAGATAAAGACACTTAAGCTAAATTGAAGCATTGCATCAAATGTGTTGATCAGATTATCTTACAAAATGATGTAGACTATTCTACTTTAAGAGTTGTCTAAGGTAGTAAGAGGGAAGAAGGACAAAATAATGGATCAGTCATATGAAGATGATAGATGAAGAATTTAGAACTGACATGAAGGTAACTATATGAAAAGATCTATGAGTTAAAGGTATCTTTGGCATTATTGTCAAAGAGGAAGAAATTATCTAAGTTACCATGGAAAGGGAGATATTATCTAGTCACCATGAAGGGGAAGGTGTAATTTAGTTATCATGAAGAAGGAGAAATGACGAGGGAGAGATTATCAGAGAGTTATGAATAAAGATGAAAGAGGGAGATAATGAAAGAGGGTAGAGATATCTAAGTAAGAGGGAGTGTTTACTTAGAAGGAGATCATAAGATTTACTTGAAGTGTTGTGATAGAAATGAATCAGAATGAAACTAAGGGTACTAATGAAGACCTGATACATTGAGGGTGTTTCTTGAGTCTATATAAATGTTTTGGATTATATGGTAACTAGAACTATTCCATAAGTTTCTAGAGGTGTTGTCATCAATGTCAAAGAGGGAGATTGTTGGAAACTACAATTGTTATCTTATCATTGATGTCAAATCTATTGGTGAGACAGATTGCTACCTAATCTAAGTGTCATATCTATTTGATTGATGAAGAGGATTTGAGAAGTTGTTCATAACAAAAGAATCTAGAGGATAGGCTAAGTTATGAAAAGGAAACTGCAAATGGACACTTGATTAGTTAGACTTTGATAAGATAAATTGATTATTCAAATCATGTTACAAGTGGAGCAGATAGTAATGTTCAAATCTTGAAAGTGTGAACAAAGATAGACCAAATACATAGGCTTTACCAAGAAACAAAGAAGAAGACTAAAGAGTTTTGATGTACACGCCAAGTGATGCTAGTGTCAACCAAGCCATAGTCAGTGTTGAGCAAAATTAGTCTTGACTGAGCATTACTCGACCAAGCCATAGTAAGTGTCGATCAAAATTAGTGTCGACCAAGTAATAGTGCATGTGTCGAGCAAGAAATTTAATAGTGACTGAGTAACCCAGTAATGACCGATTGTTAGAACTTAGCATTGGACGAGGAACATCATTTTAACTATTCATGAGAAATCATAATTTCCAGCCAACTCAATTGATTTCTTCGGATATGGAAAGCGTGTTGAAGATAAGGATCGACGAGTTGGATCATTTAATATCAAGAGAGGATTAGGTAAATGACCTAAGGATTGGATTCCAAGAGAAGTTTCTAGAAAAGAAGAGAGAAACAAAATGGTGATCAGATACATTGTATTTGACGGATCTAACTGTAAAACCTAATATCTATGGTGGTGTTTAAGCAACAAAAGATCATCATTACCTATTTAAGGAGGTACATAGGTGAACTTACAGACTGTCTATGTGTGTTCCTATCTGGAAGATGTTCCAGAAAGTGTGAAGGTTGAAGATGTTATTAATGTTATTTACTAGTGAATCTAAGCACAAGGCTTAATAGAGTTGAGAAGAAGAGTGATTACTTGAAGGATTGCCAAGCAAATCAAAAACTAAGACGACAATGGAGCCCAGACAGTGAATCAGTTTATGAGAGTTGAACAAAGATTTGTACATGCAAAGTGAGTTGTACTTAATAGATCAAAACCTGTTGTTACTTTCTAACCATTGTAAATAGTATTTGAAATCCTTTAATCAAGGTTGACCTAACATTCATAGTGACCTAACAGTCATATGTAAATCATTTAATATAGTGACACTCTAATGGAATGTTCTAAAGTCCTCTAACAAGGCCACTCCTAAAAGGGTGATCAAATCCTTTAACAAGGTCACATTTAATAGTGTGTTTTGTAACCTTAAACAAGGTTGGCTCCTAATAGAGCTCACTTTAGAAGAGTGAAAATGGTGACATGTTGCTAGTGGTTTTTTCCAAATTGGGTTTCCATGTTATATCTTAGTATCAAACTTATGTAGATGTTATTATGGTGTTTTATTAATTAATATTTACATTCTGCAAGTTTGTTATTTTAGTCCTTTAATAGTGTGTTTTGTAACCTTAAATAGGATTGGCTCCTAACAGAGCTCACTTTAGAAGAGTGAAAATTGGTGACATGTTACTAGTGGTTTTTCCCAAATTGGGTTTACATGTTAAATCTTAGCGTCAAACTTATGTGGATGTTATTATGGTGTTTTACTAATTAATATTTACATTCTGCAAGTCTATTATTTTGGAATAGTGGACAAAAAGCTAATGTTACTGAAAGTTTACAGTAGAGACCGAGCAAAGGAATAATAAGATTTGAAGTTGATTAAGTTTTTGTTTGTTCAATTGGTACATTTAGACCTTGGATAATTGATTCACCCCTTTCTTAGTTATTCTAAATATTCTAACAAAAAGAATGTGTTCAAATTTAGGTATTATATGTGTAGGTATGAGGTACCTAATATGGATTGACACTTTTATTTACTTTGGTATTAGAATTGGTGAAAAAAAGTCAACATAATTTTTATAGAACTTTTGGACATTTGAAAACTTGTTTCATTTCATATCTCTACTTTTTGGCCCCTCATGATCCTATACATACCTATAAACCTCATTGAGTCCAAAAAGGTGACACTATAGGAGGTAAGAGATGCTATGATCAAGGCATTTAAGGCCATGACACCAGTGCTGCAAAAAGTATCTGATCCAAATTTATTTATGCATGACTTAGAGAAGACAATGCAAAAAGCTCAATATGAGCTTCAATATATGCATGTTTATTCAATTCACTAACAAATTAATTAGTAGACTGCACAACTACGACTCGGGAAATCATTCACCTAATTCATATAGTAAATGTTGAACAAGACAAGCATACTCTAAAGCTCTTTGAACTTTAAAATTTTATGTCACCCCTAATATGTATCATCTAAGGGCATATCAAAGATTTAGAGACACACACAAACCAACCACTAATTAGTACCTTGGAGAGGATCGAAGAACACATGACAGTTATTCATAGTGAGACAATCACTCACACCACTCTGAAGACATTATGGGAAGTATAACTTGCAAGTGTGTAGAGTAACTCAAAGATTTATTTGACAAGTTGTAAACTATGTGTTCAACCCTTTTTCATTGAGTGATAAAAGGTGGGAGATGATCATTGGCCTTATCATTCAATATTATTGGGAAAAAAGACATGGGGAGATACTATGAAGGAGGAAGATATTGTTGAAGAAGAAATAAAAAGAGGAAAAATAATCATACATAGAAAATGCTAGTATTCAAGGAAATCATTATGGCTAAAGATATGAGAGAAAGGGGGAGAAATTCATGAACAAATGGCACTGGAAACACCAACAAAGACAAGGCAGTAGAGACCACATTGAGGGGGAGTCTCACAATTCTTTTGACTAAGTCAAATTTTAAGAAGGATGATCAAAGTTTTTTTTTTTGGATTAGAGGTTTTTATTCTGAATTGGAGGTTTTTCCATCAACACCAAAGGGGGAGATTGTTGGACTTTTGTCAATTTGAAAGGATGACTAAGAGAAGGGTGATGACTAGTGCTTTGCATCACAATGATGACTAGTTCTTTGCATCACGAAGCTCTAAGTGTTATCATTGATTGGAAATTAGTAAAAAGGAAGAAGAAAAATGATTTAAGCAAGAAGCACCACTAGTAGGACCTTATACCAGCTAGGATGAGGGATGTGGCAGTGACAAGCTATGACATAGTAAATAGGTGAAGTAATGAAGTCACAAGAAATGATGAATCTTGATGAGTCACCATTGATGTGACATGACTGTCATACAAGGAAACATGATATGAAAGGAATCCAAATGTGGAGTCTCATAGATGAAAATGACAGAGGACATATCATAGACTTGTAGGAAGACAAAAAAACCTATGAGGCTAAGAACATACTTGTGGTAGTCATGGGTGTTACATGAAAACCACATATGCTATTCAAATTTGAATATGAGTAGGATTTTTTGAATTACTTTTGGTGCCTAAAGTTCAAGAAGTGTAAACATAATTTTGTACACTTCACTATGTTGATGATGATGTTGATTCATTGGAGAGAAGAGAAGAGGAGATCTAAGTCCTAGACTAGAGACTTGAGTAGAAGATCAACTGTAAATACAACGAGAAAGAGGTGAACTAGTGCTATTCATAGGGCACCCCAAAGAAAGGAAGAAGATCAAATTAGAATATTCAAGGTTTTTCCAGGGAGATATATTAGGAAAGGTGTTATTCTAAGATCAACCACTTATATTTCTTTCTTACCATTGCATCTATTTGTAATCTCTTAATCGTTCAGAAAAAGTTTAGTAGTGAGCTTTTATAAATCTTCTCACAAGGTACCTATAAGAAGGAGTATTTGTAAATCCTCTCATCAGGTAGATTTCAAAAGATTTTGTAATCCTCATAGTTTATGAACATTCCTAATAGAATGTGTTATCTGAGGGAACAATTGTAGCCTTTAACTGGGCACCCTTTTATATGTAGTAAAAGTTTGGTGGGTATATTACTTCCACTATGACTTTCATCCTCACACTAAGAGGTTCCACATATAGAACTTACGTGTTACTGATTCATGCATATATGTGTAAGCTTACATAGTTTTGTAGTGTTGATTTCATGTTTTACTACTCCTTAGATTATTGGTGTTAAAGTTTATCAAGTTAGGAGCTCAACTAATCAGTTTTGAAAGTTTGTATTGATTCATCCCCCTCTTAGTACCAATTTGGGACAACAAAAAGTAAATCTATAGTCAATCACACTAGATCATCTTCTACTGCATATCCCGTAGAAGGTAGCCAAGCTTTTATTGGTTGTACTTTTTGAAATATACATGTGTAGGTATCAATAAGAAAACAAATATCATATTTGTGTTCCTTTACAATACTAGTTGGGGTTCTTTCTCTTTTATGCATTCACAACTGAAAATCCTTAAGGTAACCCCACTTGAAATTATTAAATTTATATACTAACTCTCTAATCAACTCACATATTTGCACAGCCACTATTTTAGCTATAGCCTATTGTACTGTTCCTCTACTTGGGAAAATTGTTTTCACATAGAAAAAAGACACATTCCATAATTTCTCCATACTCAAAAGGTTGTTTCTTGTCCCTCTTTATCTTATCCATGTTTACCATTTATTGAATCCAAAACATCTCACATAGATATCTATTGTATCCTCCTTCACCATTCAATAAGATGCATGAATTGCTCCACCGAGTGCACTATTCAAATGACTTGATTAATAAGCTCTATATCTAATGACAATAAATGTGAATATGAATTCTTTATCTAGATTATTTCATTGATAGCAATGATATAATAATCAAGCTTAAATTTGATTAAATATGTAACCAAACTTACAATAATTATCCTTAGGTTGGTCTTGCTAGTAGCACAAAATCATGTTACTCTGTGAATAATTTTCTTTCTAATCTTGTGTAGTCTATCCAACCAAAACAAATGATCATGTACACGGTTCAACACATATCAAATTTACTCATGATGAAAATCATTTGGTATATCAACTACATAGGATAACCCCTTTATCTTTAGATTCTTGTGTTCATCCTTCAAAATATAATTCTCACACACTCCTTCATATTAACTATTAATAGCACGTATTCCACATTCATCAAGTTTGCAATGAAAGTATGATCATATGTCCTCAACCAATAAAACTCCAAGAGGTATGGAGGATAGGGCACTCATCTTATCATTCTTTCTCACTTTCATCAGATGTAGCTTGAATATAGGCCTTGGTTCCTTACTAAATAAACCAAAATAAGGGCATCCAAAACTCTTTCTACGATTGAATACAAAAATTGCACTAAAATATTATCACAAACTAAAGAAATACTTATTGTTTCATTGGTTAATGTTCTTATATACTTCCTTATTTCTCAACTGGCAAATTACATTTCACCGAACAACAATCAACTTAAATAACCATTAGAAACTCACAAGTGCACTTAAGAGAGCAAAGTGACAAAAGAACTCACATTATCCTTATATAACCTTGAGAACATTGTCATTGTACTTTTAACAATAAAATAGTACATTCCAATGGTAGAATATTGCCTTTTATGGTTGGTTAGAATATGAAATTTAATGTTATCTCCTCACAAACATATACAACTTTAAAACTTCATTAGAATTGACTAAAATCCTATACCAATTTTTTTTTTAATAGATGTTTTTTATATTTTAATTTGATTTAGAATACATGTCAGATAAATTTTGATCCAAATAAACATCTAGCATGTTTAACATCTCTTTGTATTTATCTTCATCATGCTAAGGACAAAAGGATTCATACTTGGTAGTTTATTGAATTTAGTTTACCTTTTAAAACAAATCACATAATAGTTCAAGATTTGTTAAAAAGTCATAAAAATATGAACCAAAATTTGTTGACAAAAAAGATATCAATTTTCCACTAAATAGATATATGTTAAAATGGATTTTGTTTAGGTTATTAATCTTTTAAAAATATAAGGGAAATTTGAACCAAGGTTCAACTCTCATGGACCATTTTTACTTGTTGGTTGGATTGTTTAATAAATGACTAGATGAACATTTATTTAAAATTATATGTATTGCTTTCATTTCTAACTAAAATAAATGTTTCATTTCACAATATTATATTTCATTTTAATTATATATATATATATATATATATATATATATATATATATATATATATATTTTTTTTTTTTTTTTTCAAAATTATAGATTAACAATATTATAATTTACTTGAAACTATCAAAATATAATAATATTTTTTTAAAAATATTAATAGTTTAACTACATATTTTTTATATGTACATGAATTAAAACTTAGATATATTTAAATCTAAATAAATCATCAAATTTTCTAAATCTTTTTTCTTAGCATGTTGTGAGCTTTTCATTAACTTAACAAATAAATATAATTATTCTAGATTTGAACCAATACCCATTGAAATTGTAATAATAAATCTTTCAAAATGTTATAGATGTTGAAAATGACCAACACTTCTCTATTATCATCTCTGACGCTTGTATAGATATACCTAATTTCTATTCTCTGGAAGTGATAATTGGATACAATATGTTTTATATAAACCTACAAGAAAGCAAAGAAAACACAATGATTTCATTGTGTGAGATGATATGGTGATAAATGAAGGATCTTTAATTATGCAAATGGTTTCTTTTAATTGGTGGATGAAGATGATGTACTAATATTTGTATGGCCTAATCTTTTACCAAGTGTCATAGACTTGTCAGATTATTTGCCAAGTGTAGAGAGATTTTGTCCATTAAGAAGGTTCCAACTGAGATGCATGGTTTTTAGTGCAAATCAATTTTCCAACACTTGTAAGATGATACCTATCAAATTATTTGAACATAGATTCAATCTTTGCAAGTTGATTAAAGAAATCAGCTCTATGAGAATGAGGTTAGACAAATAATTTTTAGAGAGGTCAAGAAATTTAAGGTGGGGGATGTTTCCCACATGAGGAGGAATCTGACCATTTAGGAACTTGTGTTTTAAAACCACACTCACAATGTGCTCTTTTTCATCACAAGTTATTCTAGTATGTTGGGTATATGTGAAGCCCAACAACTTGCATATTTTATTATTTGTCCCTCCAATTTGTTTGAATCTTCAATTCTCTGAGTCTCTATAAATATATGTATATGGAGGTTCATTAAACATATTGTATTTGAGAAGTTGAAGCTACAAGTGTGATGTAAAAATAAGAGTTTAAATCAAATTAAGACTTCCTCTAACCAGTATGGTCATAGCCATAGGTTGTGGTGAGCCATGATAATAGTTGTGTCATATGTTTAATATTTCTTGTTGTTCTATATTTATTTCACTTTGCCCTTTTAATGTATCATCAAAATTGGTATTAGAGAAAGGTAGAGTTGCTAGGAGCGATTTTAGTGGTTAAAATTCTAGAGTCATAGAAGATTTGAAGGTCAAAATTTTGGTTTTTGCAAAATACATATGTGTTTATTACTGGTTAAGCAAGAACATACAATTGCACTTGGGGAAAAAACAAAGAATCCCACTACTATGAAAGATGAACATTGGGAAACTCTTGATGAAAAGGGGAAGGAAATAATCTTTCTCTCACTATTCCAAAATGTTTTCTTCAATGTATTGAATGGAAACAAAAACAAAAATTGTTTGAGACAAGCTCAAAGCCATGTATAGAATGACATCAACTGAAAATGAGATTTCATCATGAAAAAACTCTACAAAATCAAGATGAAAGAAGGTACTATAATATTTAATTACATGAATAAGTTGAATACCTTATTATGTCAAGAAACCTCTATTGGCATGCAGATGATGAGAACAAGGTTGTTCTCTTGTTATGTTCCTTACCTGATAGTTGGGATAATTTAGTGACAATGGTTAGCACTTTGATTTTTGGTAAGAGTAAGTTGGTCTATGATGAGGTAGTGACTACTCTTCTTAGTGAAGATATGAGGAGAAGTAATAAGGAATCCTCATCTAGTGAATATTTAGCAATGGTAAGCACCAATAATAGAGGAAAGAGCCACAATAGAGGCTACTTTTTAAAGGTTTGATCGGTAAAAAGGAATAGATTTCAATGAAATCTTCTCACATATGGTTAATATGACTATTATTCGGGCATTCATAATCTTGAACTTGAACATATGGATGTTAAATTGTCTTTCTTCATGGCAACTTAAATGAAGAAATTTATATGATGCATCGAGAGGTATTTTCCAAACATGGACAAGAAAATCAATTTTGTAGATTGAGGAAGAGCTTGTATGGACTCAAGTAAGCATCGAGGCAATGGTACCTCAAGTAAGCATCGAGTAAATGATTAGCTATCCACTACCACTCTCTTCCAAATGTAATCATTATGCTCATTCACCATGCTTCTACTACAAAAAATATTTCTCAGATCTCAATACAAGATCCACAAACTCACATCACAATAATCCCTTAGATCTCTTACTCACATATAATTTGCATGTATAATTTGCTTTCTTTCTTCAACACTACACTTACTTCTAGACCTTCATCAATCACAAGGAAAATAAATTTCCTTTATACCAAGTCCTCAAATTAATTCATTGAGTCGACCTTGAGGCTTTCCCAATTTACAATTACAATAGGACCCCATTAAGATAAAATAATACACACTACATTACATCTTTTCATAATTATAAAATGCTATCAGCTCACAGTCTTTATAAATATTTCAAAGTTTGCATGCTCACTAACATCATCTTTTGAATGTCTTCTACCTTTTTCCAACTTTGCATAACTAGATTTTATTCCTATTAGGAGATATAACCTGATTACCAGCAACAACTTAGGAACTCTGTCTATATAGTACCTTCTAAGGATCTCATATAACTATTACTAGTATTTGAGTTTCTACATGCACTCTTAGCCATAACATCAAGACACTTTGTAGAACATGTCCTCAACTTCACTTGATCTCATCTTCAATCCTTGAATTTTATAGTCTCTATCTTTGTTTGTTGCTTTATCAGTATTCAGTATGCTGACATCAATGAGAAATACAGTCATGAATGTAACATGTAACCATTGTAAGAATCTCTCAAGTGCTCCAAAAATGCTAGAACATACCTCCATAGAAATATCATCTACAATCATGCCAACAATATCCCCCTTTGGCATTGATGGAAATTGTAATGTTCTTGTTATAAAATAAATAATAAATTAAACATTTGTAATGGGTTGATTGATTTAATGTATCTCAAACCCATTTTCATTTTGTTTTCGTAGTTTGTGTTGCCGTCAACTATCTTTGTACACTGTCGAAAAGGTTTCCCAACAAGTATTTAAGCACGACTTGTAGGAAGTCTGTAGGTATGCATTCTTGATTATCTCTTTGTACTGTGAACTCCTATTTAGGGTTCTCTGTTGTTTGCCATTTTGGAAGTGAAAGATCTTCTCTATTTGGATCATTGTAGTTTCGGTGGGATTCGACCCTCACCCTATTTTGTTGCTATATGTATTAATTCTCTCAGATCTAGAAAATTGAATCATCATCTTTTGGCATCTATTGAAGGGATTATTCAAGTTTTCTATTGTTGTATTCTATTTGAATGTGTTGCATTTTATTGTGGCTCAAACACTTCCCATGCAATATCAAGGTATTCTTGTACAGCCTCCACTTCTACACCTTCCACCAACTCATCTTGGTTCTCCCCACATGCCAAACTAATCCTCATCGTACGACTTGCAAAATTCAAGTGTTTTGTTTGCTTTGTTTTCCCACCATACGACCTTTAGGATACCTCATACAACCCTTAATACACATTGTACAACAAACTTACTCCTTCACACTATCTACACATTCGTTCACTCTCCTCTAGGCACACCGTATGACCAAGTAAACTCCCCCTCCAGGCACTACATATAGTCACCTCTACCATACAACTCCACCACCCCACCATATAGACTCTCATTAACATCGTACGACTTCCTTATCGTCTGTATGACCTTCACTTTCACACCATACAACTTAAAAATCTAAAGTACGACCAACTTCCTAATACCGTACGGTCTGCCTTTGTCCTTGCCTTTAACATAGCATACACCCAAGCTGTATGACCTCAATTCTTGTTGAACTCATTGAAGGAAAAAATGCCCATTCCTATTCCATCTGATGTCCACAATGTCTGAAGAAGACAATTAGGGAATTTAGGAACAGGAGCAGAACATTACAATGGTATCAGAGCACTTCAATCCTGCCAGCTTGTGGATAGTGAATGAGAGTTTAGCCAGAAGGGAAGGACACATTCCATTGATCGAATGGCTGACAAATGGGAACCGATCGCTACTGAACTTGTGGCACTACTGAGGGAACTTGTCAGGAATTAGGCACAGATCATTGATACGCAGTGACTATGGAAGAAACTCTCAAGAATTTGGCAAAGAAAAAAATATTTGGAAAATAAAATGGTCACAGTGTAGACTCGGTGTTGAGTAAATCAAATCCTCAGCCAACATGCTCTCGACCTTTCATGCTGACTTTTCCACCATAGATGGAGGCACAATGCGAAGGGAGACAACCAACCTTTAAAGAGATGAGAGAAGACTGGAAGAATGCAAACCTTGAAGAAGATATATCCTACAAAGGCCACGCAAATCTGAGAATGAGATATTTAGTAGGCGGAAACAAAGGATACTTTAATGATGATCTTAGAAGGAAGTTGAGTAAGGTAAATCTATTTCCATTTGATGGATCCGGTTCCATATCTGTGCAAGCATGGATAATGAAAGTCGATACTTACTTCTAGCTGAATCCTATGCTAGAAGAAGAAGCAATCAAATTTGTCGTGTTGCACGTGGAAGGAGTTGCACATGAATGGTGGTATCATGAAAAAATCACATTAGGGCATGATCAAATAAATTCTTATGCAAAATTCACAGACATTGATAGAATGATTTGATGGTAAAGATTCAGAGCTCAATTTCAAAGCTTTGGCACAAGTGAGACAAACTAGATCGGTCAATCAGTTCATTGCAGAGGTTTAGAGAATCTCTATTTTGGTCATGGACATTTTTGAAAGAAGATGGGTAGTGCTCTTCATGGACAGATTGACAGAACCTCTAAAAGGTTGGGTAAAGGGGTTCAATCCTACCACCTTGTCAGAAGCAATCAATAAAGCACAAAGTATGTCATCATCATCGGCATCATCATCTCAAAGTTACTCACATCCTAAATCGTCGACGTTTTTAAGGAACAAACCTCTGCCCAATAACCTGTCGTTGGATGAAGCTACCAGATAGGAACTCCAAAGGAAGAAATTGTGTTTCAATTGCAAGGGACCTTGGGAGCTTGGCCACCAATGCTTCAAAAAGGGGAAGATCCATTACGTTGAGGTCGTGTCTGATGATGACGATGAATAAGAAGACATGATGGATGAAGATAACCAACCGCACAATGACACCAACATCAATTTGACCCATATCAAGAGAACTGTCACTTTGGTACAATGTGAAGGAACCATTGCATTAGCTAGTAGCCCGATGTACACATTTTTGTGTGTGTGGGGTACCCTTCAAGGACAAAGGGTTATAGTGATGTTGGATAACAGAGCTACTTTAAAATTCATAAACTCATCCTTGGTAAAACAAAGAAGTCTATTTACGGAGGCACATGCAGGCTTTTAGTTCAAGGTCGTCAGAGGGACTTTTCTACCCTACATGCACCTTGTTCCTCAACTGAGTATCACAATGGTTAATCACACAATAATTGAAGACTTCTTCATGGTGGACCTGGCCAACATGGAAGTAATTCTTGGCATATAGTGGATGGAGACCCTAGTTGAATATACTCAAAGTTTCAAATAGATGGACTTCACTTTTGTGGTTGATGGAAAGAAGGTTGTCCTTCGAGGAATGACAAATGAAGGTCCAAAGGATTTTTTTGTACATTAGATGGAGGCAATCTTTCAGCACGATGATGTTGCATGGGTTGTACATTGTCCTATCTCGGTGGAACCTATAAAGGGGCGTCAAACATCTCCGTAGGATGATGAACTTCAGGATATTTTAAGTAGACATGATAAAGTTTTCATAGATATTCCTCCCGGCATACCACCTCATCAAGGGTTTGAACACACTATCGAGTTAGAATCAGGGTCAAAGTCAGTCATAACCACATCGTACCACCATCTCAAGAAATTCAAAGATGAGATTGAAAGGATGATTCAAGAATTGCTAGAGAAAGGATGGATCTGTCCCAGTTCTAGCCCATTCACATCATCTATGGTCTTAGTCAAAAAGAAGGATGGGACGGTGCACATGTTTGAGAACTAATGCGTGTTGAACAAAAGAACAATAAAGAATAGATATCCCATTCCAAGGATAGATGAGCTACTAGATGAACTGCATGGTGCGATCTATTTTTCAAAAATAGATCTCTATTCCAGATACCATCAGATGCGCATGAGGGAAGAAGATGTGGAGAAAATGGCTTTTTGTTGTCACTACGGACATTATGAGTTTCTGGTCATGCCATTCAGATTGACGAATGCACCTACTAAATTTCAATCATGCATGAATCACATCTTCAACAAGCAATTACATACGTATTTATTGGTATTCTTTGATGATCTTCTTATTTAAAGCAGGACATGGGAGGAGCACCTAAAGCATTTGAATGAAGTTCTGAGTATCATGGAGGAATAATCCTTGTTCGCCAAACAATCCAAGTGTGAATTTGGTATGACAAAAATATTGTGTTTGGAGCATGTTGTCAGTAAATATAGAGTTCAAGTGCATTAGGAGAAGATTTAGGCTATCTTCGATTGGCCTCTCCCAAAATCACTCACGGATTTGCAAGGATTCTTCAAACTGTGTAGTTACTACAGGAGGTTTGTTAAAGGATTCTCTCAACTCAGCATACCTTTAATAGATTTGAAAAAGAAGGGGTCATCTAGTGGAACAAAAAGGCACAACTTACCTTTGATAAGCTGAAAGAGGCCATGAGCACTTGTCCCGTACTTGCACTACCTGATTTCACTCAACTGTTCATTTTGGAGTGCAACGCGTCTGGGGAAGGCATTAGAGCAATAGTGATGCAAGATAGACACCCCATCACTTATGAGAGAAAGAAGCTTATGTAAGCAAAATGTCTATATTCCATCTACAACAAAGAAATGTTGGCCATTGTACATGCTCTAACCAAGTTCCGGGAGTATCTGATAGGTGCCAAGTTTATTGTCTATATGAATCACAACAGTCTGAGATATTTTTTGGAGCAATGGGACTTGAACGAACGAAAAAAAAAAAGGGTAAGAAAAGTTCAAGCTTTTGATTTTGACATTGAGTATGTGAAAGGGAAGAACAATGTAGTTGCAGATGCCTTGTCCCAGAAACCCACCATTTGCTCACTAGACCATATTTCAACTAACTGGAAGGCACATCTGTTAGTTGAATATTCCAAGAATACATTCTCATGTGAAATAATGGATGGCCATACTCATGATGATTGGTACAGAGTGGTGGATGACATCATCTACTATAAAGACCAAATATACTTGGTGCCAAAATCCAAATTGAAGTAGAAAATCTTGAAGGAAGTACACGACTCACCTCTGGTTGGACACTCGAGTTTCCTCAAAACTTATAGAATTCTTTAAGAGAGTTTTTTGTGGAAAGGACTTAAAGGGGATGTGTTGCAATATGTAAGGGAGTGTACAGCCTGCCAACAGAACAAGTCCGAGCATACTCCTCTTGTCAGGTTGCTACAACCTTTGCCAATTCCTAAACATAAGTGGGAAAGTATATCAATGGATTTCATAATAGGTCTTCCCAAGGTGAGTATAAAGGATTGTATCTTCATGGTGGTTGACAGATTGACAAAGTATGCACATTTCTTTGCCATCCCCTTGGACCTTCAGGTTGCACAAGTTGTCGATCTATTTTTTAGAGAAGTTTTTCATCTACACGAGTTACTCCGAAACATCGTTAGTGATTGAGATAGATGATTCATCAGTATCTTCTAGAGAGAACTATTTCAAATGGCAGGGATAGAATTATCACCAAGTATGAGTTACCACTTGCAGACGAACAAACAGATCGAGATTGCAAACAAATGGCTCGAAGGCTACCTTCGAAACTATGTTTGGGCATAACAATGAGCATGGGTAAAATGGATCCATCTGGGGGAATATTGCTACAATACCATGTATCACATGTCTATTGGGATGGCACCCTTCAAAGCTCTGTACGGGTACGAACCCCTCCCCTTCATCGACACAGTTCTGGGTGATAGTTGCACACCAAGGGTGAGGGATTGGCTTCAGGAGGGACAAGAAATACTAAGGTGCTTGAAAGAAAACCTATAGCGGGCACAAAATCAACAAAATATGTACGTTGATAGACACAGGATAGAGAAGAGTTTCGAAGTGGGGGATCTAGTCTATCTCTGGCTCTAGCCATACCGACAATCTTCATTAAAGAGAACAGGAAAGGAAAAATTGAAGCCATGATTTTATGGCCCCTATCGCATGGTCTGTCGCATTGATGAAGTTGCATATGAACTAGAACTTCTGGAGGGGAGCCGCATTCATAATGTCTTCCATGTTTCTTATCCAAAGAAAGCCATCGGGCAAAACATCATAGTGGCTATGAACCTTTTGCCACTTAATGAAGAAGGAAAGCTCATTTTGGAATCTACCAAGATCCTCAAAGTGTGTAAAAAGACCCTATGAAACCACACTATAAAGGAATACTTAGTACGCTAGCGACACCTACCATTGGATGATGCAACATGGGAAGGTGAGCACATTCTCGAGCACCCTGTATTGCATTTACTTGAGGAAAAGAAAACTTTGGGATGGGAGGATTGTAATATTCCCATTATAAAATAAATAATAAATTAAACATTTGTAACAGGTTGATTGATTTAATGTATCTCAGACCCATTTTTATTTTGTTTCCATAGTTTGTGTCGCTGTCAGCTATCTTTATACACCCTCGAAAAGGTTTCCCAATGACTATTTAAGCAACACTTGTAGGAAGTCTATAGGTATGCATTCTAGATTATCTCTTTGTACTGCGAACTCTTGTTTAGGGTTGTCTGTTGTTCACCATTTCAAAAGTGAAAGATCTTCCCTATTTGGCTCATTACAGTTTTGGTGGAATTCAACCCTCACCCTATTCTGTTGCCACATGTATTAATTTGCTTAGATCTGGCAAATTGGAGCATCATCTTTTGGCATCTATTGAAGGGATTATTCAAGTTTTCTATTGTTGTAGTCTGTCTAAATGTGTTGCATTTTATTGTGGCTCAAACAATTCCAATGCAATATCAAGGTATTCCATTATGGCCTCCACTTCCACACCTTCCACCAAGTCATCTTGGTTCTCCCCGCATGCCAAAATAATCCTCATCGTATGGCTTGCAAAATTCAAGTGTTCTATTTGCTTTGTTTTCTCATTGTACGAACTTTAGGATACCCCGTACGACCCCCAATACACATTGTACAACAAACTTACTCCTTCACACTATCTACACATCCATTCACTCTCCTTCAGGCACACCATATGGCCAAGTAAACTCCCCCTCCAGGCACTACATATGGTCACCTCTACCATACAACTCCACCTCCCCACCATACGAACTCTCCTCAACATCGTACGACTTCCTTGTCATCCATATGGCCTTCACTTTCACACCGTATGGCTTAAAAATTTGAAGTACGACCAACTTCTTAATATTGTACGGTTTTCATTTGTCCTTACCTTTGACACAATATACACCCAAGTTGTATGACCTCCATTCCTGCTGCACTTATTGAAGGAAAAAATGCCCTTTCCTATTCCATCTAACATCCACAATGTCTGGAGAAGACAATTAGGGAATTCAGGAACGAGAGCGAAACATTATAGAAACATAGATGAAAAACATCTAAGTTCCATGAATACCAAATACAACTATGTTGTTATTGCTGCTCTCATTTTTCAAATCCTCTTCATCAATCAAATATTGTAGTCAATGCATCTCCCCTATTGACATATCTCATCCTCATTAATTCTTTATACATCATCTCCCCCATACTCAAGAGTTCATTCTGTCCCCCATTCACAAGAAATGTTTTTCATGTACTCTCCCCCCATTGACATCAATGACAAAGGTATCATTATGTCAGTCTATCACTCAATATCTTCAATTAGCTCAAGTATCCAAAGATGCAATTGAAATATCAATTATTGAGAGTCCTTCATGACTCAGATCAAACATAGATGTACTCCCCCATAGAGGAAGCATCAACATTCAGTCCAAATAAACAATAGTGCTATGTACCACTAGACTAATGAAATTTATGCATCATCTTACTCAGAAGTAGGAAGGGGCATAACCTCAAGTATACCTCACAAATACTCAAACATATCCTTTGGTAAAGTCTTTGTTTAAATATCTACCATCTTCTCCTTTGTACTAACATACTCCAATCCAATCTCTTTCTTTGCAACCTTCTCTCTCAAAACAATATACTTAATAGATATGTCCTTCATCTTAGAATGTAACACAAGATTCTTAGACATACTTATTATACTTGTTTTATCACAATGTATCATAATAGGTTCAATAAACTCAACTCCAATATCCTTCAACATCTGTTTCATCCACATAATCTAATTATAGTTGTTTGTTATTGCTACATACTCTTCTTCTGTTGTACTTTGTGAAATGCAATCTTGTTTCTTTCTTAGCCAAGAAATCAATCTTCCTCATAAGAAAATGCTCCACTACTTGTACTCTTTTTTTCATCCATTCTACTTGCCCAATCTGCATTAGTATATGCACATAGAGTAAAGTCATTTGATCTATCATACCATGATCCAAAATCACGCATACCCTTCAAACATCTAAAAATCCTTTTTACTACTACATAATGTGCTTCCTTAGGATTAACTTGGAATCTTTCAACAATTCCAATTGCATTAGCCATGTCTAGTCTTGTATGTGTCAGATATTGCAAACCTCCAATCATCAGTCTATACTTCTTTTGCTCAACAATAAGTGTAACACCCTGCTAGGGAACCCAAAAGAAATAACCTAAAGTTTTACTAAGTTTGTCAAACAATTTTTTTTGAAAGATAATAACTTAACAACAACATATAAAATATATCTAAAGCATTAACTCACATACATAACAACCATCATAAAATAGATTACATCTCTTAAGGGTCCCATGATGTTGAATCACATTTAAGTTTAATTAATACTAAATATGATACACAACAAGTCCACCATCAAAGAATAACTACAAGTACAAATCCATGTAAATAATATGCAATTACAGGATACCACTTAGCATAATCAAAATGCATAATCATCCATTGTACAATTCACAGGGTATGAGAAGCTCAAGAATATACAACATCAATAAAATACATCATCTCATAAGATCTCTAATAAAAATATACAGTACAACAGAAGATAACCATCCAATAGAAATATAAGATTAGAAAGAAAGGTATAACTGCACAAGTACATCTACCAACAACATCCAATGGTTGGATCTCAATGATATAAGAAAAATGCACTATCGCCCAACCTCTTGGAACCTAAATGGCCCACTCCCACCGCACTGAGGAGATAAACTCAAGTCCCGAATGGATATCAAAACACAAGTCAAAACCAACATCTAGGTCAAGGAAACACTTGAAAGCAAACTATCTCAAAGGGTATCAAGACATCAATATCAACTAATCCCAAAGGCAACAAGACATGTAGGAAATCTACTATGCAAGTGGGCAAGTTTCATCACATGAGCCAACTCTAAGATTACCTTGGTAGCCTCACTGGACTTCAGCCCCCTAGTGTCTTTATGTGGCATCGATATCCTTTCATACAAACAAGGCATACTAATGAGTCAACTCTAAGGTTACCCTGACAATCTCTCAAGACTCCGGCCCCCTAGTGACTTTATGTGGCACCAATATCTTATTAATTCATTTTAAACCCATTTAATGAAATGTTATCACTTATTAAAATAACCTACAATGGGTTACCCTGGCAACCACTTAGGGCCCCGACCTCCATTGCAAGCCACTTCCCAACATGACATACAAATAACCTACCCTTTAAACTCAGTAAAAGTAGGTAGTCTCATACAACCATAAAACACATATCAATTCTTAAACAAGAAATTGGAAACCACTGAATCACTGATTGAAAATCACAAATTTCATCAATACAATCATCCTATCGTGATTGATCCAAAATCACGTACACATATACCAACCCATGATCTCATATGACATCACCAAAAACAAATCACAATAATCACCTCAATCCTAAACAAGCAATTGGAAAGCAATCCAGAGATAATTGATCAAAGACTTAAAGGTTATACCAGAAAAGTCATACCATTCATCTCAATTCTACACAACAAACTGGAAAGCACAACAAAACATCTAATCAAACTCATCATAGAACACACATGACATATTGACATGGTCAAGTATAAAAGATCGTAACCAAAGTAAACCATAACATCATCACAGAATAAAACACCCAAGCCTCTGGCAAACATCTTTGTTTTGTCAAAGAACTAAGTCAACTCTGAAACCCCAACATCAGTAAACTACACACTGCATACAATACAAAAGTAACTTTCACAATTCATTAGGTTTTGAAAACACAATAGTTCAATTTTCACTAAAGTTTTTCAAGTTTTAATTTTTATTTTCAAGCACAAGATTTGATATACAAGCATAAGATTTCAGTTTTCGTTTCCAAGTATTACAATTCATAAATATTTTCAATTTCAATCAGCGTTTTAGTTCTCATCTTTTTAAAGTATTATACTTGTTTAAGGTTTTTGAGTTTACAAAATCTCAAACAATTCAACAATCCATAAAGAGTTGTTTTAAAAATAAAACCCCATTTTCAATTATCAAATTCACTTTCCAAAATGTTTTAATACTAAATATTCTTCAATTTAAATATTATTAAAACTCACAATAATCAATTATTCTCTATTGATAATAATTTATTTATTAATAACATAATTTTAAAAAATTATTAATAAAATAATTTTATCATCTATTAACAAAATAAGAATTATTATTAATAATCATAGTACTTAACATTTATTATTAATTTAATTAATAAAACTTAATATTAAAATAACATAAATTATAATTAACATAATTTACAATTATTAAAAAACTAATAGTAAAAAATAATTAATTTTAAAAAAAAAATCCCTTTTAAACAAAACGCTTATAGCCTGTCGGCTGGCGACATGCTGTGCACAACCTCGCTGACGTAGTAGTAGGGTACTGCATTAGCAGTACCTACTACTGCAGCAGCAGGGTATTGTCGCACATAACTCATTTAATGGCCATCGGTAAGGAAAGAAAAAGGAGGGGAGGAGGAAAGGTGGGTGGGGGGGTGCTAGCCCCCGCCCACTAAGACAAATATAAATATAATTTTTAAATTAAAACCAAATCGCATCCCCACAATAAAATCACAGTATGAGTTCATTCAATCAATTTTATTTTTTCATTATATTTAATAATATAATTACATACTAATTTCTAATTACTTTGTAATTATATATATATATATATATATATATATATATATATATATATATATATATATATATATATATATATATATATATATATATATATATACACCAATAAAAACTTGGTATAGAAACCCGAATCAAATAGTCAAAATCTATAAAACAAAAATTGGTTTTCCTTTCAAAACCCACATCCTAATTTTAACAAATTGATTACGAATAACCCAATTTATATCAGACAAGGGTTTCACATATTAAAATTGTTCACAGATGATTTTGAAAATGAAGAACAATCAAATTCATACACGAGGGTTTCAATCTTCATTTGTTTACGGATGATCTAGAAATGAAAATCAATAGAATCACAATAAGGGTTTCAGATTCAATTCATATACACAGGTTTCTCAAACGAAGAATGATAAAATCACATACAAGGGTTTCAACCCACTTGAATTCTAAAAATAGATTAGCAAACACAAAGAAGACAAAGAAAACAATGAACAAGCAACTACTGCACAAATCCACAAGATCCTACCTAGATATGATGTTAAACAACGAACACACAAAACACACAAGAATTTTCCTTCTCTTCAAAAACCCTCTTCCCCAAAAATCAACTCCTCCAAACCTGTCTGTGGAGAAATTGACTTTGATTTCCTAATAAAGAGTTTTTCCCAAATCAAGGCTTCGATCGTGCAATCACACGAAAACCCTTTTTCCTTTATTATTTTATTATTTTAATTTCATGCACAAGGTTAATTCAATTTAATTAAAATAAACTTTATTAAATTAATGCTTTTTGTCTCTTATTAAATCATGAGACGTTTAAATAAAATATTATTTAGAGTTTGTTAATTAAAATAAAACTCATAAATAAATCATTATTAAATAAAATAAATATAAATATGCCAAAATTAGAACTTAAATCAAATATTTTAAATTTATTTCTTTTATTTAATTAATTTTACAATCAATTAAGTATTAAATATCAAATTTTCTTTATAAAATTTCCATTAAATTAAATCACTACAATATCTTTTAATTTGATTTAGTTATAACAGAAAATTACAACAAACCCACAAAACCAAAAATGACAACTCAATTGAAGATAAAGAACATAATCAAACTCTAGGGTTAGAATCACGAATTCATGTCACTTGACAAATTCAGACAGGTAAACAACTCAGGTACTTGTCCTACTTTCTAGGACAATTGGCTTAGGTTAGGGTTTGGATTCAAGAGTTATCTCCCCACTTATACCATTGAGATACTACGAAAAGGCACACTCATCCTAGCAATTTAGGGAAGTCAATGCCTAGTACTTGCAATCTGCATAAAATTTGAGTATGTACATATACATATCATCTAAACTAAATAGGCAATGGTGGAGAGTGGTACATCGTGTAGATCCCAACTAGCAGGTGACTACGACTCCCTCCATCAACCACATTAGGAATGTCAATCATAAAGTAAAATAGACAAGTACACCATACCCATAAAAGTATGAGATAAGTAACCATAAAACTGCATATAAATCATTTATGTAACTAACATCATGAAATAACTAAAATCACTATATGAACATACATATATCATCATCAAAATAATCATGAACACATGAAATAATTAAGTAACTCAACTCATAAATCAACTAAATATGAAATACATCTAATCAAATCTAGTAACCAAGTACCGTTAATCATAAAATAGGCCTAAAAGAATTTGGCAATAATCACTGAAAAGTAAACTAGGAGTAGGCATTACAATAAGTGTCTCATCTTTGCTAGATAACTTATGACCAATTACCATAGGTGTACCAATAGGCTTACAACTCTCTAAACCAAATATTTTCAACAAATCTTTCAAATACTTAGTTTGAGAAATGAAAATACCATCATCATTATGTACAATCTGTAAACCCAATAAATAATTCATCTCACCAATCATGCTGATCTCCAAGATCTTCTTCATTTCATTAGCAAATTCTTTACTTACTTCATCATCTCCTCAAAATATTATATCATCCACAAATACTTCAATAATCAACAAACCATTCTCAATTTCTTTCAAATACAAGTAACTATCTGTAATACCTTTAGAAAATCTCAATTTTGCCAAATATTTATCCAACCTCGCATACCAAGCTCCAAGTGCTTGCTTCAAACCATACAATGCTTTCTTGAACCTACAAACCATATCTCCTTCTTTTTTCAAATAAAATCCTTTAGGCTACTCAATATAAACTTCTTGAAGTTCTCCATTCAAATATTCTAATTTTACATCCATCTAATACACTTTGAATTTATTGTTAGCCACATAAGATAAAAACATTATGACTACTTATAGAAATTGTTGTAAATGTTTCCTCATAATCAATAGCTTCTTGCTGAGAATATCCTTGACATACTATCCTTACTTTATTTCGCACAACCTTACCTTGTTTATTCATTTTATTTCTTGAAACCTATTTAGTTCCTATAATGTTCTTGTCCTTAGGTCTAGGAACCAATTCCCATATATCATTCTTTTTAGTCTGATCTAACTCCTCTCTCATAGCTTGAATCCAAATGTCATCTTTGCTAGCTTCATCTATACTTTTAGGCTCTACTTGAGAAATAAAACACAACTCTTCATTTACATTATTTCTTTTCATAACTCCTACATCTTTGCTTCTAAAAATTTGTCTAGCAGGGTGATTCTTTATGAAATTCTTGTTTGGTGTTACTGTTTCAACTCTTGCTTCTTTTCTAGGTTTAGATCTTGGTTCCTTTCTCTATTCCAAAACTTGAATCTCATTCTACAAATTATTGTTAGTTTCATAAAATAGTTCAACATTTTCTTGGTTAATCTTAGGGTTAACTTCTTTATCAAAAGTGTAATCAAGTATTCTTTCTTGAACTCTAAACTTCTCATCCACTTTAACATTTGTGCTCTCAACAATAGTCTTAGTCCTCTTATTAAGACATCTGTAAGCTTTCCTTTTCAATGAATAACCAAGGAACATACTTTCATTGATTCTAAAGTAATTCACTGATTGTGCATGCCCAAACCATAATTCACAAGGAGTCTTGTTTGTACCTTTATGATATGTACTATTTTCATTGTATACACTATTTTATTTTATCCTTCTCTCCAGAATGTGTTTGATACATCATTTTCAAACATCATAGCTCTTGTTTCTTTTGTTACAAACCTACTTCTTCTCTCATCTATACCATTCTAGCCAGATGTTTTAGGGGCTAAAAGTTGTCTCTTAATACCATTCACTTCCCAATAATTGTTAAACTCATTCAAGGTAAACCCCAACATCTATCATCTTCTTAAACACTTACCTTTAATCTAGATTCATTTTTGAGTCAAACTCATTGACCCATGTTTCATGAGTAGGGATTCAACATGAATCCATATCTCATGAGAATAAATGGAAAAATTAACACTCATTGGATCTAGGTGATGCTCACAGGGATGAAGCACTAGGACTTCCTGGGAGTTCACCCATCCTAGTACTACTCCAGCCTGAGTGCGCTTAACTATAGAGTTTCCTCCATGGTTAAACCCAAATTTTGCAACCCCATTTGCAAAACCTTCACCAAGTGTTGTGCCTTATGAACCATTCATTATAAAGTCCCTTAAGCTCATCAATTGATAAGTAGGAGATAATTTCCACAGCAAGTCAAATTGTGATATTGCTATTAGGATTTAACTGTGTAATTTTGAGTCAAACTCATTGACCCATTTTCATGAGTAGTGATTCATCATAAATCCATCTCTCATTAGAATAAATGGAACACTTAGCACTCATTTGATCTAGGTGATGCTCACAGGGGTGAAGCACCGAGACTTCTCGGGAGGTCACCCATCCCAGTACTACTCCAGCCTGAGCCCACTTCACCACAGAGTTTCCTCTATGGTTAAACTCAAAGCTTGCAACCCCATTTGCAAAACCTTCACCAAGTGGTGTGCCTTATGAACCATTCATTAGAAAGCCCCTTAAGCTCATCAATTGATAAGTAGGAGATGATTTCCACAGCAAGTCAAATTGTGATATTGCTATCAGGATTTAACTGTGTGATTTTGAGTCAAACTCATTGACCCATGTTTTATGAGTAGTGATTCATCATGAATTTATTTCTCTTGAGAATAAATGGAACAATTATCACTCATTAGATCTAGGTGATGCTCATAGGGGTGAAGCATCGGGACGTCTCGAGAGGTCACCCATCCCAATACTACTCCAACCTGAGTGTGCTTAACTACAAAGTTTCCCCCATGGTTAAACCCAAAGCTTGCAACCCCATTTTCAAAACCTTCACCAAGTGTTGTGCCTTATGAACGATTCATTAGAAAGCCCCTTAAGTTCATCAATTGATAAGTAGGAGATTATTTCCATAACAAGTCAAATTGAGATATTGCTATCAGGATTTAACTGTGTGATTTTGAGTCAAACTCATTGACCCATGTTTCATGAGTAGTGATTCAGCATGAATCCATCTCTCATGAGAATAAATGGAACACTTAGCACTCGTTGGATCTAGGTGATGCTCACAGGGGTGAAGCACCAGGACTTCCCGGGAGGTCACCCATCCCAGTACTACCCAGCTGCAGGTTTCAATAATAGATCAAGATAGTCACACTACTATTCCTCTAACAAGTGGTACTCTATCCATCTTGAGAACTATCTATTCTACTATGAAAATAAATTTGAATTGTCAACCTAGGGACATAGGACTTGAAATGGGTCAGCACAGTATGTGCACCAAGTTCCTTAAAAAGTCTTAACACCTATGTTGCAAGAAAGTAAAATGCATGAAAGGAACCTATACTACTGATATAGAATAGTAAGCATACTTGGATTATCAATAGAGAACTATATAAACTATAGAAAAGGGAATTCTAAACTAGTTAATAGTTCAAATATTCACTACAATAGTTTTCTACAAGTGCTGCAGGAACTTTCATAGTAACTATCTTAAATAGGAAATTACAAGAAACAAAACTGCTCTACCTAAATCTATTCCACCTCCTACGTAGCCCCCCTTGGTTGGCTTCAACTAACTAAGAACACAACAGGTAATCCAAAATCACTTTCTCATTACAATTTTGCTTTTGTTACATGACTAAACAATTCATAAGGAACACAGAAAACAACTTTAAAATCTTTGAATCCCCTCACTAACTCTAACTTTCCATATACATAGAGGATTGGAACTTATTACAAAACATAACATAAAACTCGTAAGCAAAAATCATCAGTAGAAAAAGGGCAGGATGTCAGCTATGACTTTAGAACATTGATTAAGTAACATAATAATAGCCCATAGATAATGTAATCAAGTCAGCTCTCTAAAATAACTCCTTTGGTAGATGCGACTTATCAACCAGAATTAATCCGCACTTCTTATGCCATGACCGATCTTCATTACTCCTTTAATGCAATGTTTGCCACTCTTTGTGCCACTTCTCCTTTTCTTGCAAATTAGAAACATTCAAACATATACAACAACATTTCTACTCTCATTCAAATATTAAAACATAGCTTAAAACATTTATATGAAATAATGTAGTTTATATATAATATTAAGCAATATGCCATATCCACTATCCATAGGTTTAATAGGTTCTGGTTGCATTCAACATAAGACATTTAAAACAAGTATTTGGAAATGTTTTTCTCATGGCTCAAAGAGCAAGTTCAGACTATATAAAAACTATATCAAATTTGAGACATTAATTTGTCTCATCATCTACCCTCCACTATGCCAATGCTTGTCCTCAAGCATTGTACTTCTTTGCCATTGTTCTGAAATCTCCTACTATTGTCTTATCTTGTTTCCTACTTCTGAAGGTGTAGAAGTATCCTCTTGATCATCTCCAATGCTCACCCAAGTGTTCTTCAACTAATGGATCTAACCTAGTAGCATTGCTTTCATACAGGGGCTATAGAAGGGTAGGAGGTTGGAAGTTTAGTGGCATCCATAACCCTTTCCTTATTTGCCTTTCCAATTACATGTATTTAGGCACTCTATTCATTGTTTCCTCGAAATTAGTAGGGCTGTGTGGCTTAGTCTTCCTGAAAGATTCTAGCAGTCAATTCCACCTATTTCTAAGCCCTGCAATTTCTCTTTGTTGTGTAAAATTAGGAAGCATCTAATATGTTGTTAACTTTTTCCCTTTCTTCAAACACTTTCTCTCTAATTTCTAGTTTTGGCCTTCCACAAGTTAATTTGAACCAATCCCTCAAGAGGTCATAAGGCTTATAGGATTCAACCTAGAGTGGAAGTGGCTCAAATTTTTTGAGGTCTCGATAAACATCCAATTGTCTATCATAATTGCTTTCATTGTGTATCCATGACATTAGAGCTCTTAAATGAACATCCCTTATGTAGAGCAAGGGATTCCACTCTATTTCTTGTGGAATTATGAAATTATGTAAATAGAGCTTACATAACAAGTTTTTTTGCCATGAGGGAAAAGTTTGATACACATTATAAAAATCTCAACCATTTTTAAACTCACATTCAATATTTCTTATTGGCATCATCAATTGGAACAACAAAAACTGTTCTTTCAAACACATAGCATACACCCTTGGGGGTGGTCTACAGGCTATAGCCTGATTAGCTAGCTTCAAAGCCTTATTCATTTGTTGATTCTAATTTTCTAGTTTCTCTTTTAATGATTCAATTTCTTTGTCTCTGTCAAATCACTAATACATTAGGGGTGGATTTGCAATGCCAATTTGCGACGGCGGGCAGATGTAATGTGTATTTGGCATTTTTTTTTCAATTATAACCCGACAATGTCGCAATTGCGATGTTAATTTTTTATAACATCGCAATTGTGACGTTGTTGGGTTATAAGAAAAAAAAAAGGCGCGCTAGTCACAATGTTTAAGCTTACATGCATAATGTTTAAGAGTAGCCGAAGAAAAATTGTGAACCAGATCTCCCAAGGCCGGTGTATTATCTGTATTTCCAAATAGACACACACAATTACACTCAACTGAATCTTGGAGGCTCCTGGGCTTACATAAAGGGAATCCAAATAATCAAATTCACTCTGGAGTAAAGCTAAATTTGTAAAAGATGTCATTGTAGCTCATTTGGATACAGGTAAGATACTTATCGTAAGAGCATTGAAAGTAGGATATTTATCAAGTTACCAATTATTTTATCAAATAAATAATTAATTAGAGCTGAAATGATTTGGTCTCTATCAAGTGTCTAGCCAAAATCTACAAGCTTCCATGATGAAGGGCTTGGCCCTATCCCATCCCGATGGAAGGGTTTTTGTCAAAGTGGCGTGAACTTCACCGCAGCTGACTGCAATAGGTATCTGCATCAACATTGACATTTCATAAATTCACCATTAATGTGCTTGAAATTTTTTCTTATCTACATTTTTAAAAAGCCCTTGCACATAAATGTTTTGGCATTGTTGCTTCTCTTTTTGCGGCACATGTGTTTTGATAAATATTATTGTGGACCAAGAAATTAATTGGTGCCAGATACTTCTACGCGGGACATGAGGCTAGAGATGGGCATTTCGAAAATGGAGACCTTGCTACACCACGAGATGTAGAAGGGCACAGATCTCACACTCTGTCCACGTCATTTGGGAATTTTGTGAAACATGCGAGTTTGTATGGATATGTTTAAGGGGTTGCAAAGGGAGGAGCTCCTCATGCAAGAGTTGTAGCCTACAAAGTTTGTTGGAGCGAGGGTTGCGCTGCTGTAGATATTCTTGCAGCATTTGAGGCAGGCATTGATGAAGGAGTATATGTATTCTCTGTTTCTCTTGGCTCAGATCCCCCTCAATCCTTGGTCATTTGGGTAATTTGTATTTTTGAAATCCATTGACTTTGCGGTCTGTGGAAAAACCAGGGCATTTGGTAATGGACTACGATTATGTTCCTATTTGTATATATAAATGAGATGAATTGGAAGGCTTTTGTATTGGTAATTAATTTTTCTGTTTCTTGCATGACTCTCAGGACGACCAATTATAGTTGACTTCTCTTCTGTTACAGACTTTCGTGAAGCTAGGGAGAATGGTTTCAGCTTGTTTCGTTTTGAAAATGTTCTATTTTACTATAGTTTCCTGATATTTTCCCTGTGCACGCTGCCCATTATTTCTCATCGGCATCGTTGATAGCACATCACAACATGTGCAGAATCTTGAGGTACCTCACTTTCCATGGTTTCGCTAAGTTTTTCTTTTTAGAGGAATTTGCACACATCTAGATCAACTTCTTGTGTTTTAGCAAATTCTAGGATATTTATGTTATTATTTGTTAAGGTATTGGTTGTATGGTGATATCTATGGTTATTTTCATTTGTGATAATGTTGTAATATTTAGTATTAGATTTCTTATTTGAATTTTGAAATGAATTTTTTCTTCTTTTCTCGGTAATGAGATTGTTTTATTTAAAGTGAGAAAAAAATTATATTGTAGAAGATAAACCCTAAGTAATCATAGTTTAGGTTAGTGGCCATCTACCATTATGGAAAACCAAAAAGCACCATTTGGGGACCATTATGTCAAGTATGACAATTATAAACAAGAAATTTAACATTCTCCATGTTATCCCAGGAGCTCAAAATAGATATTTCCAGCCCAGCTATAGAAAAAAAATCAAAAAAAATGCCAAATACACATTACATCTGCCCACCGTCGCAAATTGACATTGCAAATTCACCCCTAATGTATTAGTGAAAGTACATAGGTGGTGGTTAAACATTAGCTTGAAACTTGTACACTTGAATTTTGAAGTTTCTACCTTTGTGGCATGAGAGAAATCATTAAAGTGTATGTTATCTTCTCATCCCATATTGTAATTCTAGATTCATACTATTTTTAGAAAAATAGAGGTTGGGTGATTGCAAATGCGTTAATTATTGGTGCCCATGCCATACTTAATTGATTGAAATGGGTCTTGCAATTATGTGGCCTTCTCAATCCTTCTAAAGGATTTAAATCCCGTATCTTGGAATCTCATTTCACATAGACCAAGTCTTCATCATAATACCAGAGCTCCTCTTCTTGCAAACTTTAAGCCTGGATAGGGATTTTCTTGAAAGTCAAGTGGTTCAACAATAAAAAAGGACACCAATGAAGTCTAATACTCTGGTGGATGTTGATGATCACCTCTTTATTCATTGCCAAATCCTATCTTGAGATTGTAAGTAGAGAAAGGTGGTAATGGAAGCTATTGCGAGTGGTTATGTTGTGATGGTCAATTTTTAGTAGGGTCTGGAGCATGGTTTGATTCATTCTGGTAGGGATTTTGATAGTGTGAGTGGGGGTCCACTAACTAACCCATTTTCTAGTGTGGACATGTACATCTCTCTCATTCCATCTTGGGAAATTCCTAATTGATGACCATGTCATCATCAACTTCACCAAGGAGGAGATAGAGCATTAGTTCATGTAATGATGTTTGAGGCTCTTGTCTCTTTCTTTATCTTTTCTATGCCATGCTTGTCCTATTTTGATCACTCGGTGATCTTTTTTCCTTACGAAATGTAAAGGGTAGAATCTTCAAGGATAGGTGGTTGTCACTATGGGGATCTTACTTATCAGATGATGAGACTATCTTGGTATCCCAATTTTGTACTTCTTTTTTAATGTTTAATATAAATATATACCGTTACCAACCAAAAAATAAAATAAAAAGAGAGCATGAGTTTGAATAATAAATTTACATTTCCCAAACCTTTACATTATTTTAATCAAGCTATCTATAACAACGATATTGATTTTACTAATAGAGGATAGAAAATATTTAAGAATAATTATTTTCTACATAAATAATAATCATGGACTGAATCTACTCTTCACAAATAAAAGCCTAATCTACACTAAAGTAATTATTGATCCTTACAAAAATAAGGATTTTCACACTTTGAAAGTTAGTCTATAGATGCAAATCAATACATGATGGATATGTAGTCATTAGAACCAAGTCTCCATGGTAATTAGTTGATTATGTTTGAATCTCAAATGTAGGATAACTCAAGTGGATGAGTTGGAACATTAAGGAATATTTTTTATTAGGGAAAAACTAATCTTTGAAGGGGATCCAAAACCCTTTACAATAAAATGTTTAAGGGGACGTGGTACCCCACTAAATTAAATAGCTACAATAGAAAAAGTATTACAAGACAACAACCCAAAACAAGAAAACAATTGACAACTAAAATAAAGTTAAACAAAGATCCACTCACCCAAAAGTTAGCACAAGGTTATAGCCACACATAACATAATGATTCTATCTATCAAGGAGACCCATGGGGTTTAGAAAGGCTCCCCGAACCTCATCATTGGGTTTTGACTTGGCTCCGATAGCCACTACTATGGGTTTTAACATGGCTCTCAAAAACATCATCACCCACAACCTTAGAAGATCAATCATAAAAAATCCAACTAAAACTTTGGGGTTTTGGAATGCTCCCAAATTTTGAATTGGATTGCAAAATTATTTTGATAGGATTCCCATGTCTTTTAAAAATCACATACCTCATAGAAATGATCATTAGAAAGTGATATGAAACTCTAGGGTTTAAGAAGACTCCCCAAACCTCCATGGGATTTATTTTGGATCCCACAACCATAATGGGATTTTTAGAGGATCTCCAAAAGAACACAATTTTTTTAAAAGGATCCCCAACCCTTCAAAATGAGATTAAACTTGGCTCCCATAACCAAAATGTCACCAACAAAAAAGAGACCCCACCAATCATCCATAGTTGTAATGTGTATTTGGCATTTTTTTTCAATAAATTCCCTATGTGAACAAAATCATGACTGATTTATCATATCTCTGTTTTATGCAATCTGAGACAACTTTTCATGGTTTTGTTTGATCAAATACACATGGATTCTTGTCCATGGGTTCCTGCAAAGAAGAGGGAATATAATACACCTTTTTCCCCACCATCTATTTGAATTTGGGGTTTTGGTCCACATTTTATATTACAGATTTATTTGTACAAAGTTACAGATTACCCTAGTAAGGGTTTGGATAGCTTACACAAAAAGTTGAATATCTTTTCATCCACATAATGAAATTGAGTGCTTCACAAACCAAAATAAAGTAGATTTGACCCTCTATCATCTACAACAAATGGATCATCAGATGGGTACCAATATTGCCAGAAAAGGACACAAAAATCATACTTCTTTTTTACTGATTAAAGTAAGGATTATTCAGGAAACCTTGTTTGCATTGATTGCCAAACTTCATGTATCAATTTGGGTCCCTTTGTTTGCTCATTACAATATTATTTAAACTTTGGCTTAAAAATATTATTTTCCATTACAACATTGGTCTAAATTATCGATGTAATTTATTATACTTATTATGCTGTGGTAGGAACTTAATTATTTTTGGCCTTTAATCTAAGCTTGAGGTGTTCTTGCATGATACTCCCGAAGAGAAGAAGTCTAAAGTCCTCTTAGAGAAAAATTGATCCAAATCAATACATTTCTTCCTAATTTATTCCTCTAGCATCCATGTGGCTTCCAAGTTTTATAGTCTAATCCATTATCAATTATTTTTTCCCATTACACCTTGTGCCTTGTCATTTTGGATTCTCTATTATCCACAATAGCTTTAATCTATGTTTCCTTTGTCAATGGTAATTCAGACACCTAGTCTTCATCATTTAGAGTTGAATATGTTTGTTTGACACCTTCATCCATAAAATCTTTGAACATGGTCAAATCTTAGATATTGAATATAGGAGAAATACCTATATAAGGTGGTTACAACAACTTGTAAAAAATTTCTCCATACTTTCCTAGGATCCTGTAGTGACTAGTATTTCCCATTATAATCTTACCCTAACTATCTTTGGAAATTCTCTCCCTATTCAAGTGTATCATTGTTGTATATCTTTTCTCCTAACATTTTGGTCGGTTGTAAACACTTCCATAAATTAGCTCTCACCTTTTCATGAACCTCTCTCATTGCTTCTACTATATCTTCAGCATGAGAACTCCTCTTATCCATACTCTTCATATCCCTCAATTTAAAATATCCTCTATACTTTTTGATATACTATCTTAAAAGGAATAATACCATTTCTCCTATTTGTCCATTCATTATAGGCATATTTTTCCTATGGTATTAATGCATCCCATTCTTTCCCATGATCCTTTGTTGGCACCTTGACATGTTTTTGTTAAATAACTAAGGAGGGAGGGGGGCTCAATTTTCCTCGGCTATCAAATAGGGCCTTAAAAAACTCTCGGCATCTTACAAACTTAAAATTTTCCTATATCAACTTGGTAACTATATTAAAACTTCATAATAATATCTAATCCATTCTTCACTAGTAAATTGTTAGCTTTCACCAAGTATCAGAGTAATAAAATTTTAACTATATGCTTCATGTATTGAGTTACATCAACAAGAAGTACACAAAAAATAAGAATAAAATAACATGTAACACAATAATCCACACATTAAAACACAGTAATTTTTAACATGAAAACCCTATTAAGAGAAAAATCACCTATGACTAATCACATCAAATTTGTAGTATCAGATCTTCACTTCCTTTCCTTTGCTGATTACTTTCTCCTTGTTATATATTCATTCATTTCTATCCCTTGTCAACAATGCATATGTATATTTTAGCTCTTCCTTAGCTCGTGTTCAGATGTTCTCTTATAACACGATCTTCCTTCCTTCCATACCTACATATTTCATGTTTAGATCTTCTCTCCCTTTGAAAAAAATGCCAAAAAAAAACTAAAAACTTTAATATAATGGTAGTTGTACCTTGTACCTTACATGTGCTAATACTTTTTTTTAAAAATAAATCTTTGCTTTCTTTCTTTCATCTTCTTCACATATTTAGGACTACATAAAGAGTGAACTCCTTCTTCAACTCCAAATAGATATTCCCAGGGTATATTGGTTGTAGTGTTTCTTTATTATTTTTGGCTTTGGTTTTAACAGTCCTAGCTATCTTTTTGTGTACTATTTTCTCTATTTGGTGTGTATGGTTAGCTCTGTGCCATGAATCTCCAACCATGAAACCCTAGTCTGTCGTAGAAAGCCTACACTGCATCCCTAGTTCTACCAATAAAAAACACTGCAGCTTTGCAATAAACCTGATGAACAACTTCACAGTTTCTGAAGCCAGATGACAATGCAAATTCTTGTTCTTGTGTCTAATGTCATATGTTGCATAGTAATTAATATCTCTTATACAGATTACACTGATGTTGGTATATATTATGCTCTCTTCTATATTAGAACATTCTAACCTTTTATTCATGGATATGGTGCTCGATTTGGTTACACTGTAATCTGTATCTGGTGTCTCATTTGTAATAGCTAGTTTAGTAACTACATAGATAAGCTTAATGTGATTGTTATAAAAATATTGTTATGAAATGGTGTTTCATGTGCTGGCCAAGGCTGGTTTGAAGGCCACCCACTTCAATACCCTGCTAGCATTTATAGATATGGAGTTTTATAATATCATGAAAAACAATTAATATAAAAAAGCGCATTCTCTTTGTAACATTTTTGGCTTTTATTTTAATTTCATCTTTTCTTCTATTGTGACAGGCAAGCTGGAGAGAAGCACTATATTGAAGGCCATATGTGCAGGATTTAAAGAAACTATCGAACCTCTAATTTGTTTGACTGGAGGTAGATTCTTGATTCTTTGCCTTAGAACACTATCATCTTCAAAATCCTATATGAAATCTATATGACCATTTCATTTCTTCAATATGCCCTATGGATGTCCCTATCTAACTATATATCTTTTAATTGCATATAATAACTAATTTATGTGCTTTTTCATGACTATGTTTTGACTCATATAATTGTGATCTCTCTAGCACTATGATGTCGTTTAATATGTCTTGCTAAAGCTTATAATTTTTTTTCCTTTTGCCATGTGATGTAATATGTCTTGCCTTGTAGCTTATATGTTTTGAAATTGCTGTTAGGCCTTATAGCTTGTATAATTTGATTGTTGGAGAGCTTCTACAACTAAGCAAGAAGGCCGTTGCACGAGTTATATATCCGCACACTCGGGTATGAAAATTGTATATTTTTTAATCTAATGTATATTTTAACTAGAATTTTAGCTTATATGTTTTGAAATTTCTTTTAGTGGCTTAATGTTGTAAGGTCTCTTGAAATAAGACCTTTAGGCAGTTGGTCAAAGTTTTACAAATAATCTTATCCACAAATTTGCCTGGACCAATTGACTAAATGTTATAAAAGGTGATTGGGTTAAATGTCTTAGGAATAAAGTCAAAGAAAATATTTTTAAAATATTAAAGTATTTAGCTAGGTCTAAGAAGATTTGTGTAATTTTAATAGTTTTGCTTAGTTTGTGAAAGTTGTAGACCAAAGTTTTCATAGCCCGATTTTTGCTTTCTGTGAAGAACGATCATGTCAAATAATATAAGTGAAGAACAAAATAGGGAGACAATTGATATATTGTGGTCTAACTTGAAAAGAAAAGGTGATGGAAAATGTTATTGTCCTTGCAAAATTTGTAAGGGCTTAAACCGTAGAAGACTGCTAATCAAAACAGTTAAGAGACATTGTAGGGAGAATGGTCACATTGAAGGGGGGCATGACTATCATCCACTAGTAAGTTGTTCATTATATCATTTTAGCAATTTATATACATATGAAATCACTTGATGATTAGTTGATGATCATGGTTTATTTATGTTAATCAATTTTATAAAGGTTGATCTCCCTAGAAAAGTACATGATATGAACCACAACAATCTGAAGAATATGGTTTTCAAAGTGGAGGAACATGGAGGTGCAAATATCCAAGGTGAAGATGACAATCATGCGCTAGAAAACACAATTGAAGATGATGGTATAAATAAATTGATCCATGACACATTTAGTCCAAGCATATCTAATCATGATGATGATGATAGCCTCGATGTACCTCTACTTGAGAAGGCATACGAGCCCCTATACAAATACTCCCAAACAACTCTTCTCTCTGCTGTATTGTTGTTGTTGAACTTGAAGGTTATGAATGGTTTATCCAACATAACAATGTCACGTATGTTAAGGTATGTCATATATGTCTTTATAGTTAACAAAAGGTGAATAATGTACCACTACTATTGTTTATATTAACAACTTATTTTTTTGTTGTAGATTGATAGGCGAGTTTCTATTACCATCATCAAATATTCTACCTCACTCATATTGAGAATTATCTACTGTTATGAAAGATATTGGAATGGATTATCAAGCAATACATGCTTCTCCCAATGATCATATTATATATTATAAAGAACATGAATTTGCAACACAATACCTTGTATGTCATACGAGTAGATATCGAACAGATCGACTAACAAAAAAGGTGCCTCAAAAGGTTTTTCATTACATCCCCATTATTCCACGGATGCAACAATTATTCATGTGTAGTAGCTTGGCTCAATTTATGGATTATCATGCACGCAATAGAAGTCAAGATGACATTATTCGAATCCCTGCGGATGGTTTGACATTTATGCACATAGAGGAAAAGTGGCAACACTTCAAAGAAGAACCTCGTAATCTCAGGCTTCCATTGGCAGCGGACAATGTCAATCCATTTGGAGAGATGAGATCTATTTACTCGGTGTGGCCTATTTTTGTTATTAACAATAACATTCCTCCATGGCTCTATTATGTTGGCAATGATTGTTCCAGGTATCTTATCATTTGATAGTTATTAATTTACATGTACTTACAAATTTTGCAGTAAAATGATCACAATATTTATGTAATGTTACTGTTCATTCAAGTAGGTAAATATCAAGTTAAAGATATGAATGTATATATTGAGCCTCTTATCGACGAGTTGGTGGAGTTATGGAACGGTGTCACTATGTATGATGTGTCTAGACCAATAGGACAAAGAAAATTTCAATTCTATGCAATACTTGCATGGACAATACATGATGCCCCAGGGCTAACACATTTTTGTGGTATGTTATAGCGAATTCAAGTTGCGCACGATAATTCTAATTATAAAAATCAACATATTTAATAATCCAATTATATCATTATCTTGTAGGTCTTCAAACAAAGGTAAAATTTGCATGTCCAGTTTGTGGTCCAAAGATGAAATCTTGTCATTCAAAATGTTTAGGAAAGTAGGTGTTTGATGAGTGTAGACACTTCCTCCATAGGAATCATAAGTATTGAAGTACGAAAAAACATCTTTTCAATGGGAAAGAAGAGACTATATCAAAGCCACGAAGAACAACACCTCGCCTATGGAAGTTGGAATATAATAGAATTAATCGTCAAGGTAATGTCGTTCCACCTAATGGTTTATGTTTGTAATTTATATATTTCTATTGTGATTTTTTTTTACTAATTGTGTAAATGATGATTGTGAAGGTCATCAAGGCAGTACTGACAACCTTCCAAAGGGACTAAAAAGCTATCCCAGACAACTCAGCAGGTTGCCCTACTACAAGCACTTACAAATTATGCATTTGTTTGATACTATGCATATTGGAAAGAATATAACAGAGACATTGTGGAAAATATTGGATGGAAGGTGTGACAAAGAAAAAAATTTCAAAATTTGTAATGACATTCATGAATCCAATCATGCATTGAAGAATTTCATTCACTCAAATAGCAACAAAGATCAGATTAATATAAGTGCCCTTCCTTGGTTATTAACGGAGCAGCAAAGTGATGCCATAAAAGAAGTCATACGAAAAATTTAATTTCCCACAGGATTTGTTGTGAACATAAACAATCTCATAGAAAAAAAAGTGAATTTGGGCCAGGGCTCAAAATGCATGATTGGCATACTTTCATCAAGGTAAGTTATGTTCTTCTGTGATTACAATATATTCATAAACTACGTGTTTTGTTCATTATGTTATGTTAGAAAATAATGAAATGATTGGTTTATAATTACTGTTGTACGTGCTTCCTCTATCTCTCCCAGAGCCCTTCAACAATAACATCAAACAAGTGATATAAGATCTTAGAAAATACATGAGGTAAGCAGTAATATCTGTTCAATTTGTTGTATATATTTATTATATTTGTGATTTTTTTTCTTGCTATGTAATCTATTGTATATTATTTTGTAAAGTCTCGTATCTATATATTTTTTGTGACTTGAATCTCTTAATGTAGGTGGTTGTCTTCTAAAGAAATCCATAAAGAAGATATAAACTATTGGAAGAGAAGAATTCCTCATTTACTATGTGAAATGCAAAAGTGTCTACCTCTAACTTTTTTCAATGCACAGGAACACTACCTCATACACCTAGTTGAGGAGATTGAATTGTGTGGACCTGTACACACTAGGTCAATGTGGATGGTTGAGAGGCACTTTAAATCTTTGAAGGCTTTGGTTTGACAAAGAGCGCATCCTGAGGGTTCTATGGTAGAGGGATACATGGTATACCAGACTATGGTGTACATTACTGAATATCTTCCTAAGTTTGCATCAAATATCCGTGTAGATCGCATTTGGGATCTCGAGCCTTTTAAAAAATTAGAAGGGGAGTACTTGATGGGGAAAGGTACATTGAGGAAAGTGAGAGGTAATAAATTATAAGATGTTATTGTAATAAATTATTTCTTAATTTTCAAAATAAATCGACTGTAAGTTGTCTATTTTTTTTTGTACAGGTGCTTGAGAGTGGGATGCACTACATTTGTATATTGCAAACAATCTTGATTGGATGACGGTATGGATTGAATGATGTCAACATTCTGGTTGGACATTAACATGGGAAGGTGTATCTTCATTGGTTAAAGAAGCTCATCGTAATGGAGATTCCAATGTTACGCAAAGGGAAATAGATTTAGCACATGGTTTAAGAGATTTCCAGGTACGTACAAAATTATTAATCACCCGTATATTTATCAAGTCATGATACAATAATTTTGACATGTTTCACATATTATTGTAGGTTAAACACCACAAGGCTATGTTCTGTAATGGTCATAAATTTCGCGTCAAAGTGTTGGATGACACGAAGAAAAGTTGTGATTCAGGAATAACTGCAGTCTTTCAAGTGACTAATATTTCATCTAGAAATGACTTACATCCTCGAGAGTCTAAAAATTGATACTATGGCATTTTGGATGATATACTTGAGTGTGACTTTAGTTCCTTCAAATTAGTACTCTTCATTGTCAAATGGTACAGGCTACGACTTAATCCAAATGATCCTGATAGAACTGTTATTGAACATGATAATGGATTTACAATGGGTAATACAAGGTCGTTTGAGCCAGTTGGGGATGAGCCCTATGTTCTTCCAAGCCAATGTGAGCAGGTATTTTACTCAGAGGTTCCACATAAACAGGGTTGGTCATTTGTTGTTAGACATGAACCGAGAGGAAGGCCAATAAAGTATAATGCGATGGAAGAAGAAGATACCGAAGAAGTAGAAGATGATGTAGATGTTGCTACTGATGATGATGATGAAGATGATGTTGATGTTGATGATGATGATGTTGATGATGACGATGACGATGACAATGACGACGATGACGATGACAACAACGATGATGATGGTGAGGATGATGATGATGATGACGACGAGAATGATGATGATGAAATTTAGAGGTATGCCATCAATCCTTAATCTATTTAATATTCATTTCTTGATAGAAATATATTTGTCTTATATGGTTACATAGTTTATTCATTATCTATTTAAAAGCTACAAGTTTCAACTAGAAATAGAATATTGCTAATCTAAATTAACTATTAATCTAAATTAATTAAATAAAACTATTTAAAACACATATTGATGCGTGAATGTATTGAGACTTATTTTCTTTCAGGTCAAAAGCATTTGTAAGTGTTTAGTTTAGAAAAGGGAATTCATTAAATATCTATAAAAGGGAGTTGTACCTAGAATAAAATTCATAGGGAAAACATAATATAAGTGCTTAGCCCTTCACTACGCCTACTTCCCTAGTAGGCTTATAATGTGAGCCTGATTTAACTGTTATATTGTGTACCTTTTAATGTTTTTAATTTTTATGTGATGCTTATGATGGATGTGATTATGATTATGATGTGATTATGCTCACGATAATTGAATTACATTTGCAGGAAACTGACCCCTTTCAGGAGTATCCTGCATAGTCTCATGGATCGACAGGTGTAAGTCAATACTCCTTATAGACAGTCTATTTAATACACTTATCAATAGTAAGATTGATGTCTTCTAAGATCTCTCCCATTTGCAGGTACCAGCGAATAGGTATTTGTCAGAAGTGTCTTCCTCGAGTGAGGGAAATATAGGAATAGAAGAGGAAAGTGAGACATGCAGTTTATCTAGAATAGGGAGATTAACTAGAGGTCAAAGGACTAGAAGGAAATTCAATAAATACATGAAATTTTTCCTTGCTCAAGGGGGGTCATGTTCTTATGATGATGAGATGGAAGGCGACATTGAGGTGCCCTTGAGGTACCAACATCTATAGAAACATTGGGTACCCAAGGAACTTCCTCCAATAAACATTGATTTTTGTGTTAACGAGAGGATATATCGCATAGCACCATCATCATTACATGGTTTGGGCCTATTTTCTATGGATGGCATAAAGGTGTCTTACAACAAAGTTTCTGAATTGATGGAGTATGTTGGACCATGTTACGATTACAAAAGTTGGATGCATATTGTTCAATATAAAAAAAGTATGCGTAGGTATGCCCTCTCGGCAAATTATATATAACAGCAAGACAATAATCAAAGTAAAAATGTGGCTATATACATTGATGGAAAGCCAAAAGCAACAAGGAATATTGCGGGTTTTATAAATAGTACATGACCCGAGTCAACTATAAAGCAACCCAATTGCATATTTGAGGCGCGTGAGGGAAATCGTGTATTCATCAGTGCGATAAAATCAATACATGCAGGGGAAGAGCTTCTTATTGATTAAAATTTGAACTGCATAGATACAAATGAGGCTACTATCATGGGGGTGGTACATACTATTAAACCAACTTCTAATCAATGACTCCAACATACCATTTAGTCAATAAATTTTTGGCTAACATTTTTATACTTGATCTTTGACACAGGGGCACAATATGGAGCAACCGCTCGGAGGGGATGCTGGCAATGTTCTCGGCTCATCTACACATGAGCAGGTAAAACTCATTGTAATTGTGCAAACTAGATAGAAGCAAAATGTTATTTTTTTAATGTAGTTTTCTTCATTATTTTGGAGTAATTTTGATAATATTAATACTATTGTTGTCACAGAGGGCCAGTGGTCGGAGGGAGGGAAAGGAAATTGTAGTCCCTCAACAGCCTACCCCTGAGGAGGACCCTTTTTATATTGATTTAGCAGAGACCGATGAACCGATCGGTTCAATTAAAAAGTTGCTAAAGAAAATTGGCAAAGAAATTATACGTTTGGAAACCATTAAGCCTACTACTCAGGAAATAAAAAATAGGGCATCTGAATTGCTGCACATCTCTGAAACCTTAAAAGTAAGGATTAATGATTTTTTTAATTATAACAAGAGTTCAATAATGGTTTTTATGTTATGCTCTTTTATGGCATTAATAAAAATATGGATGCATTGTCCTTACAGAGTTTTTTGCATGATTTCGAGCCCCATTCCCATGATGAGGGTGTTGCAGGTGGTTCAGGTAGATCACATGTTCCATTCCCCACTTGTGTTTTCCATTGAATATATATAGGAATTATCATAATCATTAACAATACATGCAATTAAGACTGAATTTATGCACACATTTTATATTTATGCATGCTCTAACAATTTTATTCTTCAGCTTCAGATCCTATGATGACGCCGCCTCCATCCAGGACAACCACAAATCTCTTTCTGACTGCTGAGTCGACAACACATAGCTTACAGGCATCGACTGTTGCACCATCTACTGGTACAAAAATCCCTCTTTTTCTCTCTTTTGTTATGTGTTTAAGTGTTATGTGTTTACGATGTAGATTGTAATGACCCCCCTTTGGTAGTCACTCAACGTTTAAACTTTTTCACAATTTTTTTACAACTATTTATTTGATACGCCTTTGGTTTTTATAATTCACATGAATGATTAACCAGACTCACATGTCTACTGTCTTTGAACTCAAACATTACTTTTTCGTGTATTTTTCACATCTTCTTGCATGAATCGTCACCTTCTTTTGACTGTTACAATTGCTGACTCCTGTTTAGTTGCTATTTCAATGAGTACACCAAGCCTACACAAATTATACTTGTTCACTGTAGCCTGAACGGATTTACACTAACCACTAATGCTGTCATGGATTTTAAAAACTTCATTATGGCTTAATACATATTTGGTGGGCATGCATGGCCTTTCCTATAGATAGCAGTGAATATGAATGTGCTTCCTATATGCCAATTCTTTCACCCAAGAGTTCCAACAAATGTCTACTTCTACTTAACCTATGCTTGTTCCACCATATCGATGAGGAATGGAGCTATCAACTTGCATAAAATGGGATGGGTACACATTCTTGCGCAATATTCTCAACACTGACACATAGATGTATAGCCTCATATCCTTGTGATGCCTCAGGAAGCTCATGTGTTTCATCAGATTGTAGCAACTATAAATTTTCCTATCTGTTCCTTCCTTTAGCTATCTTGACATTGATCACTATCTCCATTGGAAGCCACATGATGAATTGTTATACTTTGCTTCTTCATGTCTATTCATTTGACTATCTTTTGTTAATCTCTTGTATTTTGTTATGTTTTGAGGTCCAATTCCTTTCTACTTAAGCCTATATCCCTCATGTCATGACCTGGCATACCTTTTGTGACTATAGAGTGGTCAATTCTTTCATAATTAAAATGGTGTGCATACTGAGCTGCAACATCTTCGCTACAATTAATCGATAAATACATGCATTATGGCTCCTATTTGATAGAGTATTGCCTAGTCCTGTCATGTTGAAAGTGGAGTATATTCTCGAGTTGCAACATTGTATAGATGCATTAGATCAACCAGCTTGGAGGTCGAAGTCATTATTTGAGTTGTATAGCTATAAATATCTCTGTCCATGTTCTTACCATGTTTACGTTTACAAACTTTTCAAAAATTTTGGCCTCAAATTCCCCATGATCTTAATATGATTAGTTGTCCTTTACACTCTCCAGTTGAACTCTGTTTAGCACGTGGATGACCAAGCCATGTTTTTGTTTGTGATATTTCATAAGACCATCTGCCATATATATCTGCATGGAAAAAACATATCATGACTAACCTTTAAACCATCTTCACATTAAAAACATTTTTTGCCATACGGATCAGTTGAAGGCTGAAATGATACTTCAGCATGACAATTAGATTCCACAAGATGGCTCTCAATTTGTTGTATATGAGGCTCTTGATGTTCTTGTTCAAGAAAAGAATGTGATTGTTGGACTTTGAAACTGAAGGCTTTCTCTTCCTAGATAAATCTCACTCAGACAGCATGCACTTGATGTTTTAAAAAAAAATCTCTTTTAACATTTTAGCAAACAGTTTGTATGCATTCTCCCCGAAACTTCTGATATTCAAATCCACTGAAAATCAACGTTCTCTATGTAAAATTTATGAGAATCCTCATCAAAACTAACACATGATTTTCTGCAAGGCTACTTTATGACATTCTTGGAGCAGACCACAACTAGAACAACATTCAGCTAGAGGTTAAAGATAATTCCTGCAGTTGTATGCACTATCAAAGTTCAACAATTTTTTTTTTACAACTTTTTAATATCAATTATCATTTGTTCTTTTATACTTCGTGACAAAGACTTATGAAACTTATGAAACTTTTTGCAATAGGAGCTACAACATCATTTCTTGGATGTTCCTATGTTCCTAGTACGGGAATAGTGAAGGATGTCATATTGATCGTCAGCGACAATGAAGGCATTCCATTAAAAGTAGCCAAAGTTCCAGGTACTTTAAAGTTATTATTCTATAGTGATATAATAGTAATTTAGTTTTTGATCACTCTTCATTGACTAATGATCCCATGATTGTTTTGTAGGGAATGATGTTTTTTGGAAAAACTTGGTGATGAGTATTTGCAAATATTTGGGCCAACCGTGCATACCTAGTGGAACATCATATCCTAACTAAAACCCCAAACCACTATTTTGATTTCATATCATTGCTATAATAGTTTTCCTTTTCATCCATTTCTTGAACTATATTAAAGGTAGCTTCACTTCATTTATGAGTCTAACATGTTTTTTTTACTTAAAAGGTGGAATAACCAAGACAAAAAGTTGAAGGATGATCTTATAGAGAGCATGACCCAACTCTTTGGACCTTGTGCATTCGAGAGAAACAAGCACCTTGAAAAATTTGGTGCGAGCGTCCGCCCTATGTTCCTGAGGCTGAGTGGCAGGCTCTGATTTTGAATGGAAAGTATAAAGCTGACAAGAAAAATGCAATTACACTAGTAGAGAGTACACCAAGGTATGTGATACTATTGAGAATGTAATTATGTACTAATTAACCTCTATATTTATACTATCTAACATATTTCAAACTTTTCATAGATTGCTTGACACATCAAAGGCAACAAAGGCAAGACTAGAAAAGAATGGGACACACAAGCTCGACTCTAGTGGTTTTTCGAAACTTCAAGCACGAGTTGTAAGTATTAGTAAATGAAAAATTGTATCAATTTTTTTATATATTGTGATGGGAAATGCTAGGATAAACTAGCTTGTCTATGCTCCTGATCCTCAACTTTTGCAACTTTTGTATTTCCTTTTGATATTTTAACTACCCTCCATTGGTTGATGAAACAATGCAAGTAAAATTCACCATACCAAGCAAAAATGCAGGGCTCGGAGTTCAAGAGATGCCTCATAGAAGAGGATAAGAGAATTGGCTTCCAACAAGGCTATAGAGCCGTGGCTGAATGGCTACGAGCTAAAATTAGTGTGGAAGGTTCTAATAATGATGCATCTGAGCCATAGGTAAATAAGCTAAATGAAATTTATTTCAAATTGAATATTTTACCAATTAGTCTATTTGATGTTAAGTTCCAATATAAAGTGAGTATATCGGTTTTAAGCAAGCAATGATAACAATGCGTAGGATGTTGGAATGCAGCCTGACAATCCTTTTACACAATTTGTGAATGCTCAAGGTTCGCATGATGTGCATCCCAGTGGTGGAGGTATACATTTGCTATTAAATTTTTTATATGTAATTGTAATTGGTGTTTGGATTAACGTAACATTTTTTATAGCACTTGTAGAGGATCGAGGGGTTGATGTTCATGAGCGTGTTGACATTGAGTCCAGACAAAATGATGTGGTCAGATCAAGTAAAGAGCGCCACAGTTATGTTATTTAAAATAATTATATACTTGTAACAATTATAATAAATTATTTTTAATTTAACTCTTTTATTTGTTATTGCAGAGGATCCCCCTTTGCAACAGCATAGGAATTTGAGATCATCAAGAATAGAGAAAAGAACAACTGATGAGGGGGGAATTGATGATGACACCGATGCTCCTCTTAGAGCTTACATAGAAAAAATAAATAGAAAGAAAAAAAAGAAATGATTGTCATCTACATACCTTAATTGATAATGACTGAATTTTATGTCTAAATGAATTTAATTATGTGCTAATGAATGTTCATGAATTATGTGTTAATGCAAAATATTGATGAATGTTGCATGTTTACGAATCTAATGTGTTAATGAATGTTATCATGTGATATTGATTGAATGTTACATTTTATTAATGCTTGAAAGAATGAATGAATGTTAGATGTTAACAGGGAATGTAGAGTGATGTTAGGGGGAGGGGGGTAGGGCTAAATGAGCTTCCACCTTCATGTGGTTGGCCCTGTTTAGTAGAGAATATTAAACTATTCTCAAAACAAAGTGAAGCTCAATAAGATACTAAATATTTCTCTATTTTGTCCTATGTTTAGATTGTTTTCCTATGCATCTAAGGCTTCATAGGACCACTAGAAGAGACAACCATATAACCAAAAGGCTAAAATGGTAAGGAAATCCTACACAACGATCTAAGAGATGCTCTTCTTAGAAATAATGTAATGTTCAGAAGAGGCTCCCTTCCATAAAGAAGGAGACTTTTGAGTCTTGACCATTTGTAAACTACCTATATTAAATCATTTTATACATCTAAAGGGAATACCTTCATAGTCCACATTTTGAATCCAAAATCCTTTAAGATGCTCCAACTAGATTTTTCAGGCAATCTCTTAAAGATGTCCACCTCTACTAGGATCCTAACATAAGTAGAATGCATAATATCTAATGATTCATCATCAACCATCAAGAAATCACCAATAGCATCTTCCATAGCTTCTAAGAGGGAAAATACCCAAAGATGAAATGGAAGGTAGGAAAGCCTCACACAATTGGGAAACTTGGTAAAGGATTAGCTAGTGATGCTTTGTGAACTAAGTAAAAGAAGCAACACAAAAGATCCTTTTTGTATCAAACTTAGCAATAAAAAATCCCTTGGCCATAGGAAAAATGTGAATGGTACTAGATAAAATGGATTTTCACACTAAGGAAATCTACTTGTGCAGGACAAAAAGACTCGGCCATAAACAATGTAAATGATAAACATAATCTGAAAAAATGGTGGAAACATCATCTATGTCTTTCACCACATCCTCCTCCAAAGAGATCCAAATAGGTTTGGAAACAGGAAAAGGACTCTCTTATGACAAATTCATTCATGTGAACCATGAAATATGGATGAACTAATTGAACCAAAACCTTCACAATGAATCTTAAAAAACAATAATCTTCTTTCAAAAACTTGATAATGAATCCTATGAAACAAGCATCTAATTAGGAAAATGTGCTCAACTTATCTATATGATAGTCCCTATGATATATAGTAAAGGAAGATGAGTTTTTGTTTAATATTGCTTCTTTCAAATTATCCAAACAATCTTACAAGGAAATAGATAATAATTTATCTTCTTAATATTATGTAAGATTTTGTAAATATAATTTTAAACTGAATTTAATCTTGAAGGAAACACTATAATTAAGACTAATTTTAATCAGAACTATATTTAAATGAGTGATCGAAATCTCAATATTTCATCTTTATGAATAATATTGTCTAAACTTAATAGATATTAAGATTTTACATGAACTATAGCTAATTTGATCTAAAAACTGATGAATCCTACTATATAGCCTCAGGAATATTAGAACATTGCATAATTGTTTATGCAGTCAAATTATCGAGCAACTTGTTTATGTAGTTAAAATTGTTTGGCTTCTCCATACTATATGGGAAAGGGAGATGGATTTGGCCTTTGTTTCCTTAATGAACACATTGACCTCTGTTTGGTGAATCAGCATAGAGCTATTCTACTTCATTTAGTTTTGCTTCAATCAAAATTGAAATACAAGTCAAGACTATTTAAGCTATTTCCCCACCATCCACACGTTTTAGTTTAGGGGTTTAGAATAGATTAGCCAGCTTTTCTGGTTGTGATTAACATATCTCTTAACTTGGGTATGTATGTTTTGTCTGGTTTCTGGTTTAGTTGTCTTATAGCGGCGAACTTGCTGAGTGGTCTCAAGACATGTGCAGATATAAAAAATTACATGCAATACATTGATGCTATGGATACCATGGTTTGTACTCCTCACATTAGTTTTCTAGCCCTTTCTACTCATTATCAATGAACTGTTACACAAGAAAAATAATAATATGATCTGAATATGTTGTAGAAAATTAAGGTTGAGACAAGAAACAAGCGTGGGCGTAGAAGAAAAAAACTTAGGCTTGGAAAGTCTCTAACAAGAAAAGCAAGCGTGAGAGGTAGAGATTGGAATGAGCTGATGCCACAATACACTCCTTGCAACTGTCAATCTGGTTGTGGCAACGCGTGTTTTTGTTTAAAAAATAGAACACGCTGTGAAAAATATTGTGGGTAAGATGAGTATAACTATGTATTTTAGATTAATTTTGTTGTAAAATCAGTGTTCAGATTATGTTTCAAGTTAAATGGTGGACATTCCTTTGTCTTAATTTGCAAGTGCTCAAAAAATTGCAAAAATCAATTCAGAGGGTGTCATTGTGTGAATGACCAATGTTTGAGTAGATGTTGTCCATGCTTTGCAGCTGGTCGTGAATGTGATCCAGATGTGTGTCAAAATTGTTGGCTCAGGTAATTTTTTGTCTCATTAATGTGCTTTTCTTTTCATTAACTTTCTTTGATTAATTCTTATTGGAAAATATTCATTTCTCCTTCATGTCGTCTGGTTACATCTTCACTTGAATATCTTTCTCACTGAGAGTTGATACATCCATTTATTTGTCACCTTGATGATAGTGGAATTGATGTGTTTTGTCAAAGCCTCAACATCTTTTATCGCTCATTGTCCATCCAATGTAAACTAAGGAGGCCTTGGGCTTCTTGTAGCCTATGTGTTAAATGGATTGTGTATGTTATCTTTATAAGCCAAATATGTATATCATGATGTATATCATGGGATCATCAATCACATTTGTTATTCTTATTTATTTAGGTAGTTGAATTTCATGCATTCTTTACTATACAATATTTCTTGATATAATTGACAAGATTTTGATTTATCAAATTTTTAATTATTATTTATTTTCTTACACTTTTTATATTTGAAATTTCAGTTGTGGAGATGGATCATTGGGTTACCATCCAGATGAAGGTGGCTCTTACGATTGTCAAAATATGAGGATTCGACTGTTTAAAAAGTGTCAAGTAAGAATTGTTTTCATTATATTAAATTTGTTTAATTTATTATTATGTCAGTATTCAAAATCTAATAGTAATTATCATGTTGATATACTAAATAATATTTTAGTATTGTTTTCTATTTGATTTGTATTGAATGTGTAGATTTTGTAGAAGATTAATTATTCTATGTTTTATCTTGTCAATATAAACTTTACTAAAATGTGTCCATGAACACAACAATGAAAGCATCCATTGTTTTAATTCACGTTCTGAACAAAGACATACAACTAGATTCTATTAATGTCTAAAGGTGATATTGTGAATAAACTATTGACAATGTTTTATATGGTGTGAAGGTGCTGCTTGGGAGGTCTGATGTCTTTGGATGGGGGGTTTTCACCAAGGTGAGTTTAGTTTCAATTTACCCAATGTATAATGTGTGCCGATTTTATTTGTAAGTTATTAACTTCTAATGGGTTATCAGAAAAATGTGAAAAAAGATGATTACATTGGAGAGTATACAGGCGAATTGATCTCACATGAAGAAGCTGAAAAACGAGGGGAAAATAATAACAAAGAGAGTTCTTCATTTCTCTTTGACTTGAATTTAGAGGTAACCAACAACCATTTAAATTCCTAATGAACTAATTACTCTAAAAATGTAAGCAATTTTATTTTTGTTTTACGGTGTAGCTGTCGCAATTGCGACGTCCAACACTAGCTTAGCAACGAAATTGCTGTGGTGGCGACGCCAACTGTTGTCACAATGCTAGTGGCGAACGAGCTTGCTGTGGTGGCGATGCCAAGTTCTATCGCAAATTTTATTTGTTTTACGGTGTACCCATCGCAATTGCAACATACGTCACTAGCTTAGCAACAGAATTGTTGTGGTGGCGATGCCAACTACCATCGCAATGATAGTGGCAGATGTTGGAATTGTGACATCCACCACAAGCATTGTGACGAGGTTGCTATGGCGGTGATGCCAACTTTTGTCGTAATTGCCAGGTAGTCCGTTGCAATTGCGATGTTGGCCACAAGCATTGTGACGGGGTTGATGTCACAATGAAGGGGTTGTTTATCGACGAATAAGCGTCAGAATTGTGACGGCATGGGATAGATGTCGTAATTTATGACTAAAAAACTACGACGTCTATTACTGTCACAGTGGCGACACATTGCTGTTGTAATTGCAACACATAGCCGTCGCAAAACGATGCCAAATGTATTAATGACTATTGCCTTTTGCATTTGGTCTCTCTCTTGCTTCCACAAGACTTTCTAAAAAATAAAATGATTATATAGACCAAACAATATTGATTGAATTGTTGATGACGAGCATTCTCGAGTTTTAGATTTCATCTTTTGTTTTCTGGCAACTTGTTGGAAATACTAGGTTTACCAAGAAGATTTATAAGGTATAAGGGAGACATTGGAATATTTAGAAACTGATGGCACAATAGGTTGCTCATTGCTGGGTGCTTCTTTTGGAACAACAGTAGGAATTGGATTACACATTTCTTGATTCTCTTGCAGTGTCTCCTTAACAAACTTAGCTTCATGTGTTTCTATGTTTTGGGGCTCTACTTGAACAAGAGAATCATCTAAAACATTTTCAACCATTGACTCTATTTGAGATTTTGAAACTAGGGCATTTGGTTTTTCAATAGAAGCTGGAGATACTTGACCTCACATCCCAGGGCTTCTATGTACAGGACCTTCTTCAGCTTCGACCACTTTACAAGTCTGTTTAGGTTTAGGCTTGACTGGAGTAGATGTTGCAGGAATAGACCTCTTTCTTTTTGTTACTTTAATAGAGGGATTTTGAACTTCCTTTTCAAGGTTAGGGCTAACCTTACTCTTGCCTTTACCCCTAGAAAAGCTTGGCATATCTTCCTCTAAATTAGGCTTAGCAAACTTATTAGGAGAGGGTTCTTTTTCCTTCTCAGCTGGATTTTGAATTGGCTTTATGGCTTCTTCCTCGTTTTCTAAGTTTGGAGGAATAGGGTTAACTTGCGGCTATAAGGTTTTGGTTTCAACAAATTCTGCCCATGAAATAGGGGAAGAATTACTAAGAGATTGTTTGACTAGAAGCTTAATTAGGGCATGATGGGAAACAAAATTTGGCTTTCCTTTTTGGGTTTCCTCAGCATTGATACATAACATATTGTAAAGAAAATTGGGAAGATTAACTTGCATGTTATGCCTTATGCAACTAAGTAATTTAAAATGATGAGCATGTAAGTTCAAGAACCTACCTTCATAGGTTAAATATTTGATAATGTGGGTTGCTAGGTCTAGATATGGAGGTGAAAGAGAAAGTCTCTTACATCCTTGTTTTGTGATGTCTAGTTGAGGGTCACCTTGCTTAGTAAACTACGCCCTTACAGATCTAGCATCATGCTCATTTGGATAATATTCCCCAATTACTGGTAACCCAGTGACCTCTACTATTCTTTCCTTGGTAGCAACCACTCTTAATCCTCAAACCAAGGCTTCTCCTTCATCAAACATTGTCATGAACTCCATTGCCACTTCCTCACTGAATTCTGTTAATTGTAAGAAATACTCGAGCCATCCACAAGCATGGAATCACCGCACTGATTTAATATCTGTGAGTAAAATATTATGCATGACTGGCTCATACCTCTTTAGCTGTACTCCCATCTTCAAAATGTCTGGCTTCCACTCTTGCTACTGCTACAAAATTTTTTGAGCTTCAAAACTTATTTTAAAAATGTTGTATGTTGTTACCACTTCTCATAATCAAGACCCCTTTATTTTTGGCATGTAGAATAATGATGCATTAATGATGGAGTACATTGAGGCTTTAACTAAAAATGGTCCCATAATAGCTCTTAGTCCTTTCAATCATGCCAAGTACAAGAGATCTTTTCCCAAAAATTTCAATAAAAGGTACGGTGGATACAAAAAGATTTTTAAAAAAATGAAATGAAAACTATCAGATTTCCGTCAAGGTACATTCTTTGATGTAGACACAACTAGGATGATCATGGAGGTGACATTTAGAAATTACTACACTTTCCTGGCCCCCCACTATAATTTGACAAGCATCCTCACTTTAAAAATTTTGGTATGGGAAGGAGAAACTGGCTTAAGTCTTATACGATATATATAATGCAGTATTGGATATAAATAGCAAAACCTATATTTTAAAAAATGAATAAAGAAGAAAATAAATTATTGTACCTACAAATTTGTGATTGTACATCTACATGCAAGTTGATGAGCTGGCAAAGGCTGATGATTGTAGAAAGTGCTGGCAGTCTTGTTTAGTGAAAGCAAATGAAATAGAGCATGGGTGATGTGGAAGGTGGAATGTGGGTGGATGGTAGATAAAGAAATGAGATGGGTTGATTATGAAGAAAGGAGAAAGTGAATGGAAGAATTGGGCCTCATATTTAAATGAGGTTTTATTATTAAGGTTCTTGGAATTCTATCATTGCATGGCTGCAGGAAGAAGATTTTCATCTTCTGTTGTAGGAACTGTGTTCAAAAGAGGTGGTACACTGGTTGGTTGAAATTAATGGACGAACTGTGCTTTAGTCTATGGCTTATGATAGAGACAAAGCCTATGGCCATTCATAACTTAAATTGAACAAGATCAATGATTGTGAGTTGTATTATGCCATTATCATATACATGCTGAATTTCATAAGGCCCTAACCATCGAGTTTGCAATTTTCCTAGATTCTCATAGAGGAGGGCCCAATCTACTACTTGAAATCTTTTATTCCTGATATGTGCATCATGCCATTACTTTCGTCGGTGTTGAATAATTTCTATTCTTTCTAGAGCTCTCTTTCATATTTCATCCAACGGATTTAAATGGAGGAGTTGCTCTTGTTGTGCTGTAGGAATATTGATGTTTGATTCTAAAGTAGTGCGGAGTGTCTTGTGTTCAAATTCAATGGGTAACATTGTTGTTTTACCATAGAGAAGCTCAAATGGAGTAAATCTAGTGGTTGTCTTCCATGTTGTCTAGCATGCCCAAATAGCTTCAATTAATCTACTTGTCCAATCCTTCTTATGTATGTGTAATGTTTTGGTTAGAATGGCTCCAAGTTCTCTATTGGTAACCTCTGCTTGCCAATTTGCTTGAGGGTGATAAGGACTAGATTTACGGTATCTTATGTTGTACTCCTTCACAACTTTAGTGATCAAATTTGATGTAAACTGAGGTTCTTGATCTATGAAAATTTCTCTTGGTACTCCATAACGAGTAAATATTTCTTCATATAGAAACTTAGCTACTTTCTCATCTCTGGCATTTTTCATTGCTCTAGCTTCCATCCATTTAGTTACATAATCTGTACATACTAAGATGTAGGACTTGCCACTTAATGGTGGGTCAATTGGACCTATGAAGTCCATGCCCCATTTGTCAAAAGGGGTGATGACAACTTGTGCAGTCAGTGGCATCTTATCAGTTTTGGTTGGTTGGCCCATCCTTTGGCATTTGTCACAATTAGTTGTATATGTTATTGCATCCTTATGTAGGGTTGGCCAATAGTACCTTTTTGTAAGTATCTTTAGTGTTGTTCTTTTTCCTACAAAATGGCCTCCACATGGTTCATCATGACACACATGCAGTATATCATATGTCTCGTCTTCCTTGACACACCTCCTCATGACTTGATCTAGCCCTACATAGAAGAGATTGCTATCTATTCAAGAGTATTGAAAATTTTTCTCTACTAACTTTCTCTTTTCTTTATAGGAGAAGTGTGGGGGCAGTCTATTTGCAACAAAATAATTTGCAATGTCTACATACCATAGTGTGAGTTGTTATATGGAACAAGTGCTCATCCAGAAAAGTGTCTTCAATTAGAGTTGGATCTTCATCAACAATGGTTAGTCTAGAAAAATAATTTGCAACTATGTTGGATTTGCCTGGCTTATCAATAATGGTAATATCAAATTCTTGTAACAACAAGAGCCATCTTGCCAATCTATCAGTAACAACTGGTTTGTTTATTAAATACCTTATAGTTGAGTGATCAGTATGAACAAAAATAGGATATCCAGTCACATAGTGTCTTAATTTGTTCAATGCATAGACTACGACTAAAAGTTTTTTTTTTGTTACTGTGTAATTTACCTCAAGTCCATGGAGGCTTTTACTAATATAGAAGATGACATTCTCAAGATTACCAAATTTTTGTCCTAATACAACTCCTACGACATAGTCTGATGCATCAGTATGAATATGAAATGGAATCAACCAATCTGGTCCTTGTAAAATTTGTGCCTTGGTGAGAAGTTTCTTAAGCTACAGGAAGGCTTCATTGCATTTGGGGGTCCAAATAAATTCAACTGCCTTACTCAATAATGTGTACAAGGGGATAGCTATCTTGCTAAAATCTTTTATGAAACATCTATAATGTCTAGCATGACCTAAAAAAGATCTTACATCTTTTGGTTTTGTAGGTATGGGTAGTGTTAGAATTACCTCTATCTTAGTTGGGTCCACTTGTATTCTTGCAGCTGATATGACATGAGCAAGTACCACTCCTTCCTGAATAAGCATGAAACATTTTTCACTATTAAGTGCCAGGTTATGCTCTTTACATCAGATAAGAACCTTTTCAAGATTCATCATGGATTCTTCAAAGGTGACTCTAAATGTCGTGGAATCATCCATATATATTTCCATACAATCATGTGATATATCAGCAAAAATGTTGATGATAGCTCGCTAAAATGTTGTAGGAGCGTTACACAGTCCAAAGGGCAAAAATATATATGCAAAAGTACCCCATGGGCATGTAAATGTGGTTTTGTCTTGGTCTTTAGGAGCAATACTTTTTTGATTATAACCATTGTACCCATCTAGAAAAGAGAAATACTTCTTTCCAACAAGAGTGTCCAAAACTTGATCTGTAAATGGTAAAGGAAAATGATCCTTTTTAGTTGCTTTATTCAGTTCTCTGTAATCTACACAAATTTTCTATTTTTCTCCCTTTTTAGGCATTATGACTAGGGGTGACACCCATCTACTATCAGATATAGGATAAATAAAACCAACATCAAGCAATTTTTGTAATTTAGTTTTAACTATTTCTCTAAGGGTTGGATTAATCCTTCTCTGAGGTTGATAGAGTGGTAGACACCCTTCATTGATGTATATTTGGTGGGTACATAATGTAGGACTCAATCCTTTCATATCCCCATAGTCTCATGCAAAAGACCTTTCATGTTTTTGAAGCAGCTCTGTTAATTGGTTCATTTGTATGGAAGATAATTTAGGATTGACATGAACATTATGACCTTTTGACAGCTCAACAGTAGTGGTAGACTCAATTATAGTAGCTTCAGAGATTAGACTTGTATCAAATTCACATGGTAAGAGTTGATGAATAATGTCTGGTTCTTTGAGTAGAATACAATTCTCATTACATTCCTCATATGTGGTTAATTCTAACACAGAATTGTTAGATACATCTTTTTCTACCACACAAGTGTTAGTAAGGATACTCTGAATTACTGAATCTTCTTCTTGCAGCTTTAGGAAAGATTATCTATGTAACATCATAAGCTGTGCTATAGAGTTTAACTCTTCTTCTTCATCCCCTAAATCTGGCTAGACAAATATGCTTAAATCTGGTTGTGGTTGGGCTAGAGGATATAAATCAAATTTATTTATTGCTTGACCATTAGATATGGTCATATTTCCTAAACTACAATTTATATTTGCATTAGCTATAACTAACCATGGTCATCCTAGAATAATAGGGTAACTAGATAAATTGACTTTGGGAGATAGAATAATGAAATTTGTAGGGTACTATAGAGAGTCTAAGGTTACAACAATGTTTTCCTTTCATCCCATCAAGAGTGATAGTAGAACTATCTAAAAGTTGCAGAATTGTTGGAGTAGCCCTTAATCCTTCTATTTTCAACTTCTTCATAGTATCCTTGGGCATGATGTTTATAGCGGCACCAAGATCAATTAAAGCATTTTTAATAGACTGACCATTTATAATCACATTCACAACTGGACTACCTAGATCAAAATATTTAGGAGTGATCAATTTTCCTAACATAACATCAACCAATTGTCCTACAACATGAATTATAGTTGGGTCCTTTTTCTTTCTCCTAGGCTTCTCTAATGGCTTTGCCATAGGTGGTAACATCTTTAATAGCTTGAAATAGGGGTATTTGGGCGTGCATGTTATTTAGCTGATCAACAATATCAAAAGACTATTCTTCTATTTGGATAGGTTTACTTTGTACAAGTTTCTTTGGAAAAGGAGGTTCAACCACTGGCTGGGATTGAGCTGAAATAGTAACATTAGTTGGGTCAACCTCTTTAGAAATAGGGGGTTCTGATGTTGTAGGAGTATCTAGTATTTCAGTTATAAGAGGAGGTTTAGGGGCTGGTATGGTTGTACCAAATCTCAAATGTATATTTGCAACATTCAAAGCATAAGTAGGACATTGTTGAGCATCAACAGAGTACATGGGTTGTTGTGATTGCTGGTTATTTAGATTTGGCTGAGGTTGTGTAGGTAACGGGGTCTACTTTTGAGGTCCAAGACTTATAGGTGGTGGCATTAGTGCAGGTTGTTGGACTGGGAGTGGTAATTGTGGAGTACCAATATTTTGGTTAGGCCACTATTGAGGTCCTCTCCATTGATTTGTAGACTGCCAATTCCCCTGGGGTGGTTGCCATTGGTTCTTTTGGTTTTGCCATTGATTATTGTATTGGTTTGGCCAGGAAGGTTGGGAATTTTGAGCCCATTGGGGCTGTTGTGGATTATTTTGCCAAGCATTATTCCAATAGGTTGACTATATTGTGGAGGACCTTGGGTATTACGATTTTGCCATAGGTTACCATATAGATTTGAATTTTGCAAAGGGTCTCGAGGCATACCTTGATGTTGGGCCCATGACCGACATTGAGCAACAAAGAATACTTGCTTATTATCTCCATCTATTTTGATATACTCAGTTGGAAGATGCTGGTTTTCCACGCTAGTGACCAATTTACATTGGCAATCTTTCTTCTGCTTTCGGCAATGGGGGTGGTACTCAACTAGTTGTACTTTAGCTTCTGCATGTTTCTTCTTTATAGTCATTGTGTTGAGATGTCTGGTGACATAATTTATAATGTCCTACTTGAAATCTGAGAGTAGATTAGATATCTTGAGCTTTGAAATACCTTGACTGATTCCTTTAATAGTTGTAGTCGGGTGTCCTTTTCCTTTCTTCATGGTTGATCTTGAGTAATTAAGACAAATTTTCTTGATGCCATCCCAACGAGATTGATATACATCTCCTCTAGCCATCAAGTCTAATGCTTCTAGAAAACTATCATTCACACCTCTAAAAAAGACTAGCTTTTGTGAATCCTCAAACAACACATGCCGAGGGTTCTTTTGCAGTGTATACAAGAAATGTGAAACATAGTCTTCCAATGTTTCTTCCTCCTTTTGTGATATTCTAAAAATATCATCTCCTCTTGAATCATTTGCTTTGCAATACTCTTTGTACTTGTCCAGAAATAGAGTTTGCACTTCATCCCAAGTACTCGCTACATTGGCTCCTAAACCCATGAACCGTCGTAAAGTTGACTCTTTTAGTGTTGCTGGAAATAATTTGAGCTTATGGGCATTAGTGTTGTAGTCAAAGCTATGACAGAGTATGTTAAACTCAAACAAGAAAGTATCAGGATCTTTAGTTGTGATGCCATAAAACTTTGGAATAGCATTTGGAGGTATATTTTTGATATTAGCATTGGTTACAAGGCTTGGGAGAGGAAATGGAAAAGTAGGTTGTGCCATTACTGGAGGTATTTGATTATGAGGTTGTTATTGAAAAGGGATATTGGGCACTGGATTGTTAACAATTGGTGGATGTGGAGCTATACTATTAAGAAGACTAGCCAAAATTTCAACAAAAGATTGAAGGCCACTTGTATCCAAAGGTTCTGCCCTTGAGGATGATTCTGTAGGAAAAATAGGGCTTGCATTTTAAAAAGGCAACTCAGCTTCTTCTTCAATGTCTTCATGCAAATTAACCTGCTCCTATGGAAGAAATCTTCCATATTCATCTCGTGGTCTTCCTCTTCAATGCATGCAATTGAATTGGTTACTTGTGGATCAAGCACTCAATCTTATGGTTTCTAACTTACATACCAATCTATAAACATAGGACTTATGAAGGTTCCTAGTTTGACACCATCTTCGACAATGACACCAAAAATGCAGGTTTCCATAATAGATCAAAATAATCACACTACTATTCCTCTAACAAGGGGTACTCTATCCATCTTGAGAACCATGTATTCTACTATGAAAATACATTTGAATTGTCAACCCAAGGATGCAGGACTTGAAATGGGTTAGCATTGTATGTGTACCAAGTTCCTTAAAAAGTCTTAACACATATGCTGCAAGAAAGTAAAATCCATGAAAGGAACCTATACTATTGATATAGAATAGTAAGCATACTTTGATTATCAACAAAGAACTATATAAACTATAGAAAAGGGAATTCTAAACTAGTTAATAGTTCAAATATTCACTATGACAGTTTTCCACAAGTGCTGCAGGAACTTTCACAGTAACTATCTTAAACAAGAAATTACAAGAAACAAATCTACTCTACCTAAATCTATTCCACCTCCCAAGTGGGCCTCCTTGGTTGGCTTCAACTAACTAAGAACACAATAGGTAATCCAAAATCACTTTCTCATTAGAATTTTGCTTTTGTTACATGACTGAACAATTTGTAAGGAATAAAGAAAACAACTTTAGAATCTTTGAATCCCCTCACTAACTCTAACTTTCCAAATATATAGAGGATTGGAACTTATTACAAAAGCATAACATAAAACTCGTAAGCAAACATCATTAGTAGAAAAAGGGTGAGATGTCAACCATGACTTTAGAACATTGATTGAGTAACAGAATAATGACCCACATATAATGTAATCAAGTCAGCTCTCTTAAATAACTCCTTTTGCAGACGTGACTTATCAACCAGAACTAATCCGCACTTCTTATGCCATGACTAGTCTTCATTACTCCTTCTTTAATGCAGTGTTTGCCACTCTTCGTGCCACTTCCTCTTTTCTTGCAAATTAGAAACATTCAAACATATAGAACAACATTTATACTCTCATTCAAATATTAAAACATAGCTTAACACATTTATATGAAATACTACACTTTATATATAATATTAAGTAAAGTACAACATATCCACTATCCATAGGTTTAATAGGTTTTGGTTGCATTCAACATAAGACATTTAAAACAAGTATTTGGAAATGTTTTTCTCATGGCTCAAAGAGTAAGTTCAGACTATATAAAAACTATATCAAATTTGAGACATTAATTTGTCTTATCACCAGCTTGAGTGCACTTAACTACGAAGTTTCCTCCATGGTTAAACCCAAAGCTTGCAACCCCATTTGCAAAACCTTCACCAAGTGTTGTGCCTTATGATCCATTCATTAGAAAGCCCCTTAAGCTCATCAATTGATAAGTAGGAGATAATTTCCATAGCAAGTCAAATTGTGATATTGCTATCTGGATTTAACTGTGTGATTTTGAGTCAAACACCTTTCATAAAGAATCATAAAGTACCTTTCATCATAGAATCCTCTTGTCTTTGTAGGATCACTCAAATTTGTGTGAGCAATCTCCAACTTTGCTGTTGTAGTGAACTTTTTGCTAGGAAAAGAGCTTTTCTTCTATTTAGCCATAACACATTCCTTGCATACAATGTTAGTAGGCTTCACAAGTTTAGGCAAATCCCTAACAACAAATGCACTACTCACTTTCACAAAATTGTCAAAATTTATATGACAAAACCTTTTATGCCACTACCAGTTCTTATCAACTTTAGCAACCAAGCATGTCATCTTTGTAGGATTCAATTGAAAAATATTACCTCTCAATCTTGTCCCGACACCAATCATCTTACTATTCTTATCCTTGATAATACATGTCTTCTTTGTGAACTATAACCGATATCCCTTGTCAACTAATTGTCCAACGCTTAGAAGATTACATGTTTTCATCCCTCAACAAAATAAAATTATCAATAATATTTTTACCATCAAGAATAATAGATCCTATTCCCTTAATATGACAAGCCACATTATTCCCAACTCTAACAATTCTCCATCACAACTACTGAGCTCAATAAATTTATTCATATCCCTAGTCATATGATGTGAAAAATCACTATTTATGATCCAATAATATTTCTTCTCAACTTGTGACACTAGGGCTCTTTCTTCTTTAACTTCTTTTTCAAGACTTTCTTCTTTTACAACAAAAAATCCCAACTCATTGTCACTTTCACTCAGAACTCTTTCATCTAGTTCATCATCATCATTTGCATACAAATATTCTCTAGGCTTTTTAAACTTGAAATTATTTTTGTACTTATTCACTCTATTAGGACATTTAGAAGCATAGTGCCCAAATTCATCAAAAGTCCAACATTTAAATATTTTCTTACCATTTGGTTCTCTTCTGACAAGAAGGGCAATTCCTTCTTCAATCTTTTTGTATTCTCTAGATCTTGATCTATTGCTACTAGAACAATCTCTACTAGTGCTTGCACTTCTAGATAGGGTAGGTCAAATACTCAATGCGCTAAAGACAATCTCTGCTCTAGGCAAATCTCTAGACTATCTGAAACTTATTTCTCTTGCTTCCAATCTTCCAAGAAGAGTCTCTCTAGAGAACTTCTCATTAAAAGGTACCACTTGCTCAATCATTTGTGTTGTTTGCTTGAATGGTGGTGTCAACATTTTCAAGATTTTCCATATGATCTCATCTTCTTCTTTACTTCTTTCACAAACCTTGATTCCTAGAACACTTTCTAATATTATGTCAATATAACTTCTAACAGATTCTTCTTCCATCATTTTAGCTTCTTGAAATAGATATACCCAATTTCGTAGTCTAATCCTTTTAGCATATTTATCACCTTCAAAAGTAGATTCCAAAGCTTTCCAAAGTTCACATGATAACATCAAATATTTTACTTGACTATAGTCATTGTTAGGAAGAGCTGAAAAAAATGCTTCTCTGGCAAGCATGTTACACATGAACAAATCTCTTCCAGATTCACTACATTCTTCAAGATTGTTTTCTTCAACTATGGTATTCTCATTCTCAATGATCAACCAATATCCTTGACCTATGCATAGAAGATATGTCTTCATCTTCTCTTTCCAATTATCATAGTTAACTCCATCAAACTTAGGACTTTCTTTTCTGAAATGACCCACCATTGATCTTCTTAACTTGTTAAACTATTATTTCAAGGACCTAATGCTCTTATACCAATTTTTAGAAAGTAAAGTCTACCAAGACAACTTGGGGGGGGGTTGGTGGTGAATCAATTATCTAATCAAAATAGCTTTTATTAACCTTATTAATTCTCAAACATGTGATCAATATAAAAAACAACCATAAGAAGATAACCATACACAATAACACTAGATATGTTAACTAGGGAAACCCTTGACTATAGGGAAACCTCAGTGGGGATGGTACCTACAAAATTATTAAATTTGTGTTTGAATGAATCATAATACTTTTAGTTTTTATTTTTTTAAATTAAAGTGTGTTAAATTTGTGTTTAACACTTTAATTATTGAATATGAATTTCTAAAATAGAAAACTATACATTATACTAATAAAATCAATAATTTGACATTTCTTCATTTTCTAGAAATAATAAATATTTTTTAGTGATAAAAATATATATTGAAATGGAAATTATTTTTTATATTTTAAGAGTTTACTGTAATTCTTTAGTTCTTTATTACACATTTGGTGAGTGCTATTCCATTCATTTTTTATTAATCAGTGACTAAAATTGTGTATTGAATTAATCATAATACTTTTAGTTTTTATTTTTTGAAATTAGAAAATTTAATACCAAAACTACTTATTTGTTAAATCTTTGGATTGAAAAATATATTGTGCTTATTTCATTCATCCAATACTAATATAAAATTTATTTATAAAATGGTTCTTTCCATTTTTGCATTATAGTACACAAACATTATTATTTCAATTGTTATATTTAATACTATAATAATTATTTATTTTTAAACCAAAAGATAACTACTATGAGAAGTCCATAATGTGTGAATCTTATATGAGTTAATATGTAGATTATACAAATAACTTCTTAATTTGAATCATTTATACACAACTCAATCATTATATAAAATGAACTATATATAAAACATGTTTGAAAAACATTAAATATAATCATTAAAAATTATAAAAGTAAACATTAATATATTTCATACATATAATAAATATATAATGAAATTATAACTAAATTTACATACAAATTTAAAACTAATACTATCAAAGGCAAGTATTAAGATACTACATGGCATTTGTTAATATATACATTGCTAGTAGAGATATTGATAAACATAATCTGAAATGGTTAAGAGAAGTTTATTCATTCTAAACTTGGAAATGTTAAATTTTTAAAAAGTGTTATAGCTCTCGGTACTTTTGGTCAAATGTCGCTTAACGTTGACTAGAGGTAGGCATTTTAATTATCTTTCTTCTATATTGTATAATGCTAGGTTTTCAACTCTGATTCCAGTTCGTAGATGTAGCTTTGAAGTGGATTTATTAAATTCAATAATGCTTGATCTTCAGGGAGTTTTTGTCTGTAGACTTCAATAAGAGTTCTTTTGTTAAAAATATTAAGGGTCTATTTGGCAACAAGAATTAGACTGGAATATACATTTATAAATTTCAAAAATCTCAAATCCTTTGTTTGGGTAAGCCAAATCAAAATTGAGAATAGGAATATGTATTCCAAGTTTGGCCAAAAAACAAGCATTTTCTATTCCACCTAAATAGGTGGAATTGGAATACATATTCCTATTCCAATTTTACTTTTTCAAAATTTGTATATTTTCAGGTCTGTGAGAAGAGTATCAAGTGCCCTCTACCTTTGTTCTCTCCTAAGAAATTTGTGTATTTAACATCTAAATCAATATAATATGTAGCTCAAAAGCATTGACCCAATCGAACAGAAATGTGAGGAGAGTATTAGTTGCAACATATTCAAGAATATGGTATTCTCGCAGGAAATGAATAGGGATGGGAAAGAGATAACTACAATTCACTCACAATATCAAAGAAAGAAATTTCCCCTTTCAAATTCAAATTAATTTTCAATTACAAAAAATGGTGCAATAATTATTCAACAGAGTGACAACACAACTCTATCATTTTAGTGCAATAATTATCATCGGGACGGGTTTCACAGATGCCTACGAGTTGTTTTGCATCAATACCATCTTCTTTTCAATAAGCCTTTTTATGTGATTCATAGTAAGAGACACAAATCTTAATGGGTGAGTTAGCTATTGATAGAACATTTTGCAATCATACTTGAAGTATGACCCTCAAGAGACCTTGTGTAACATGAAAACAATCTCCAAGTGTGGGACTTGAAATAAGAGATTCAATATCTAGAGAAGGTCGACTTCCTTACTATCAGGGTGTCCATAAACTAAAACTCTTGAGGAAAAGGGGAGAAGAATGCTAAAAGGGAAATGAAGGTGATGCACCATATAGAACTTTGATCTACTCTTTCCAATAGTTTGTACTAAATTTCAATAGAACTCACAAAGCTATATTACTACCTATAGTTTACCAACTTAGCACAATAATGAAAGTCAAGAATCAATACAATTAGACTAGGGCACAAATGTTCACTTAACGGATTTATTGAATGACATTAACATAATCATATAGGGTTATAGATGATGAAAATACATCCAAACAAACAAGGAAAAAATACTATAAAAGATTATAATAAGCTTGTTTAGGCTAAAAGTAGATAGAACAATAGCAATTTCTATTAAATGAGGAAATAACATCTATAGAAGAGAATTCTAAAAAAGAACTAGAAAAAGAGATACTAGGAGAATATATAAAGCTTATTTTTAAAGAGATCAAGCATAATTTTAGTTACAACCATTGAGTTCAAACTCCAACCAACTAGGTTTAAGATTATAGAGTGTAAATGAAGAATAAAATAGATAAAATCTAGTTCCTTGAAAAAATATGATCATTAAATGACATAAAATTGGCCAATAAATGCTCCTCAAATCAAGAAAATTATACACATACCCCTTGCAAGTGGTAACACGTGAAGGAAAAGCATTTGCATTGCATGTAGAAGCCATAAAATGTAGTTCAAAAATAAATATTCAGCTCTCAGATCTTATCATATAGATACCATAAAAAATAGCGTAAGCATGAAAACACACAACATTTGTGGCATGTACACCATCACACTGTGAATTCTCTTCCTTTAAATTAACCTGTGATCATGCAAAAGGATTAGAAATAAACTATAGTTTTTAATTTTGCACCATTGCACCAAATACTTTCATCTCCTTATATATACTTGTGTCCATGCGAAAAAATTGAAAACACACCATAGTTTCATCTTGTGAATGTCGAAGGAGCAATAAAATCTTCCTATGATAAGCCAATCTCCTTTGACGTCAATTTCTTTGATGCTTGAAACATGCAATGTTTTCAAGCACCCAATAATACTCCAAAAATACACAAAACTTCCTATACCAAAAATAATAGAACTTAGCCATGAAAAAATGTCTCTGATTGGTTATATGTAATAGGCTAAAGGGTGAAAAAAAATGTCAAAATTTATAGTGACTCAAGCGGGCTGGTTACCCGCTAAGAATATGATCAATGACCTTAAAGAAATCTATTGATTATGAAGTCATTAACATCAAAATATGATGTATTCTTTTACAACATAAAAATCAGCAACTCTATAATCTAGCAAAGCATCAAAATTTTGTTACTTCCAAGAGGGAAAATAGTTGTACTCATGCACTTTTTGGAAAGTTGGAACATCTACTCTACTACATACAAGGAAACTTAACCTCATCTAGAATAAATTCTTAATCTAAATCTCATTGACTAGAATTGGAAGGACTTCACCATCACGCCTAGATAATTGAAAAGAATTGGCTATGATATAAGGGCCAATCTACATAGAATCAAATTCGGAGTTCCTATCTAGTTTATCTCTATCTACGTCCTACTTAAGAACAAGGTCACCCTCTTTTAAGACTCTAATAGTATCTTTTTTGTCAAAAGCCCTTTTGACATATTGCTGGTACACCTCAAGTGTATGCATACATTGCCTTTTTGTTCTTATTCCTTCACTTTAGCTATCCTAATTGTCTTAGCACCATTTTCAATTAGGTCTAATTTATGAGCTAGTTCAAGGGATGGAAACTCAAGTGAAACAGGAAGCCTTTCTTACCTTCCATAAACTAGCATGAAATGTGAGTTATTAATTTCTCTCTTGGGTGTAATATTGTTAGCCCAAAGGGTTGTCCTCAACTTGGCATGCCAAAACTTCTAGTTATCTTTAATTGTCCTTTTTATTATTCTAATGGGGTTCTTATTTGAGGATTTAGAAAGTCAATTCCTTTGGGATAGTAATTTGAAGAATTCTTCAAATATATTCCATATTATTCAACTGCCTAAGAGTAGTTATGAGCTCCAACAAAAGATTTGGCATTATCTGATATAATAGTTGAAGGAACACCAAATCTATTTACAAATCCATCAAGGAATTCAAGTACTAAATTATCTCTATCATCCCTTAATGCTACTACTTCTATCCATCTTGTGAAGTAATATGTGTCTGCCAAGATCTACTTATTACCAAAAATAGAGGTTGAGTTAATTAGACCAATGAAATCCAAACCCCATTGGATAATAGGTTGATTTGATTGAATGGGATGAAGAGGAAGGGAAACCAATCTTTGTCTACCTAAGAAGAAGGCACATTTCTTGCATTTTCTCACCCATTTATGAGAATCTTTGAATAAGGTTTGTTAATAATAACCAACCCTCATTATCTTCATAGTTGTAACTCTAGTAGAGAAATGACCACCTGTAGGGCCATCATGAAATTCTTCTAACAACCTATTGGTCTTATTTGTATTGATATATGTTTGTAACACTCCATTAGAATCCTTCTTGAATAGTAATCCATCCTCAATGACATAAGGAATGGCCTATAATTTGAATTGCCTTCTTTTGGCTTTCTTAAGGCTTTGTAGATATCTTTCCTCTACCAAGTAGGTAGTCATGTTAGGAAACCAATTATTTTGATCCTCATTTTCAGCTGATTGCTCATCTTCTAATAAAAGTGCAACCTCCTTAGGCATCTCAAAAGATGAAGTTAGTTTCTCACATAACCTTTTTCCTCTCACAAGGTTGGTAATCTTGATTTCAATGTCATACTCCATGACTTTGGTGACCCATCCACTATTTTTCCATAGATGTCCTTATTTAGAAGGATATTCTTACATTTTCATGTGGGACCAAGAGTTGAATCCTATTACTAGACAATAAATGTTTGAATTTTTTAAGAGCCCTTATAATAGAAAGAACTTGCCTTTCCACATAACTATATCTGCCATCATAAAATTAAAAAAAACAATAGGTTGTTCTAGATTTTCTTTATTAAGTTATGCCAAGATAGTTGATATACTTGATTCTCTTCCAAGAGAATGGATGATAAAATCCTTATCAAAGTTAGGATTGACAAGAGTGAGAGATGATGCAATTTTTTTCTTAATATCTTCAAAATTTGATTTCATTTCTTTATTCCAGGTAAACATCATATTTTTCTATTAAATAGATGCAAGATGCTTAACCATAGTAGCTAAGTTAGGAATGAATCTTTTCACAAAGTTAATCCTACCAAGAAAAATCTACAGTAATTTCTTGTGGCTAGTGAATGTGTGTGTGTGTGTGTGTGGGTGTGTGTGTGTGTGTGTGTGTGTGTGTGTGTGTGTGTGTGTGTGTGTGTGTGTGTGTGAGAGAGAGAGAGAGAGAGAGAGAGAGAGAGAGAGAGAGAGAGAGAGAGGGAATTAAATCTACCCTTTCTAGATCTTGTTGGAAATATAATAGGAGTAACTAAGGGGGGAGGGGTGAATTAGTTACCACAAAAATAAATCCCAGATACCTTAGATGTCAATAAAAATCAAAACTTTTTTGTAACTCTGTAAACACTAAAATAACTCGACAAATGCTTAACTTGAAAGTCTTAAAGTGTTATCTGTGGCTTAACTTAGTTGCATACACATAAAATAAATAGCATGAATACAATTGACACCAAGATTTAACGTGGAAACTCAATTTGGGAAAAACCACCAATCGCAACTAGTTACTGATTTTCACTCTTTTGAAGTGAGCCCTATTAGGAGCCAACCCTATTAAAGGTTACAAAACACACTAATAGGTGTGAGATTGTTATAGGATTTAATCACCCTATCAGGAGTGGCCTTGTTAGAGTTCTTTGGACGCTTCAATAAAAATGCCACCTTGTTAGAGGGTTTACAAATAGTTGTTAAGCCAACTCTGTTAAGAGATTTAGATCACTGCTATAATGGTTAGAGAGTAACAATGAGATGAACTAATTTCTGATGCAACTCAATTGCTGATTATAGATCTCAATCTTGGATTGTATACTTGATCCTTCCTAATCAAATGTATCTTTGCAACTCACCAAGGATATCTCCTTATCCTTCTAATTCGCTTCCTCTAAGCATAATTAAATCTTCAATTATGTTCCACACATTCAATTCTCAACTTGACTTTATATTTATACCTTATATATTGTCAAGTTTACTTGAATACACCTTAGAATAATTAATATTCATATTCTCATTTGGCTAGAACCAACAAACAATTCAATTGAACTCAATATGCCAAAACAAGAAAATCCTTTGTTAGCCGACCTTGCTCGATAGATACTAACTCAAAGTGATTTTCATCTTTTAAGCAAGTGAACTTAGTTAACAATGACTATTCATAAATTTCCTTTGGTAACCGAGTAAGCTCAGTTAACACTAGTTCCATCCAACATTTCCTTCATTAACTAAGTGAGCTCGATTAACACTCAACTTCTACAAACTTTCCTTTATCACTGGAGTGAACTTAGTAGACACTATCTTTTGAACTCAGCAAACTCTAGAATGCTCGGCAAACATAGGAAATTGTCTTCAATGTCTGAGTGAGCTCAACATACACTAATTGGAAATGATATGACATTGTGTGTAACATCAAAGACAATACACAATTAATCAATTGTTTCCAAAAATCTCCCTCTTTGCCATTGATGGCAACACAACATGTCATAATGCAATGAAATTTTAGAGAAAGAATGAAATAAGGAACATATCCTTAGTTTCATTATGATTCTCATCTATGAAAACTCCCTCTATCAGTGTGAACTCCCCCTGCCTTCAATTTCTCCCTCTGTTAGCACAACTTTGCCTTCAACATCTTCTTCTAATAGCAAACTTCCTTTCTTTGACATCTATTTCTCTTTATCTTCATAAAATTTCTATAGATTTGATAGTAAATTTCTCCCTCTTTGACATCTCATGCCAAAGACAATATTTAGTGAATTCCAATGTACCTTATGTATTGATTCATTTGTAATGTGCCTGTGTCCATACTGCATTAACTGACTAATCTTCAACATGCTCTAGTTGATGCATCACTAAACTTCATTTAGTGAGCTTCAAATAGGGGAATGACCGCTAACTTACCTCTTAGATACATAAATGCATCCTTAGGTAATGGCTTAGTAAATAGATCTACAATTTGTCCTTTAGTATTCATATATTCCAATCTTACCTCTTTATCTTGTACCCATTATCTTAAAAAATGATATTTTATAGCAATGTGTTTTGTTTTGGTATGCATCACAAGATTCTTTGATATATTAATTTCTCTGGTTTTATCACAAAAGATAACCACTGGATCCTTGATTTTTATCTTTATACCTACCAATAGTTGTTTGAACCAAGCAACATTTGAATAATTAACTGATGCTACCACATATTCAGCCTCTACTATTGACTGAGAAATACAATTTTGTTTCTTACTTGTCCAAGACACTAGTTTTTTACCAAGAAATAATGCTCCACCACTGGTGCTCTTTCTATCATCAACACTTCTTGCCTAATTAACATCTATGAATGCTTTCAAATCCAAAATGCGTCCCTTTTTGTACCGTAATTTATAGTCTTCAGTACCTTTCAGATATCTCATGATTCTTTTTATTGCCATCATGGGATTTTCTTTGGGATTTTCTAAGAATCTTTCCACCATACCAACTACTAATACAATATTAGACCTTATGTGTACTACATACTACAATTTTCCAATCATTGATCTATACGTAGTTTGATCTACCTCTTTGGAATCATCATTTTTGGAAAGCTTATGTCCAATAGACATAGGAGTTCCAATTGGTCTTGAATCTTCCATTCCAATCTTCTTTAGTATCTCCTCGATATATTTAGATTGAGTAATGTAGATACCATCTTTCTTCTGCTAGATCTGGAATCCAACAAAGAATTTTATCTCTCCAAACATGGACATCTCAAATTCTTTACTCATTTCTTGTAAAAATTTTGTGCACAAGTCATAATTTCCTGTGAATAAAGTGTCATCTACAAATATTTCTACCAACACAATCTTCTTGTCTTGTCCTTCTTTGATATACAAACTGTTGTTGTCATTTGTTCTTTAAAAGCCAATCTTTATCAAGTAGTTATGAAGTTTTTCATACCAAGCTGTGGGAGCTTGCTTGAGACCATAGAATGCTTTGCATAATTTGTAGACCATATCTCTTTTACTAGGATCTAAAAAACCTTCAGGTTGTTCTTTGTAGACTTCCTCATCAAGAATTCCATTCAAGAATGTGGATTTTATATCCATTTGATAAACTTTAAATCCTTCGTATGTTGCATATGCTATTAAAGTTCTAACACCTTCTAATCCTTCAATAGGAGAAATAATTTCACCATAATCAATACCTTCTTCCTGAGAATAACCTTTACAAACTAATCTAGCTTTGTTTCTTAAAACTTCTCCATCTTTATTTAGCTTATTTCTGAAAACCCACTTTGTGCCAATTACATTTTTATCCTTGGGTCTAAGAACAAGATTCCAAGTCTTATTCTTCTCTATTTGTTCTATTTCCTCATTCATAGCTTCAATCCAACCTTCATTATACAAAGCATCTTTAACATTTCTAGGTTTAAAATCAACAAGCAAACATGTACCTTTCAATTTTTTTCTTGTCATTGTTCCACCTGACTTGCCTCCAATGATCTGACCAGGTGCATGATGCCTTTTGACATAACTTGCTAACATAGGTACTTTGGATTTGGAGTTTTTTTCTACTAACCTTTTCATGATATTCTATATTAAGTTCAGGTCCCATTATCAGTGACTTGGGTCTATCAGATTTAGTTTTCTCTTGCAACAACTTAGTAGCTTTTGACTATGACTTAGGTCCTTCAAACTGTGACTCAGATTGGACTGGATGTGACTCAATAGCTTTTGAAGATTTTGGGGACTCAGGAGGTGAAACTTTTTGACTTCCAAATAGATTTGACACTGTATCAGGTTCAAAGTAAATAAATCTTCTATAATACTCAGGTTCTTTGTTGCTCTCTTCTTCACTCTTTTCTACAAAATCATCAATTCTCACATGTGTACTTTCTATGATTTTATGAGTAGACAAATTCAAACATTTGTATGCTTTACTTCTACAGAAGTATCCTAGGAATATGCCTTTATTACCTTTGACATCAAATTTACCTTTCCCGAACTCTTTCAAGATATAACATTTGCTACCAAATACTTTAAAGTAACTTACATTAGGTTTGTAGCCATAGCATAGTTCATAAAGAGTTTGATTTGAGTCTTTCTTTAACTATACTCTATTCAAGGTATGTACTATAGTACTGATTGATTCCTTCTAGTATTTGATTGCAACATTCTTTTCTATCATCAATTATGTTCTTGCACAATCCATGATGGATCTGTTCCTTCTTTTAGCTATATTATTCTGCCATGGTGTACCAGGGTCTGATACCTGTCTCTTAATTCCCTTTTCAATGCAGAATTCATTGAACTCATTGAAAATTAATTCATCACCTCTGCTTGATCCAAAACATTTTAACTTCTTTCTAGTTTCTTTCTCTACTCTTGCCAAATACCACTTTAATTTTTGAAATGCTTCAAACTTTTCTTTTAGATACATTACAGTCAACATTCTAGAATAATCATCAACAAAAAGAATAAAAACTTATCTCCATTGTAACTCTCTATTCCAATAGGTCCACATAAGTTTGTATGTACAAGCTCTAAGAATTCCTCAGAATGATAGTTCTTGCTTTTGAAACTAGTTTTTCCCATTTTATCAATTTGAATTTTTTTACATAGACCCATATTAGGTTTCTTCAGATTGAGAATACCTCTTACTCTTCTATTTTTGCTTATCTTGACCAGATTATCAAAGTTCACATGACATAATCTTTTCTACCATAACCATCTTTCTTCTACTTGAGCAATAAAACATGAACTTTCACTGAGATCTAGGTAGAATAAATTACCTTTTGTTTGTTGTTGGACCCAACTAGATTTCCTTTTCCATCCAATAGTTTGGCCTTCCCATTCATGAATTCTAGCTTGAATCCAATGTTATTCAATTGTGCCACACTCAATAGATATGCTTTAGTCCTTCAACCCAATAAGCATTTCCAAATCTAAGTTCATTGGTTAATGACATACAACCTTTTCCCTTTATGCAACAAGGTTCATTGTTTCCAATTCTCACACTACCACCATCATAATGTTCCATGTGTTCAAACTTTATTTTATCACTAGTCATATGATGTGAGCAACCACTATCAATAATCCATGTATTATTTTCGCTAACATGAGAGAGAAGTGCCATTTTATCTCCTTCATCATCATATTCATCTTTTGCAACAATATATACCATTTCATCTGCACTGTTATCAGAATCTTTAGCCATAAAACAAGATTTCTTACCTTTGTCCTTGTAGTCCTTGTAGTTCTTGACTTCCTTCTTTCCTTTGAACTTATTGCTTTTTTTTTCTTGTCTACTTTATTTGTTGGGACATTATGTAGCAATGTGACCAAATTCTTCACAAGAAAAATAGATTAGAGGAATCTTACCTTTGTACTTTCCTTTGTCTTTGGAATATTTCCTTTCAGGTAGGGCTTCAACAACTTCAAGATCATTGTCTAAACCTTCTTTCTCTTCTTCACTTTTTGATTGATTGGCTTTTGATTTCTTACCCATTTTTCAGAGTGAAAGCTTGGCTTCAAATGTAGACTCAATACCTTTGGAACTAGGGACATAATTTGTTGGTTTATGTGGCAATCTAGTAAACCCATCAAGGATTCACCCTTAAGGGCTTGTGTCTCCAAAAGAGGAATCTGACAAAGGATGATCTAGATGTAAGTATATGTGTTTCCTTAGGGAATCAAAAGAGAAAATGTAGGGATCAAACCTCAAGGACTATTATCCAAAGAGGGATCTAAAAATATAGAGATTTAGCCTTAAATATTTCTAGTAATCTAATAAGAAATCCAAGTATGCAATGATTGTGCCTTAAGGACCATTAGTAATCCAATAAGGGATCTGAAGATGTAAAAATATCATGAAGCATAATGTGTGTGTGCAAAATGTGAGTGGGGGCAGTGACCATGCCTTCAGGACTGTTAATAATCCAATAAGGGATTTAAAGATGCAAAATATCATGAAGGATCATGTGTATGTGTGTGTGTGTGTGTGTGTGTGTGTGTGTGTAAAATATGAGTGGAGTGTATCTCCCCATATTAAAGTGATTTATAGTGCCTCAACAAGAGAAATGTCTTTAATAGAAGTGGACATGCATCCACTAGAGACATGCCCATGGTGATATGCCCCAAGAAAGGATACATTAAGAGAAATGTAAACATAACAAAAGGAGAGCACATAAGGGATATACCAAATCTAGGGCCAATATGATCATATGATAATATGTGAAAAGTTATATAAATTATGAAATATCATCATTCCCCAAAGAAAGTAGAGCTAAAAAAAAATGGAAGAAAGGCACATAAGAGTTACCAAGAATAGTATTTTTGTGATAGCATCAAGGAGACCAAAAATAATTAAGCTACCATATCAAAAAATCTGAAGTGGGTTGCACAAAGGCACATTTATGAACAATTGCACATGTACAACACATGTAACAACATATGGAAGAAGAGAGATATAAATAGAAGAATAATCACAACATGGTTTGTTCGCTTATTATTTTGCACTATTGTAGCAACTGCTGATATAAGAAGATTACTAAGGGGGTGAATCAATAATCACTAACTTAAACAATAAATCACAAATCAAACTTTCTTTCTACTTTACGGATAGTAATCTCAATTTACCTATAACAAGATTATCAACCAACTAAACATTATGCATCCATTTAATATAGAAAAACATTCACACAATTTAAACACCGTCATTTATCTTGTCAAAACCCAATTAGGGTGAAAACCATGGTTTGAGATTGATGACAACAAATAATTTTATTCTTCTGCAATATGCTCTGTTAGGAGCTTACCTGGTTAAGGGTTACAAAAATATTGTTAGCTATTACCCTATAGAGGGATTTCCCTAAGACCTATTAAAATATTTATTCTATCAGGAGTAACCTTATTAGAGGATTTAGACACTCTACTATGAGAATGTCACCTCATTAAAGGCTTTACAATAGACTTGTTAAGGTCACTCAATAAAGGACTTACTATTACAATTTTCAAAAGCTATAGGTGACAATTATCTATAGTTTTCACTATCTTTCTATATTAGATCCATTACATCTCCTTAACACAATAACCTATCACTACAATCCTTTAATAAAATCTGTGTCTCTTCTGTGTTTGCAACTATTCTTTTGTACTATCAATAATCTCATTTGTTTCCCATTATACTTCTTTCTCTTTATCATGGTAAGAAACTTCATCTTTCTTTCACTTATATGTAGTAACATTACAATCATAGACCCTAAACCTAGATCCAAAAATGAAAACTTCATCATCAAGCTTGTTCTTGCAAATTCCTCCATCTCCATAAGTTGTTTTTGACATTGAAGAAACTTCTTGATCAATCCTTTGCATCTTGTTTACCTTGATCTTTGTATCATCACAATGCTCCTTGAATTACACTTAAGTCATCTCACCATTTTCCTTATAATAGGCATGTATCCTTAATTTATGTACCATTCACCTTCAATTCTTCACTACATTTGATAAGATTTCTTTTCCTCCGATAAGGTTATGCTTCTATCCCTTTTTAAGTCATAGTTGCTCTAATAGGAATTACCTATTATAACATGTTTTCTAGATAAAATCTTTCCTTCACTTCTTTACTTTTCTCTATTACAATTCTCTTATATTTCTTATTATGCATCTTCTAACAAAATATCAAATTCATTTAACTATCTATCATTGTCTATTCTAACTAGTACCTGATAAGATCCTTATTGACATAAGTATATGCTCTTTGTCATTTCTACAATTGCTTCTCTTTTAAATATATGGTAAGAAGTCAAAACAATATGTCAAGTAGTTTGACATCAATAAAAAATAGTATAATTGATATCATGTTTATTAACCATCTTCTAATCTTCAACAACTTCATCAACTACATTAGCTATGCCAACAATCTCCCACTTTGGCATTGATGAAAAATATTTAGTGATGAGACATGTATTACTCCCCCATTCATTATATTTTTCTTTCTTCTTTGTTTTATTAACTTCTCCCTTTTGTATGCATTACTCGCCCATTCATTATATTATTCTTTCTTCTTTGTTTTATTAGCTTCTCCCTTTTGTATGTATTTCTCCCCCTTTATCTTTTTCACTAATCTCTCCCCCTTTGTCATCAATGCCAAAGGTGACCAACCTTCACTATTTTTACCTTCAATGTTTGTACATGTGTTGTGCATTCTCCTTACATCTAGACTACTCCTCCATGGAGTAGTCCACCTATACATCAATTTATTCTTAGATATTATGTTAAGGTATTATCAACTAATGCACACTTCAAGATCTTCTTAGTTGATACTCAATAGGAGTAGGATGCCCAATTTTCCTCTTAGATATTCAAATCTTCCCTTAGGTATTCATTTTCTTAATTTATCAGTAACTTATTCATTTGTAGGAATTTATCCTAGTCTCACTTTTTTGTCTTGTACTAGCCCCCTTAGAAAATGGTACTTGATGACTACATGCTTTGTCTTTGTTTGAATTACTAGGTTCTTAGATATATTGATAGCACTTGTATTATCACAACAAGTTCTTCAAATTTCTCATGTATTCCTTCAATTATTTTCTTAATCCATAACACTTGTTGACAATTGACTAGTGTAAGCTTTAGTTGTCGATTGTGAAATGAAATTTTTATTTTTACTTATCCATGATACAAATCTTTTTCAGAGATAGAATGCTCCTTCACTTGTGCTTTTCCTGTCATTACTATTTCTTTCCCAATGTGTATGTATATGCTTTGATATTTACAAAAAAAAATCCTTTCTTTTCATACCATTATCCATAGTCTTTTGTTCCTTTAAGATATCTAAATATCCTTTTTACTGCTGTCATATATGGATCCTTAGGATTTTATGCAAATTGAGCAACAATTTCAATTGCATGGGCAATGTCATGCCTACTATGAACAACATATTGTAGCTTTCCAATCATTGATCTATATGAATTTTTATTCACTTCCTTATATTCATCTTCTTTTAGAATTGACATCCAATGACCATATGTGTACCAACATGCCTTGAGTCTTCCATGCCAAATGGTTTCAATATCTCCTTAATATACTTGGACTGAGTTATATAAATACCTTTCTTCATTTGTTGTACTTGTAGGCTAGTACAAATATTTCTTTCACCAATCATGATAATTTCAAATTATTTCATCATTTCTTTAGCAAATGATATGTCAAGTTCATCATTTCCTCCAAATATTATATCATCCACAAAGGAATTAGAAATTAGAACTTTTGTTTCACTTTCAACTTTTAAGTAAACATTATTGTTATCACTAGTTTTTTCAAATCCTATATTGAATAAGTAAGAGTGTAATCTTTCATGCCATGCTCTTGGTGCTTTCTTTAATCCATATAGTGCTTTTTGTTGTCTACAAACTAAAATTTTACCTTGTTTAGCTTCAAAACCTTTAGGTTGTTTCATATAAACTTCTTCATCTAATATTCCATTTATAAATGTTGATTTAACATCCATTTGATGCAATTTAATTATATTATGTGTTGCATAAGAAAGTAAAATTATGACTCCTAATCTTGTCACAGGTGCAAAAGTTTCATCATAGTCGAGCCCTTCTTTCTGAGCATATCCTTTCCAAACTAAACTTGCTTTGTTCCTCATTACTTCACTGTTTTCATTAAGATTATTCTTGAAAACCAACTTAGTACCTATAACATTGTTATCTTTTGGTCATGGTACCAATGATCAAGTTTTTTTCTTTTCAATATAATTGATTTCTTCTTTCATTTCCTCCAACCAATCTTCATTCTTTAATGCATCTTTGACTACTTTTAGTTTCATCTCTGCTAGAAAACATGTTGCATCCTTGACCTTTTATTGACATCTTGTTAACACTCCATGACTCTTGTCTCCAATTATCTTGGGTAAACAATGATTAATCCTTATATTTCTTGACGTCATAGGTTCTACACACTGAATTTGTTCTCTTCTTGCACTGGTTTCTCCTTGGTGAGTAGTTATGGTTGTTTTTATATTGTCTATTGTTGTGCTATTATTGGTTTTCCATTATTAGTAGATATATTTTCTTGTTCTATTTCTATTTACTCATTGTCAATATAAATAAATTCATTGTAGGTTCTTCAACTCTTGCATTACTTTCCTCATTCCAGACATAAGATTCATCTATATTTATATCTACAATTTCTATTATCTTATTTTTCCTTTTGTTCAAACACTTATAAGCCCTATTCTTAGAAAAGATCCCTAAGAATATTCCTTCATTACATTTACTATCAAATTTTCCATTTCTATAATGCTTCTTAATATAACATTTACTCCCAAAAAATTCTAAAGTAACTGACATTAGGTGTTTGACCATACCAAATTTCACAAGGCATTTTGTTCACTCCTTTGTTGAGTTATACCTAGTTAAGTGTATATGTTGTAGTGCTAACAACTTCTCTCTGGAATTTTTGTACAACTCCTTTTTTACTTAAGAGTGTTTTGGTGCATTCTACTATAGATCTATTTCTTCTTTCTGCAATACCATTACATTATGGTATTCTTGGTGTGTTTAACTATCTCTTGACTCCATGTTCTTCATAATATTCATTGGAATCATATGAAGTAAATTCACCACCTCAATGTGGTCTTGGACATTTCAAAGTTCTTCTAGTTTCAGTTTCAACTCTTTCTCTATACATTCTGACTGTATAAAATGCATCTGATTTCACTCTTAGAAACATTACAAACATTATCCTTGAGTAGTCACCAACAAATAGTATGAAGTATCTATCTCTATAATATCTTTTAGGTCCAATAGGTCCACATAAATCTCTTTATACCAAATCTAAAATATGTTCTATAGAGTATTCTTTTCTCTTGAAACTTGAACTTGTTATTTTACCAAATGTTGTGGTTCCACAACATACACCCCATTTTGATCAGAAATGGGGACCCCCTACTTCTTTTTGGGCTTTTTGGATCCCTTTTCCAGGGTTTGAGTCAACAGTTGGCAAAAATCAAAGTTTTTTGAGGAGACAAGTCTTTTGAAAAATTAAAGGGGGGGGGGGTGTGCACCAATGCACCTTAGCTGGTGCGCTAATGCACCAATTTGCATAAGAGGAAGGCACTCACCTTTGGTGATGCACAACTACGTAGTAGCACACTTGTGTAGCACCAAGGGTGCACTTGCCTATAAAACCCACACCCCCTTCTCCTTACCATCTTTTTCTTTAGTCTCCCATCTCTGCAAGGAACGATTGCAGTTGTGTTTTCTAAGAGGTCTACTCTCTCCTTACTCCACTTGTACACACTAAGTTAGAAATATTGGTGTGCATCAATGTACCTCCCTAGGTGCACTGATGCGCACCAATACTCATTGTGCAAAACTTCAAAAAACACAAACCCTTCAAACATATCCAAGTTAAGTGCAGACTAGCACACCTAACTTGGTGCACTAGTGCACACCCAAAAGGCACTAAAAAAATAAAACACATAAGAACAATGCAATAAACCTAAGGCTAAGGTGTGTTGTCCACCTTTTAAAAAAAAAACTTCAAAAACAAACCTTTTTGTCACCCAATTAACAAAATAGGGTGCGCATCAACGCACCCCATGAGGTGCGTTGATGTGCACCTTATTTTGAGGGTTTGAATATGATAAAGGCACACCTATTTGGTGCACCAAGTATGTTATTTCTTTTGCTATAGGAGTAATATTAAGTTTTTTTAGGGTGTCTGATCTTTTTCAAGATATTATTAGGTTATGAATTAACCATGCTTCCTCAAAATCAAACTAATGGATGTCCATTTTGTGTAGATATAATGGCATCTTCCTTATCTTCCCTTGGTGAGAAAATGAAACTGAAACCAATAGTGTTTAAGTTCCAAGGCGTTCCAACAAAGTCATGCTTGTAGGATAACTCAAAAATTAGGGATATAGATTTGGGGCATACTGATTTGGGATAATTTTTGAAGATTTGCAACAAATCAACTTAGAGGTCCCAAATGATCTCCACACTCATTAGAATAGGACTCGTCAATGTAGCATCACACCTAGTGTTAGTGCAATCTTCAAAACTCATTATGACACTTGCAGAGTACTTTGTCCTTGAGGAGAGGGTTGTAAAAAGCATAACAAGAGAGATAGTTCTAGATCTCTGACCAAAGAACATTGATAAAGTGTTCCATCTCCTGAGGGTAGATCAATTCATTAGGTTAACCTATGAGCAGGCAGAGAGGTGTTATCAGGAACACATTGAAGAGGCCTTTGAAATCATCCAATCTTTGTACCTTATTGAGAAGGCTCCTTTGGGAAAGAAAATTGGAAAAGTGGACATGACCTGAGGATATATGAAGGAAGATATTGGATACTCAATCATACTTTTGAGTAGAGTTACGGGTTTGGCGGTAGTTGGGCATTTGAACATCTTCATGGTGCACTTCATTGAAACAATAAGCAAAGCAGAAATGCCACTAGATTGGGTTTCTACTCTTAGTGAGAATTTGTGTGAATAGTTGGTGACAACAAAGAACAAAAGGAAATTCTACATGACATCATACTTGGTGTACTTGTTGGCCGCAAGAGCAAGAGACTATCCAGGGATGTACAAGAGGGGTAGTATGTAGGATGCTAACACATGGCCTTACATTGTGTACCTTAGCTACTAAAGAAGAGGCTCTCAGAATAGAGGAAAGAATATAGAATTGTGAACAATGCTTTCATATTCGCTATAATCCAATTCATAGAAGGGGATTATGCGAAGAGACTATTAGATGATGCAGTGGCACAAATATTATTGGTCAAGGCTTAATATATTCAATTTAGGACATTCACATATTTAAGGGTGGTAGGTACAACCATTAACCCTAAGAAGCTTTCGAGGTATCCCAGTGACAAACTTGTTCTCTTGGAGATCTCTCAACAACTCTTGTCCACATATGACAGAGTTAGAGAGTAGCATAAAACATGTTGGAGGTGGCCTATGATGATAGGACCTTTCTAGGTGGATCGATACCAAGATATCTCTTCTTTTGAGTGTGAGTGGGATCAATATCCCTTGGAAGAGTACAATTCTCCACGACCCTATTTTGATAATATTGGGAGAGTACAATATTTGGTGGGCAAAACATTCCAGCATGAAGAAGCTATTGAGGATCATTGGTTGAATGCAAAAAATGACTATGATATCTATATAAGGGATTATTGTAGGATGACTTTGTATCTAGCAGAAAAAGGCCTTGAAAATAAATATTCCATTAAAGATACTACAACAAGACTTAGAGGAGTTACTTGATCCATTGTTCAACAAGGATAAGATTGGTGACCAATCCATTATGAATGCGGAGGTCGACAAAGAAGAGAATTATGATATCAACCATAGGGCGAGGCATGTTAATAAAATGACATAGGATTGGATCAAGAAACCATTCAAGCTTGATCCAATTCCAAAAATGGCGATCTTTCATGCACAAGCTCATCCAGCCAAAGGTAGAGGGAAAAAGGTCACTGTGCCTACCTTTTCAGGTCAGTCACCAGTAAGGTTAGAAACGGTGCATCAACTTGACAGACTGGTTGGTTATTATCGAGCTCAGAAGGGAAAAGGCTGGGGTAAAAGGAAGAGGAATTCTCCTTAGAGAGTTGAACCTAAAGAGGGAGAAATCCAGACACCTCCATAGCAAGGAGAAGAAAATATACAAGGGCTGAAGAATACTAGAGCCACACAAGCCTAGGTTGATCCTCAAGTGCCACTAGTTGCACTAAGGCAAACAAAAGAAAAGGTTGAAGTTAGAGAGGTCTCTCCACCTTGAAAAATAGAACAAGCATCTCCTTTAGCCCCAAAAAGAAGAAAGATTAAGACTTTGGCGAAAATGAGACAAAAGGTGATCAAGAAAGTTATCCCTTTTCCGTCCATCACTAAACCCATCCCAGAAGAGGAAGAAGAAGAGGCTAATGAGGATGAAGAGGATGATCTACCCTTGAGTCATAAGACTCAACTAGCCAGGGCTGCAGAGCAAGAACAAAGGAGAAGTTCCAAGATCACACCGCCAGCTATCCCAAATGAACCCATGCAAACCACTACATTAGAGGATGAAATGCAACAGAGGATAGATGAGTAGGATATGGAGGGCACTGATACCTTTAAGATGTCAGATTTTAACTTTATGCCCATAGGTACTAAGTTGGTTGTGGATAAGATCAGAGACATGCCAACCAATCAACCTCAATAGGAGGATTGGAATTAGATGCTCCCTGAGTCACAAGAACTTGAAATGGTTCCCACATCCCATTTGTAAGTCACATTTTGCATTGAAAAGGGATCAACTACCCCTCTTCCTCTAGGGACAAAAATTGAACAGGTCTAGACAAAACAACAAGAAGAGCCACAACAAGTATGCACTAAGGAAGTGTCAGAAGAAGGAGAGGAAAGTGAACAACCACAAAAAATTTCTCAAGACATTGAGGTGAGGACGGTGGACTCCATAGAAATAGAAACTCCCAGTGTGGATCCCTCATAAAAGGAGAAGACTCCAGAAAGGAGTGACAAGGGAAAGAGCATAGTTGAAATAACTCCTTCATCCTTGAAAGGCAAAACCTTGGTGGAATGGATCCCAAGATGGTTGAGAAAGGAAATGATAAGAAACAAGAGGCAACAATTCAATGCAGATGAGGAGGATATGATAGAATTAATTAAGGTTCTTAAGAAACTCGGGTCACCATCAAAGGATGCAAGAGCATTAGATTTTATCAACAATGATTAGAATCAACATTTTTTGCACAAGTGGCTATCCCTCCTCCAGATATAGAAGTAGAATATTTGACTCCACATGACTATCAAATTAGAGAGGTTATGCTTGGAAAACCTACATTGGACACAACTAAACTAATGGTTACAATGGGAATGAAGGAGGTATTCAGGAGTTTGGAATAGGAAGGGGCAAAATTGATAACACTTCGAAGACAAAATGAAATCCTAAAGGGATATTTAACCGATTTTTTTGGTCCCTTAGATCCTGAACATCCAAAAGAGACTTTGAATATAGTACTAGAGAGAAGAGACAAGGGTGCAAGCAAATTGGATCCATTTTTGAGAGCTTGTCAGCAATGGCGAGAGAGTTTTGAAGAGAAGGGTATATTAATTATTCAAGGAAATATGAAGCTATTACATATCATGAAGGATAATGCGGATAAGCTAGGAGCAATTTTGAATCAATATTTTGGTTTGATGGATAAAGTGCATACCTAGGGGAATGACTTGCAAGCATTATAGGCAATAAAAGAATAGAGGTATCAAATGCTTATAAATGTATATACAGTTGAGGAGTTAGATAAGCTAGATGACTAGATAGAGAAAATTGTGGATGGTAATAAATTAATGGAAAAATTACATGCAAAGATCCATAGGCTCAAGGATCAAGCCCAAGAGCAAATTTTGGATGCTGAGAAACATTATAGCGATGCATGTTTAGATATTTTTGAGGATGATGCATGAAAGAAACTAATTCCAATAGAGATAGTAGTTGAGAGATTTCAAAGGAATTTTGAAGAAGTTGTCAATGATGATGATATCAGACAGAAATTCCAGATAAAAGAGGCATTATTGGAGCTTGACGGGAAACTCGGGGATTTTGCAGAAACTCGCATAAAAGTGGATAACTATAGGCATAAAGTAGAGGATAAATATGAAGCCTTAGATTTACTAGATGGAGCTCAAGTCACTAAGATAATAGAGAAATTCAAGAGCAAATTTCTAGACATAGCTCTAGGATAAAGGGGAACAAAACCCATATGCCAGAATTTCAATTTTGACACTTGGTAAAATTTTGCATTTTTGGCCTAAGAGGTGCACTGTTGCGTTGGTGCACCAAGTGCGCTAGTGCACTTTTTGCAACAATATTTTGGAATATTTTGAAGAATTCAGAGGTTTACTAGTGCGCTAGGTGCACGTTTCATTTGAGGTGCCCTTTTCTAGAGGTGCGCTGATAGTTAACTGCTAGTTCCAAAATTAGAGCTTTCCATGCATTGGAAATGTATTCTGACAACAATTTAACTCTAACAGACGCCCAATGAAGGTTGAGCTTCTATTTTTGACACTTCCAAACACTTCTACATCAACTAAAGCCTCTCTTCTTCTTATTCTCTCATGATTTCTTTGTTGTATAACATGTAAAGGCTCATGCGTCCAATTAATGATATAAAAATGGATGGAGTCCTACTAAGCACCAGTTAGATAGTCAGTTTGTATATAATTATTTTATTTTATTAATTTAGAAGCATATGATTGCACGAAGATATCTCTCACTCTCAACACAAATTGAGGAGATGATTTCTTATAAATACGGGATTGTAATATGTAATCAAGGCCGTCATTTTTTTTTGCAATAATATATGCTTTTGGTGCTCACATTTGGAGTGTAGTGATTCTTGGCTAAGTGTGTCATATTTTTTGTGAATGCATGTTCATGAAATTGTGATTGAGCCAAAATTTTATTGCGTTATTTCCAGTTATGCAATCTTTTAATTTTAGTGTTTGCTACTGTTTTACAAATTTCGCTAATGTATCTTGTTTGAGAAGAGATCACCCATTTTGTTCCTACATAGCTTTTCGTTTTGCTTGAGCACACTTTTTGTGGCCTTGTGATTTGATGAAAAGTGAAACATCTTACAGTTGTTAAATTCCCATTGACAATTGCATGAATGAAATTAAGGAAGCGATGCTCCTATTTTCATTAGTTACTCACCAATTTCTTCAAAAGCTTAACTTGCAGACGCATTGTTTTCTGTAGCTTATGTCTATTAGGATTTTATTTCCATGTTATTTTCTTAATTTTCTCATTACTTTATCTTCATTATTTTCTTTACCAACCCCTTGTTAAATTAGGAATTCATATAGTTGCATTGTTAGATTACATTCATCATAAAACAAAAAAAATACAAAAAATATAGTTCTTTTGTGTGTTTTCTTTTTGAAGTAGTGAATAGATTTTACATCTTATCTAAAGTCATCCAAACTAGCAAAGGCCTCCTCATGATCATTCACATTTATCTTCAACTGAGTGGATTCCAATAGGTTGCGAGATTGTCGGGAACCTTGGAGTTGATCCTCAGATTAGTTTTTCAAGAGAGGAGTTCAAAAGGATTCCTGCCATTAAGCATCATGCAAAACAACAACTCAAATTGACCTTATTTGCATATTATATTATCTGGTTTGTTCAATATTGACATTCCTTTAACATTTTTCTTTCTACTTACTTTTAACAAATTTTCAAATTTTACATGACACAATCTCTTATGACATAGCTAGCTACTTCAAATTTTGCAATTAAATAGTGACCATTAGTAGTATTTTACTTGAAAATGATACCTTTTGTCTATTATTTGGTAGCAACCAATTTACCATTCTTTCCAGATATCTTGTATTTACCTTTATTGAATGCAAATATGAAGCCATTGTTACTCAATTGAGATACACTAAGCAGGTTATGCTTTATTCGATCTTCCCAATATATATCTTCATAAGTAATATCATTAGTTAAAATATTTGTACCTTTTTCTCTAATTAAGCATGTGAACCATTACCAAACCTTACTAATCTTATATCATAATGTTCCATAGTCACAACTTTGTTCTTGTCTCCTGTCGTATGATGTGTACAAGGTCATCATCGATGATCCAATTTTTTTTGCAGTTCACGCTTGAGGTCAATGCTTTCTCTTCATTGATATTTTCCTTGCCGATAGATGGGTCTTCTTTAATAGTAACAAACACAATCATAGTTACCTCTCAAGTAATATTTATCTTGCTTATCCTTGAAAATGTATCACAACTTCTTACTCTTTTGAGAAAATTTATTATACTTCTTATATTTGTCTTTCTTTTTTCCATCACATTCCTTCTTTGTCTTGTTTAGACAAGTGACCAATTTGTCTACAATTCCAGCGTGCAATAGGACTCTTTCCTTTGTATATTCCTTTTCCTTTAGGAAATATTTTTGCAATCAAGGCTTCAAGTTCCTCTAATTGCTTTTCGTTTGCATCTAAACCTTCATAATCATTAGTTTCACAAATAATTTTACTTTTCCTTGATAGATTAACACTAGTTGTAGCTTGGAATGCAACTTAATTAACAAGTTGACTATTGTTATAGTTACTTCGTTCAAAATTAGTGAGTCTATTGATAAGTGAATCAATTGTAATCTCACTCTTATCACTTGTCCTTAGTTCTTATATAGGAGAAACTCAAATAACATATTTGGTTGGAAGAATTATGAGCATCTTACTTACAAGTTCACTTTCTTCAATTTTTCTACTAGCTCCTCTGATCCCTGCAATAATCTCCTTGATTCTTGTTCCATATTGTGTAATGGTTTCATTCTCATAACATCAGATTTACTTTTCACTCCTTCAACTTTTACCTACAAGACATGTCCATCTCTTCTATGTACTTCTAATAGCTTATCTCACATTTGTTTGGTTGGCATAAGATCTTGGATGGACCAACTTACTCGAAATCTCATAGAGCACTTGTTATTTCAATCGTCATAAAATTATGAATCAAGTTTTTCTTTCTTATGTTCTTTAGTCAAAGTGCTAGAGGGTTGTGCATATGCATTTGTTAAATAATCCAATGTAATGTTTGCAATTCCTAATAGGTGAAACTTCATCCTACTTTCCGACACACCAAACTCAACCTCATACTTGTTAAGCTTACATACATCCTTCCTATACATATTGATATCTTTACCATAAGAGGTTAAGTTTCCAAATTAGGGACCTAATTCCTGATACCAATTTTTGATGTAGCAAGATTACTAAGAGATGGGGGAGGGAGTGAATTAGTAATCACCAAATTAAACAATAAATCACAAATCAAAATTTCTTTTGAATTTACTGATAGTAATCTCAATTTACCTATGAAAACATTATCAATTAACCAAACAATATGCATTTATTCAAAAAATTAAAAATTCAAACAATTTAAACACCAATAGTTATCCCGTGGAAACTCAGTTAGGGTGAAAGTCATGGTGTGAGATCAGTGCCCACAAATAATTTTTCTCTTATGGAATACAGTCTATGAGGAGCTCACCTAATTAAGGGTTATAAAAAAATGGTTAGGTGCTACCCTGTTAAGGGATTTCCTTGAGACCTACTGAAGTCTTTACCTTGTTAAGAGTAACTTGATTAGAGGATTTAGACACTCTACTCTAATAATTCCACTTTGTTAAAGGATTTACAATAGACCTATTAGGGTCACCTAATAAGGGATTTATCGTTACAATTGTTAGAAAGCAATAGTTAACAATGATTTTTACTTTGCACTATCTTTCTATATTAGATCCATTATAGTTCCATAACACAATAACATAACATGACGATCCTCTAATTAGATATGTACCTTTTATGTGATGATCATAGATATTCCTTTGTATTTCTAGTAATCTCATATGTTCGCTACTATCATTCTTCCTCTTCATCACAATAACATACTTCATGTTTCTTTCACCTATATGTAGTAACATTACAATCATAGACCCTAAACCTAGATCCAATGATTAAAACTTCATCATCAAGCTTGTTCTTGCAAATTCCTCCATCTCCATAAGCCATTTTTTACCTTGTAGAAACTTCTTGATCAATCCTTCATATCCTTCTTGTCTTAATCTTTGTATCATCACACTGCTCATTGAATTACACTTAAGTCATCTCACTATTTTCCTTACAATCAACATCTATCCTTCATTTATGTGTTTTTCATCTAAAAGTCTTCACTACTTTCGATAAGACTTCCTTTGCTCCGATAAGGTTATGCTTCTAGTTCTTTGATAAGTCCTAGTTCCTCCAATGGTCTTTCTGATAGGTGTTACGTATTACAATATGTTTTCTAGATAAACTCTTTGCTTCACTTATATTTTTTTTTCTAGTAGCCTTCTCTTAGGTATCTTCTTACACATCTTCTAACAATAAATCAAATTCATTTAACTATCCATCACCATCTATTCTAATTGTTACCTAATAAGATCCTTATTGACATAATTGTCTACCCATCATCATTTATGGAATTGATGCTCTTTTAAAGATATGTTAACAAGTCAAAACAATACGTCAAGTAGTTTGACATCAATGACAAATAGTATAACTAATATCATGTTTATCAAACATCTTTTAATCATCAACAACTTATCTTCTTCAACAAATTCATCATATATATATCTATACCACAAACAAACAAATAAAACTAGGGCATATGATGAGCTAATCAAGCATATCACATGTCCCCATCTTAGTCTATATTGTTTATGGAAGGTGGGAAACTTGCAAGAGGACAACAATCAAGCATGGTAGAAGGAACAATATCCATTTCCAAATAAGGACCATGTCATGAATGTATGTCTCCATGTTTAGTACTAGGAGTGATTAATAATTACTGAGAAAGTATATGTGGTAGATCATGATCAAGATCAATCATCTCATATAATTCATTAGAATAACTAGCATGCATATCATTGTTAGTATCAATAGAATCATCAAGATTATATTCTTCATCTACAGTAATCATAATAGAGTCCAAGATATAAATAATATTTTCACACTTATGCACTTCTTCTAGAAGCTTGGTTGTGGGATTATCAAAGTGAAGTGAAGTAAAAATGGCATGGGATGATGAATTTTTTGGAAACATGGGTACAAGATTTAGCTTTATGTTTCTTATCATGATCATGACCACATTGGTTACATGTGGTTTTTTAAGACACTTGGTATGGGTTAGGCTCAATCAACATCATGTCCCTTTCTTCTTGTGATGGAAGAATGGAAAGAGCTAGACTAGGTTGGGAAACAAAAATAAAAGGATGTTAAATAAGAGGAAGATAATTTGATAAAGGAGATCACTAATGGAATCAAGATTAGGTTGAATAAGTTCCATAACCTTCCAAAATTTTAAATATCGATAAGAGCAGAATAGATAATTAGGACGAGATGGTGGTGTATGAGGTATAAAAGGCCAAAGGTCATGGTCAACATACTGTAAAGGTCTAGAAGGATAATAAAGACTATGGTTAATGGTCTTGATATCACCATCCTATGGAAACTTAAGGCACTTGTTAATATGATTGGATATAACTTGCATTTATGAGAGCCAAGGAAGACTAAGCTTAACTCGAGATTGATTGGAAGTAGGAATAAATATGAAGGTAGTACCTACAACTTTAGCACTAAGTTCTATAGGAAGAGAGATATAACCATGAGGATGATAGAGAAAACCATTGCATGTTTGAATCTATACATTAGATGTATCATAAAAATCCTTGTGCAATTGTTTATAAAATAATGTTCTTCAGTTATAACATTTTCCATGGAAGTAGGGTCAACTAAAATACTATGGGAAGGACTATTGACCACCCTAGAGGTAATATAAACAGGACCACCATGTGCTTTAGTTGTGTTAGCATGAGCAAAGGTATTGCAAGTTTCAAATTCTAGTTGAGATTTAGATTTAGGTGGAGGTTGAAGGTGAGGTTAAGGTAGGACATGCTTCCATTTCCAAACTCGAAGCTAACCATCTAAACCAAATGCATCTAGTTAACATGCAATAAAGATAGATTAAACCATTGACTATACATGTTAACCATATCATAAGATATTCACTAATTACTTTGATCATTCATTTGCTAACATTATGAAGAGTACATAGTTCTTTTACTCATTGTACATATTATCTTTATCATCTCTTAACATAAGTAAATTGTAACATCATTATTTCGTTAAGAGCTTTAAAAGAATACAACATGTTTATGTTTCCCTTCATTTCTCCTAGAGATAGCCTTTTCCCTTTTAAATAGCTTTTCAGTTCATGATACATATACATATGAACTTAAATAATCTTTTAGGAGTTTACATTACAACAACAAATAGAATATTCCAATGGAAGTGCAACATATATTCTCCAAAAATCAAGAATTAATCCTGAACAACTACTTAGAAAGGATCCACATAGTGTCATCCATAAACACAAGCAGTTCCTTGAAATATTTTTCCCACCCAACTATGTGTGGAACCATAAATGACCCACTCCCCCAAGATAGGAGATAAGACCATGATCCACATAGATTCTAGGGATATATAAGGCTTAATCCCCAAGAAAATAAAAAATAAATAGAAAATATAAAGCAAATGGACAACCAAAGGAAAAACATGACTGATAGGTTTGACCACACTTAGGTGAGTGTCATTGTACATTCCTATATGTTCCTAGGATCAACCTGCCAGGGAACCAAACTATTTTGAAACACAAAATGTCCCTACCCAAGTACTCCAATAAGACACTTCTAGTCACAATATTCCAATTATCTTTATTAATGTGAATTCTAAACTTCCATGAACCATTAATTTGTTAACGTTATCACTTATTACAAAACTCACAAGTAGAGCTAGCCTGCACAGGGCCTTGGTGTCTAACACGTAGGATCCTCTAGCAGCCACTTTTGGGCCCTAACACCTACAGGAAGTCACTCACCTAGTGCTTCTACCCTACTCATATAACACAATCACAAAAAGAGTTTAGGGCACACGTCCCTGGGGTCCCATACCCTTAGTCTCAAAACCCTAACTCAACATCAAATACACTTACACATAAAACAATGAGATTACAATAAGAAGTACAACATGATTTACAATAAGCCACAAAATCAAGAGACCTGCATGACCAATAAACACAAGGGATGCACGATTCATACAAAAGATTAAAACACTCAACACAAGGTTTAAGAGACATTCCTTGGTGTCATAACCCAAATGAATACCCTAACTCTAAATCAATGTACTTACACAATAACATGTATACAACATGATTTACATCAAGCCAAAATTATACAAAAATTTAATCAAGGGGTGTAAGTCTAAGAACTAAAACACTTATAAAATATAAAATATTAATATAACAATGCCATATTAATTAATAACAATGCTTTTTATTTGACATCAACATAGAACTCTTAAATAGTAATATTACATTATTTTTAAATTGTGTAATATAGATTTTACTTTCACTAAATTTTGTAGAGTTTAATTTAAAAAGGTGTATTAAACATAAGTGTGAAGAAAATAATAATAAAATATATTTCCTACATTTATTCCTACTTCTCTATTACTCTTTCTTCTAAGTTATTTTAGGGAGGGAGTAGAACTCAACACCTATAACTTATGAGGGCCTCAAGTTACCAATGAGGTAGGTGACTTACTTGAGAACATTAAACTATTATTATGTATTTAATTAAGTACTAATTGAAAATCTGAACTAAAAAAAATTAAAATTGATCTTTATAGTTTAATTATTTCATGAACGTTAAAGTTTATGGTTGAGTGGTCGAATGGGCTCATAAGACCATGAGACTCTGGGAGATGGTAGGCATTTAAATTATCTGCAACTTTCAATCAGTAAGAGGCCGAAGCCAAGATTAATTATTATTATAATTTATTAAGCCCGAGTAGGCTCGAACTCAAGACCTCCTAGATAAGAGGCTCATAATTTACCATTACTTTGTAGGCTCTTGGTTATAGATATTTAAAACATTATAAAACACATTGTTGTATCTTTTTTTGGGAATACATGTGTGCACCCATATATACTCAAATAAATATACACACTCAAGTAATTGGAAAGATAAAATACAATCCATACACAACATCATTATAGAAAATAACATAATATCAACTCATCCAAATATCAAACTTAAGATATTAATCTAAAAGTTCCCCAAAATAGGTGGTTGACTCCCTAATTAGGACCTGCAGGTTTAGGGTGCTTATATCAATCATGTCGTCATCTCAAGATCAACAACTTATTTGAAGATTTTAAGGCACACTCAGACTTGTGTAGCTAGGTGGAGTTGATGTGTAGTACTTGCACACACCTGCATCACAAACCAATCGACATGCATATATAAACAATAATAATAGACAAGGCAGGAGGAGTGGGAAACTATGTTGAAATCACAGAGGAGTGACTATACCTACCTCCCCTCATCGAACCCACACTCTAAGAAGAATGCATAAACACATCGGGTTAGCAGGGTTAGCTTAGATTATAATCAAGTAAATGTAACAATTCTTCAAAATAATTTTGTGAACAAGAATGCAAACATTAATTGATCAAAATACTCTCTTCTAAACAATAAAGATGTGTGAATTGGAAACATGTAAATATAAATCAACAATATATATCGTCTTGATTTAAACCTAACTAGAGTGTGTCAAACATCACTAGGGCCCTACATTATTTCCTAATTTTCCCTAAGTCATTTATTAGAGTTAGATGAGTATTATAAATGGTGTTATAAGTTGTTGATTGAGTATTTGTGATACATTAATGAGGAAAAAAGGGTTGAATCCTTAGAAGATAATAATCCTATTATGATATTATGTTAATAATATTGAGTGGGTAAAGACAATATGTTAGAAGGTTTGGTTAACTATGCCTCTCTCTTGTTGAACTAGTTGGTGAATATGTTGAATAGATGATTGGATCAACATGATCCATGAGAGTTGTTTGATTTATTGTCCTCAAGGGACCTATTTTTTTAATTTATCCCATAAATAGAAAATACAACTCGTCATAATATGATGCTTTTAAAATTGTATTATGTTGTAGTTATTTTATTGTTGACTTTTCAAAACCACATAGACATAATGACAATCAACATAATTACCCGTGATCCCCTATCAAATCCACTAACATTGCACATTTAGGACTCCACACATTTATTGGCTCCTCTCCAACGACACTTGCATGTACCCAGTACATTGTTCATATAAAAAAAAAATTGTCACACCAGATTAAAGATTACCTTCGTGTAGATATAAAAGGTAAAAATGGGTTGTTAGTGGCACAATTACGAATGAGATCGCATCATTTACGGAGGTGAACGGTGCCCAAGGAGGATTGGGAAGAAAGCAAATGCATCTACTGCAGTAGAGGATGTGTTGAAACAGATATAAAAGGTAAAAATGGGTTGTTAGTGGCACAATTACGAATGAGATCGCATCATTTACGGAGGTGGACGGTGCCCAAGGAGGATTGGGAAGAAAGCAAATGCATCTAATGCAGTAGAGGATGTGTTGAAACAAAATGACACTTCGTCTTTGAGTGTGTAACATACCAACATATCGAAGAGCAGTTCAAAGACAATTTGAAGGAAGGCCAGTTACCCCTGAGTTTTATGGAACCATGACTACATAAAACAACAAGCTTCTTAAAGTAGATTCATAATAGGCAGACTGACATTGAAAAGAACATGAAAATGATCCTATAGGTTGACCTTCATTCATTCATTCACACATTATCTCAAATCTCTAACATCCCGCCAACCCCAACAAAATTATCTAAAGTAACATGATAAGACCGTTTTAAATATATAATAATAACAAAAATAAAAGTAAAAATTTAAGTGTAGACTAAAATTACATAGAAAACAGTCTTATAAAGAGACTTTCCGCGACCTCAATAGGCAATTTCAACCCCAACATGGGTAAGTACTAATTGTAGTCGTTGGAATTCCATTCTAGTCGAGACAACGAAGTCAATGTCGGTTCAATTTTAATTATTTGTTGAGAGGCGTGTACAAAAAAACATGGTACCTGGTAAACAACTCCTAACTCCTTATAGTACTATTTACTAAAGAATTAATTATTATTATTATCCTTGTTATTATGATAAGGATTCGGTTAAGTACAAAAAGTGTGTGCCAAATCACCTTTAGGTTATCGCCACATGTCAAGCGTGACAATGACTTCCATATCAAACATTGTGCGCGTCTCAAAATATTTTTTCAAAAGTGGAAGTAAACCACATTTTGTGTACAATCTTTTTAGTTTTTCAATTAACATTAGAGTTATTCTCGTGATTTTTAATTCACTCCACTTTATTCGATGTTGCATTGCAAAAACAAATTATCTACCAGTCTTCTAACTTTGAAGCATTGAAATGCTGTGAACTGTCTGTAATCAATCAGATAATTGGAATTAGCGTGAAGTATATTTGTCTGGCTTGTTGCTCCGTAGATTATTTGGTCTGTACTCTGTAGACGTTTAAAATTTTCCATTTCAATCTGTTTTTGGGTGACTTAGATTCAACCAGCTGAAATATTTGTTTTGCAGTAGTGTGAAAGATGGACCGGAATGGAGGAGAAGAGAAGAGCAAGAGTATTCTTGTGACTGGTGGTGCAGGTTATATTGGCAGTCACACAACTTTGCAATTGTTGCTGGGTGGCTACAGAGTAGCTGTGATTGATAATCTGGACAATTCATGTGAAGAAGCAATTGAAAGAGTTGTTCAACTGGCTGGAAAATATGGTGGCAATCTCACTTTCCACCAGGTTTGTTTCCATTTTGTATGGACAGTAGTTTACAAGGGCATACGGAGCTGAATTCTTGGGGGATGCATTTTAATTTTTACTTTTTGGTGCATGCTTTGTTTTTGAGGTACAATTTGCTTCAATTTTCTTTATTTGTACATGGGCATGCTGGGTGATGCTTAAAAGAGTAGGAGAGATGGTCAGAACTCAGAATGGAGTATCATATATACTTTTGGCAGAGATGTTGTATTACAAACTTGCAGAATTGTGAAATTGTGTCTCGAATAGCGTATTATATAACCGTCCCGATACACCTTTTTTCTTTTTCACTTGGGAATTTTAAAAACTCCCCCCAAAAAGTGTTATGCTGGAAAGTATTCCATAATTCTTATATCATAACCTCACCATGTTTTTATCTCATTTTTCTTCAGGAATTTAAAAATTTGTAGACATGGGTTACCCGCTAATACATTAAATGATAGATATCCACAACTTTGCCATTCGTTTTTCCTTAGCTACCATTAGTTAAGGGTAATATGTACGCCATTATGGGTAGACCACAACCTTACTATACGCCCATTGAAGTTTACTATTGCAGTGCAGTATGTTAAACTGCATCGGGCGTTTAGCTCGTCACTTATAACCATTACAGCAAATATTGTTAGTTGTTAATGTAGAGTTTGATTCCCTTTGCAATTTCTTTTTGGTATGGTGTTGTTATTTTGGACTTCTTATTAGATGCATGTTAAAGCGTCCTAAACATTATCAGTGGGGAATCTCATCATTAACCAGCCTAGTCAGAGTCCCCTCGAAACAGCCGTTTCATTTTATATTGTCTTGTATATTCTTGAAATTTCGTTGCTCTTCAGGTTTTGACCGCGTGAACTCTTGGGATTGCCTTGCCAGTGGGGGAAGGAATCTGTTCCTCCCGTTCTTATTAAAAATAAGGAATTCATAGATAAGTGAAATAATTTCCTTATAGATAAAAGAAAACTGCCTTTTTCTTGGCCATAAATCCTAGATATGTTGATGACAACGTCAGGGAATATGGTGGCCAGCACAAAAATTCTTGCAGGGTCTGCTAAATGCTCAGCACAGATAACTCTACAATCTAGATGGTTTAGAGTCTTGTTTTGGATGAATTAGCTGGTCTTCTTCTGGTATGGCGATAAAATGTACAGCTTCATAGACAGTAAGTTGCATAAGACTCCCTATCTATGCCTCAATCTTATTTGCATGCTTCATCAGATACAGATGCAATATTTTTTAATTTTTAATTAGTGAGGATCAAAGGATCAAGTCTTTGCTGAGTAAAAGACTCTTAACATCATAAGGGTGAATTTGGAAGAATGGGCCCTTAGTCCACTGTTGAAGTTGAATGGTTCCAAATGAGCCCACTAGGAATCAAGTCTTGCTGAGCGCAGGGCTCCAGCATCATAAGGGATGAGGCCAGGATCGTGTCTGGGCAAATCTGGCAGAATGAATACCCCTCTATCAGCCTCTATCAGCCTCTAGGCTTGTGCTCTTGAATCAGGTAGCAAAAATAGTGCATGGTGGCCCTCACTGGGCTGGTTTGCTCACAGGCTTTGTGCCTCTGCTGGGCAGCCTTGATTGCAGGTCTGAACCTCCTCCCTCTCCTCGGAAAAAAATAAAATCATAGTTATAAGGCTCAGATTTATGGTAGCTGTCCACCAGAGGTTATGGATTTATCAATTGGGGTTAATTGATCCTGGTGACCTATTGAACAGACTTTACACATCATCCCTGATCTAAAAGTGGGATGGTCAAGCTAGTGATGGAGATCTGAAGAAGCTTCCTGAATAAGGAAGTGTCGAGTTTGGAATCTCAAGATGAATCATTGAACACTTATTACTAACAGGGAGATTTTCAATGGCCATTGCAAGGGATTTTTGGAGCTTGCACTATCAGCTTAAGATATTATGGAATAATTGCAAATGGTAACCTGCATATTAAGTAAACTTCATATAATTCCTCTTCGGAATGTCAAGTGATAAAATTTGTATGCATGCTTTACAAAAATTTTTACTGGACCAAAATTTGTTGTGAGTGGCTTCAAAATATTGTCAGCAAGAAGCACTGAGAAGATTTAGGAAGCCTCTGTGCTCAGGACCGTTACGTGAAAGCCTGCAAATCTCATCTCTCTGTACTTGGTAATAGAGTGTGGTCTGCAAGATAGGGCCCTCTATTCAATAAATGGATTAAAAAAGAAGCTTCCCTGTGCACAATCAATTTAGAGTAATGGATGTTTACAACTTTGCAGCATTGTGCCGTATGATCTGTTTGCCCCTGGTGAAGGAATTTCAAATATGTGAACTGGGAGAAAACTTATCCTATTTTGTTGGAGAAAGTCTCAACTGTCATACCTATAACCCTATTTTCATTTCTTTTTTCATGTGTTTCTAGTCTACTATTCCTAATTCTTTTCTTATTTCCATTTCTTGGTTTACTGTTATTCGAAATTCTTTATATTTCTTCCTTTTTCTTGGTTTCCTGTTGTACCAAACTCTTTCCTCTTGCTTCTTTTTTGAGTACCCTTTCTGTTAATATTTCCTCCAGATTTTCTTCTAGACCTGATTGATGCAGGTTACGTTTGCCACTTCTCTTCCTCTTCCTCTGTAACTATGATGCAGACAGAGAGGGCCTAGCTTCTGTCCAGGAGGTTTTAAAGTCATTGCCAGGCTGTTTGCAAAATACAGTGGATACAAGGTGATTTAATATTAACATGATAAAGGGCAGTTTAAGATTAACAGTTAACATGTATACGTGGTTGGAATTCGTGAAACTCCCTACAATTTTGCAATTAACAAAATTGGCAGAGGAAACAGAGAAAATTGCACCCGGATTCTGTATTCGTTCTCTTGCCCTCCTCCCCAAAAATTCTCTTTTATTTTTTTCTTAGTTCCTTTTAAATCATGGTGATCGAAATGAGATTACAGCGGAGGGAAGCAATTAGGTGAATAGCAGTTATACCTGTGTCCAAACAAGTCACTCATCAGCTTGTTTCAGATAAGGAGATGCACAACTTCCAGGATTTTGGTTCACAATTTTGTATGGAAGCTTAGGATTTGGTTTGCTACATTCGATGCCTTTCAATGCTTCTTTGTTTACTTTTAACCTCTGTTGTGAAGATAGGGGTGGCGATCAGAAAGAGGAATATGAGTTGCAAACATATGCAGAGTAAGGATAGCTTAGTAAGCGAGAGACATAGAAAAGTAAGAGCAATCTAAAATAATAGGCGAGTCTGGATTTTATTGGTCCCAAAAATCACAAATAAGATTTGAAGCAACGGGGAATGCAAAAACAGAGAAATCGGAAATGTGAGAGTATACTGTTGCCAATTAGGAAAAGTGGTGGTGATATTGTAGAGCCTGAAGAATATCATATAGAGTGGAATTAAGCTTAAGATAGTAGATCGAGAGTCTTTCCATTGAGTGTGGTGAAATAGGTTTCCCATTAGGTTTATGTCAATTAAAACTTGTTGTGAAAAGATGCACCACTACATAGCAAGAAGAATTGCTAGCTAAACATAGAAAATAATAACAGATTTAGGTTTGTGAGGTTCTTTGAAGAACTTAACTCCCAAGGCTCATATTTATGTCTGAATTTGGTGAGGAAAAAATTTGGACCTTTCTAAGCCAATAAAAATTGGCAAAAAAATATGATGAAGTTTGAAGTATATAATTCTGCATTTTAAATAATTATATTGCCAACATAAGCGAAATAAACACAAATGTCAAAATAGATAAGTATTGATGAATTTTATAAAAAAGGAAGTATTAATAATTTGCAATTAGTCAGAAAATATTATCAAAGTATTTTAACAAATATATTAAAAGCCTTAAATTTTAAATTTATAAAACCTGCAATAGTAAAAACTAGAAACTAGGGAAGAGCCTACAATACAATGGTAAAATTATGAACCTCCTATCTGGGAGGTATTGGGTTCCATTCTACTCAAGCTTAATAAATAATGATGATAATAATAATAAATTAAAACACATAATAATAATAATCAATCTTAGCTTCGACCTCTTACCAATTAAAAAAGAAAAAAATTAGAAACTAATAAATATAAATATAAAAAGAGAAGAAATCTAAAACTAAATTTCAAGAGAAGGTTTGAATATAGAATTAAATTTAATTGACATTTGAAAAATAAATTATAATACGATAAAATAAATAAAATCTATAAGATATTGAAGCAAAGTAGTTGAAAACTAAAAAGTTGAATTATACTTTTTTTTCGATGGGTAATGAGGTGAAGCTGAGATTAATTAACTATTGTTATTTGCTAAGCTCGAGTAGATTCGAACCCAAGAAGTCCTAGTTGAGAGGCTCACAATTTACCATTGTGTTGTAGGTTGTTCCTTGAAAAGTTAAACTATAAATAATACATTAATAAGAAAAGAAAAAGAAATTGTACTAACCTAATAAAAGTGATTATTTATTACCTAAAAATAGTAAAGTTTTACAATCTTGTAAAAAGAAACTTTTATTCAATTGTAAGTTGAGGGGTTTATTGGGGTCCTTTATCCTCACCTTCTCAAGGATGAACAAACAAGGTCAAACTTACAGTCCATAGGAGATTTGCTTAGTTATTGGACTCGTGTATCTAGGCCACAAATTGGATTTGAATTCAAATCAGATCCGAATTTGAATTGTTGACCATTTCATGTTAGATTCGCACAGGGTCTGGATTTGACCCTTTGGCATAGGGTTAAATCCAGGCCTTGTGCGAATCTAGCATGAATCAGTTGTGAATCCATCCATACTTGAAGGAATCCAACGTGAATGATGTGTGAATTTGGTATGAATCCTCGTGGATCCCTAGGGACCTAAAGGCCAAACTTGGAATAAGTACACACAAGTCCATATATATTGCACATATATATATTGATACGTAATGCACAAATTTATATTTTATATATATATACACACACAAACCCATATGAATCATAATGGGGAAAAGAATACACGAATCCACGAATTGGACCATCGAACCTGAACCCATACCCTAATCCGAATCGAAAACTTAGGAGATTTGCTTAATCTATAGCGAAAATGTGTCTAAGGCTTAAAACTTTAGTCATGTTGCGCCTATGTAGAGTTCTCATGACTATTTAACAAGTTATAGGCCAAGACCTGCAACAATCTTCTTCGCCAACGAAATTTAAGTTCCATGGGACATGGGGCCTTCCTATTTTGGAGAAGACTAATTGTAGTTGTTTCCTTTGGATTGATTTTTGCAAAATCTGGTTCTTCCACCAAAGGTAAAGGGACTCTCATCCTAATTGGAGATAGGAGACTTATTATAATGCCTCACTAGAGAACCCAAAAGAAATTAACCTAAAGTTTCACTAAGTTTGTCAAACATTTTTTTTTTGAAAGATAATAACTTAACAACAAAAGATATAAATATAGCAAAAGCAATAACATACACAAACACATACCATAAAACAGATTACATCTCCTAAGGGTCCCATGACGTTGGATCACATTTAAGTTTAATTAATACTAAAATCAATATAAAACAATTCCACATTAAATGATAATCACAAGTTCAAATCCATTTAAATAATATACAATAAATGATAATGTGAATTGATACCCATCAACCATGAAACTAATTTGACACTCTTGAGTTTGCTATAGAGGAGCTTGTTTTCAAAGGGCAAATATTTGCTTGTCATCTTGGGTAAAGTAAGATTTACACTTCAAAGCCAACTTGAAATTCAATGACTGCTTCTAAAATCAATTGCTGACCTTGATTTGAATTTCCTTTGGCAATTTCTGATAGAGATCTTTGACATGAATCCTTGTGAAAGTGGGTGGAAGTAGAGAGAATTTTGGGAGGAATAGAAACTTCCCCAATGAGCTCCCAATTGATGTCAGTTTGGAGGTTGGCAAAAATTGTGAAAGGGAGGTTAGATAGCATAAGATAAAGAGGAACTATTGAGAAGTTTAGGAGCAACTCCCAATCCTCCTCCAAGTCATAGGTAACTATGAAAAGTCTTTGTGTGTGTATGTAAATGAAATGCTCATACGTGATTTTTTCTATAGAGAAACTCCCAATCCTTCACCAAGTGCTAAATAACTAGGAAAAATCCCCGTGTGCATAGCTAAATGAAATACTCATATTGATATGTTTTCTATGTAGAAATTCCTAGTCCATCATTGAGCCAAAAATAACAATCAAAATTCTTACGTGTGTAGGTAAATGAAATGCTTAGGTGAGAGGAGGAGTTACTAGTGTGCTATGATCCCAAGATGGAGGCCCATAAGGCCTAATCAAAAAATTGTAAATTATACAAAATCAATCCTTTTTCTATGTGTCGTCTAGTACTTCCTCCCCCATCTTCAAAATAGGCTTTGATTTAGATTTTCGTGCAATCCATGACATTGACATTGAGGTAGGATGACTAATAGAAAGAAATATATGTTGTGTATCAATGGGAGCTTTCGCTAATGTAGCATGATATTTGAGGATTGCTAAAAATGCATTGGGCTTAGGGTTTCAAGAGGAGGGACATAGTTGTGGAAGATAGTTGCACTGTTAGAAATGATGGGATCGTCATAGACCATTGGAGGAGAAAAGCTGTAACTACTAACAAAGCTTGAATGCCTCTTTACATTTTGGTAGAGGGAACAAATGCATGATAGAACAAAGGTCAGTCATGGTGCTTTAAATTGATGAATATTGAAAGTTGACTTTTAATAAAATTATAATTGAAGTTAAAATAAGAAAAACTCAATATACATAGCTTGGAACAAAACCTTCATGGTAGCAATAAAACACGAGTTTTATTGTAACTTCAAGTACACATAATTCATAAGAACAAACACTTGCTTTGAGCATGACAAATTTTCATGAAATGCATTGTTACCTTGGAGGATATTCTTATATTTTGTCCAATAATCACGGTTCCAACTAAAAATAATAATGAAATATAGTTAAAGAGTATAAGTTTACCAATTGAAATGCCTTTTAACAAGATAAATCTTGGTTTAGGTTTTGCACACAATTTATGTCACTTGGAAATTGACAATAAGTGATAAGTCAACATATAATCACTAGTTAACACCATGAAATCATGTAACATTGCTATATTAAGATCTAATTAAGGCATTATCCATTCCTATGTGGATTACCATAATAACCTTATTAGTAATTTGTTGGAACGTTTACAAACTATAGTCTCAAGGTTGGTTGCCCTTGCATTGTAAGAGCATGGAAGGCAAACTTGCCTTCCATGCCTCAGTTTACTTTATAGGCTGACTGTTCTCCCTGTTCAAGCACAACAACATGGAAGGTCATTCTTCCATTCCACCTCTTGGTCCATGGGCAAGGTTGGCCATCTATTCCATCTCAGGGTGGCATACTTGATGGGACTTCAAGCCCAAGGTCTTTCTAAGCTCCCTAGCCCATGATCATAAGATTCATCTTGGGGTGGAGTACTTGGGTCTTGTAAACTTAGAAGGATAGCCAGCACTCCTATTTGTAATCCGTTTCTATAAATTTAGATTAGATTATCAAGTGAATCCTTTTATTACATAAAAATAAGAGGAATATTATGATTACTACAAAATTTCAATTATTTCTGCACGTATTTTTATAGCATGAACAAATTTATGCACACCTATAATTTACTTTATTCACAAAAATCATCTTTAGTCTCTTTATTGTTATTTGATATTTATTTATGCCTCTAGTTAGAACACATTATTTATTTTCTTATCTCTTTCTTATTCATTTGACACCTTCACCATTAATTCCATCTCTTTATCATATTATCAATGGCGAATGGTCATGTTGATGTGAGTTTTGTTCCACTACAACATGCAAAATCAAATATATAGTATTCCAAAATGAAATGCCAAATCTCCATCTCTTTCTTGATTAAGGATGCTCATATGCTAAACAATGTATATCGATTGTGTGATCAAATGAGACAACCCCAAGGTTCCTTCTTATTGTGGACTTCCACTCAATTTTTGTGATGTGATATGTTGGTTATTATCACAAAGGGACTTACACTATCCAATCAATGGATATCAACTTGACTTTAACTTCTTTCAACCAAACAAACTGCGAAAGATAAGGATTTAGAAAGATCTAATCTACTCCTAAAACGAAAGAGATAATGAATGCTTGTGTGACTCTACTAGACTTACTTTAGCTATCAACATCAACCAATCTAGTGTGATCTTCTAAACTTAAGTTAGAGATAAGATGTTCAAACTATCACCATTCCATTAACACCATCCATTAACACCATCCATTGATGCATTCAATGTGTAAGCAATAATCAAAGTTAAGTTCACAATATGCCATTTGACCACGAAAGGAAAACTTACAATCAATAAGTAGCTAGTGGTTTGGTCTATAAGCAAGTTCTCCAAAGATGCATCCAAAATTCCTTCCATTCAACTAAACACTACTTTTGATCAACATGAAATGAATTCTATTTTAAGTGAGGAAATGTAGAAACCATGCAATACTCCGAAGAAACACAAGTAATCAACCATGAAAACCAACAATGGATCAACAATAACTTTGATAACATTACGGCAACAATTTCAATCAGTCTTCTCTCATACCCTATTGTCTAATCTTAATGAGTTACAAATGAGGTGGTCTTGTCCTTTTATAGTTGTTCAATTACAATGAAGGGCTAATATTAAATCAAGATCAAGGACCAAGATTATGCCAACAAAGCTTTAATCTACCTAACTACTACAAGAATTAAATGTTTATCCAATTATATGAAGGCACCACCTTTTGAGCCAATAAGAAAATTATTAAGAGCCAATAAGAAAATTATTACCAGTTTGTTGGAAGTCGTGATTCATAGTCACACTAAGATTGCATTCGAAATTTCCCTTGTGAAGGTACTGGTTGATAGCGTTCAGCCAAGGCTCTTTTTATCTTCAGAAACTTCCTAGTTATGTGGTCGGTTTCCCATACCCAAAAGAAATATAATGTTGTTTTTATCAATTATAACTGCATTTGTACTTTCAGCAGAAAGGCATATGTCCATAAAATACTGCACTTCATCTTTGTTCAGTATCATTGAATAGGCTCTCAGTGAGTCAGTTATTCCCATGTTGAGTCAAGATCAAATGTTCATAACAAGTTTATACATCTTTATTTTACTACTGTAAGTCAAAATCGATGGGTAATTTATGCAAGTCTTAAGATGTTATTCTCAAACCATAGAAGTTGTGACATACTGAAACATGTGATATTCATACATTAGCTGAGGATCAGCAGAATGAGTTGCTTTACTCTAGTATTTAAACACTTGGGACTCATCTGACTGTATGGCCAAGGAAAAGGGTGAAAAGGTGAGATCTGCAATAACATGAAACATAATCAGATGTGACATAACAATATATATTATTCTTAAAAGGATCATTTAATAGCTCATGCGTTTCCAATTTATTCTTTGTATTCAAGTCGAGTGGTGTGATTGAATACCAGGATGCTCAGTGGCTGACAAGGTGCTCCATATCTATTTCGGGTAGGGAGGGCCTTTCTAATTAGAGAAAGTGTGGGGATAAGTTTGAGGTCCATGGTTAGGAGGTTAAGCCCCTGATAGTGTTTCCCCTCTCCAAAAGATGTCAGGACATGTATCAGATAAAGATAAGTTGAGCATTCAGACATAATTTGGTAATAGGTATTTTTACGTTTATGATATTTATACAAGTAGAAGATATGATGGATTAATTTATATCGTTGAATTCAATTATTTCCTTTGATGTAAGCAACCTTTCTCGTCAATGTAATTGGTAACCAGTTAGATCGGATGATCTTCCAACTGAATATGGAATATATCTATAAGATTGTTATTTCAGTTTTTCATTTATAAAAATAATGACTATGAGCATATCTTCTAATCTTATGTTATTGCCACAGTTAGCAATAGAAAGAAAAGGAAATAGAGGTATCCTATGCCCCAAATGATACAGTGGTATCTGATGTCCTAAACGATACAGTGGTATCTGATGCCCTAAATGATATAGTGGTATCTGACGCCCCAAATGATACAGTGGTATCTGACGCCCCAAATGATACAGTGGTATCTGATGACCTAGATGATCCAATGGTATCTGATGCCCTAATTAACACGGTGGTATGTGATGCCCTAAATGATCCAATGATAATAGATGCCCTAATTGATACAACGGTATGTGATGCCCTAATTGATATAGTGGTATATGATGGTAATCTTCATTTGATATTGATACAGTGGTTTTTGATGGTAATCGTCATTTGATCCTAAGTGGTTTTGTGGACTAACCCCTAGGTGTTTGGAAACGCATCCCTATATTGATTTTGGTTTTGAATTCCATGGTATGTAGATTTTAATTTTCATAGTAAATTCATTGAGGTGTTTTCAATTGTTAGTTATGAAATTTTCGTTTAACTGATTGTAACAGTTAATCTCATTCACTTAAACATAACTAATATAACTGTCTTGCTATGAAAATGAAGTAATACCTGTATTTCTTTAATATGTTAGTTAAGACCTGAGAAAAGTGGTTGTTACACAATATCTATTTTTCCTTCCAATTGATTGTTCTTTGCTTGCCTTCACAGGACTCATAACTCACTTCCGATTCTGTTCTGCTTCCATCAAATGAAAAGACCCCACATATGATTATGTTCTATCTCTAGTGAATGAAGAGCTCTATGTATAATTTACCAATTTCACCGTCTGGCTTCTGTCCTAAATATTCAAGGCTTTCCTGACTTCTCTTACCACAATAGACAATTAACTTATTATTTTCTTCCAATCTGCGATTAGTTGACGAAATAGGTACTAGCAGTTTGCTTGATTCAACAGACGATGATTAAAGATTTGATGCTCATCAATATGCATGACCCGCCCACAAATAGTCTCTAAGTTTCCACTACGCTAGGTGAAACTTCTTGATGAAAGGAATTTAAAATCTCCACAATCATATGAAATGCTCTTTCCAACCTTCGATGATCAAATCCATATCCCATTCGAAGAGCCATTGCCTCTATTTAAACAATGGAAATCCCATAATTGCCACAACTAATTTAGTTAGATTATTCATAAGTTTATATAAAATAAACTTCAAGTTTTATAATTGTTTACTATAATCTTATTTATTATTAATTAATTTATATTAGTTCAATACATTTTGCAAGTTGAAACTGATATAAAATAATCAATAGTTATTTTGCCAATTTGATATTCAAAAGGACTGTCCTCTTGGAGGGACATTACAAATCTCCCGAGTCCCCTCCCTCATGTTTCTTACGCACAAGCAACTACAAATTAGAATGGTGTAACATCTATTCACCTTCCCATGTGGCATCATCCACCGGTAGATTTTTCCATTGTATCAGATATTCCTTGATGGATCGATTACGCAAATGTCTTTCTTGTATATCCAAAATATTTTTGAGAATGGTTTCCAATTTCCCTTTTGAGTCCAAGGGTGGTAAGTCTTTTGATATAGTGACCTATTGACCCAACACCTTCTTAAGGCAAGAGACATGAAAAATATTATGTATAGGACTGCCTTTTGGTAGATCCAACTCATAAACAACTGCACCAATTTTCCTAACAATATGATAAGTTGCATAGAAGCGGGGTTTCAATTTTTCAACTCCACGGTGTTTGAGTGAGAATTGTAGATATGGTTGCAATCTGAGATACACCAATTCTCTTGCATCAAAATTGTGCTCTATCCTTTTCTTGTCGGCATAAATTATTTTTGATTCTGGGCAGATTGTAAGTTTTCCTTAAGTGCCTTTAAGATATCTTGAGTTTCTCGAAGCCAGTTTTGAGTTTTGGGTACATTACTATGGGCAAAAGAACGATCAACAAAAGATACATCATCATATCCATACAAGGCCTTGAATGGAGTCATACCAATATACATATGATAGGTTGTGTTGTAACAATATTCCCCTAAATACAATCACTGGATCCAAGTCTTTTGATGCCCAACCACATAATGTCAAAGATAGCCTTCAACCCATTTGTTCACAATTTCTGTTTGCCCATCTATTTGTGGATGGTAAGTGGTGCTATTGTTCAAATTTGTACCTGTTAATTTGAACAATTCTTCGTAGAAGTTGCTCAAAAATCTGCTATCTTGGTCACTAATGATGTTCTGTTGCAAGCCATGTAAGCAGAACACTTCCTTGAAAAATAATTTAATGACCTTGTTCTCCTGCACTTTGTCACCACAAAATGTTGTTAACAGCACAACTTTTTCAAGCTAGTTTCGTGTTTCTCCAAGCTTGAATTTGATATTCAATTGCTTAATGTTGATCGATCGGTCCATTTCAATTCATATATCAAATCCTTTTTACTAAGGCTTTTGTCAAGTCTTTTTGTTTTGTTTTCTGTCGAGCCTTTGCTTGATTTTTGAAGCCTTCGTCTTCCTTTTTTTTGCTTTTGAGTTTGTTTTTGTTGGTTTTTATGTAGTGTTCCTGTCCCCTACTGATTTTTCCTAGTAACGTCTTTTATCGACTTAGCTAACAAAAATTTCCAAAATGCAATTGTTGCAGAGGGTCATATGGACTGCTAGGTGGAAGTACGGATGAATTAGTAAAGGTAATGGGCTGTACGATGTCAATGGCCTGTCTGTACGGTGCTAGGAAGTTGGCCGTATGGGTGGTGTGTTTGGTTGTACGATGTTAGGGGAGGGTCGTATGATGGTAAAGACCAAGTTGGCCATACAACAAGTCGTACAGTGATTAAATGGAGGGAGCAAGGAAGTTACGGGGGGAATGGAAGATGTGAATGAGACCGTACGATGGCAAAAACACAAGCCGTACAATTTAGTGTTGAATAATATGGATGGACGAATGGGTGAGGGCCATATGATCAAGGATTGAGCAGTACGAAAATGACAGGAGGCCACACAGTTAGGTATCGGAGCCCAATACGAAATACAATCTTGTTTATACACAAAACACAATAGATCCTAATAAAATCCACACAATAATAGAGATTTGGATGCGAATGATAAATGTCGAAAGATGAAGCTCCGATTTGCTAGATCTGAGCGAAGTATTACAGGCGACAGAATAGGGTTGGGGTTGAATCCCACCGAAATAGGATAAACCAAATAGGGAAGGTCTTTCACTTCTGAAATGGCAAACAATAGAGAATCCCTACAGGAATTTGCAAATTACAGAAATAATCCAAATAAAAATCCATACCTAAAGACTACTTACAAGCCATGCTTAAATACTCATTGGGAAACTTTCTGAGGGTGTACAAAGGTAGCCGATGCCGACACAAACTACAGAAACAAAAATAAAAATGGGTTCGAGATATATTAAATCAATCGGCCCATTAACAATAGTTTGATAATTTATTTATTTTATAACAAGAACATTAGAGTCTTCCCATCCCAAATTTTGCTTGTCCTCTAGCAATTGCAATGCCGGATGCTGGAGAGTGTGCTCACCCTCCCACGTCGCGTCGTCCAATGGCAAGTGTTTCCAATGCACCAAATATTCCTTCACTGTGCGGTTCTGCAGAGTCTTCTCATGTAGTTCGATGATCTCGGCTGGTTCTAGGATGAGCTTGCCTTCTTCATTGAGTGGTGGAAGGTCTGTGGCAAACGTGACGTTCGGCCCTATGACCTTTTAAAGGCATGAAACATGAAAAACGTTATCATTACAGCTTCCCTCTTGAAGTTCCAACTCGTACGCGACTTCTCCAACGCAATGAACTACATGATAAGGGCCATAAAATCGTGGCTTCAATTTTTTATTTTCTTTTTCCTTCAATGAGGATTGCCGATATGGCTGGAGCCTGAGATAGACCAAGTTCCCTACTTCAAAACTCCTCTCCATTCTGTGTCTGTCGGCTTACATCTTCTGTTGATTTTACGCCCACTGTAAGTTTTCCTTCAAGCATTTCAGTATGTCATGTCCCTCTTGAAGCCAGTCTCTCGCTCTTGCTGTGCGACTGTCACCTAAAACTGTGTCGATGAAGCAAAGGGGTTTGTACTCGTACAGAGCTTAAAATGGTGCCATTTCAATGGACATGTGGTACGTGGTATTGTAGCAATACTCCCCTAGATGTATCCATTTGACCTACTCCCATTGTTGTATCGAAACATAGTTTTGAAGGTAACCTTCGAGCCACTTGTTCACAATCTCCGTTTGTCCATCTGTCTGAGGGTGGTAACTAGTACTTAGTGACAATTTTGTCCCTGCCAATCGAAATAGTTCTGTCCAGAAGATACTGATGAATTGTGCATCCCGATCACTGATAATGTTTTGGGGTAACCCGTGTAGATGAAAAACTTCTTTAAAAAATATATCGGCAACTTGTGCGGCCTGAAAATTTGAGGGGATGGCGAATAAGTGTGCGTAATTTGTCAATCTGTCAACCACCACGAGAAATACAATCCTTTTCGTTCACCTTAGGAAACCCTGTTATGAAATCCATTGAGATACTTTCTCACTTATGTTCTAGAATCAACAAATTTGCAGTAACCCAATAGGGAGAGTATGTTCGGATTTGTTTTGCTGGCAGACTGCACACTCTCTTACATACAACAACACATCCCCTTTGAGTCCTTTCATTGAAAACCTCTCTTGGAGACTTCTATAAGTTTTTGAGGAAACCCGGGTGTCCTGCCAAGGGTGAGTCGTGTACTTCAAGATTTTCTGCTTCAATTTGGATTTCAGCACCAAAAATATCCGATTCTTATAGTGGATGATGTCATTCACCACTCTGTACCACTTATCCTGAGTGTTGCCATCTATTAGCTCACAGGCAAATGCATTTTTGGAGTATTCTACCAACATATGTGCCTTCCAGTCAGTTGAAATCTAGTTTAGTGAGTAGATGGCGGGTTTCCTAGACAAGGCATCTACAACCACATTGTTCTTCCCTCTCACATATTCAATGTCAAAATCAAAAGCCTGAACCTTGCTTACCCATTTTTATTGCCTTTCGTTCAAGTCCTGTTGCTCCAAAAAATATCTCAAACTGTTGTGATCCGTACAGATGACAAAGTTGGCACCCTCCAGATACTGCCGAAACTTGGTTAGTGCATGTACGATAGCCAACATTTCTTTGTCGTAGATGGAATATAAGTGTTTTGTTTGTGTAAGCTTCCTGCTCTCATAAGTTATGGGGTGTCTATCCTGTATTAGTATCGTGCCAATGCCTTATCCGGATGCATCGCACTCCAAAATGAATGGCCCAGTGAAACCGGGTAATACAAGTACGGGACAAATGCTCATTGCCTCTTTTAGTTTATCAAAAGTGATCCGTGCCTTTTCGTTCCATTGGAAAGACCCCTTGTTAGATCCGTTAAGGGTGCTTTGAGCTGAGAGAATCCCTTAACGAACCTCCGGTAATAACTGCACAGTCCAAAAAATCCTCGCAAATCGGTGAGTGATTTTGGGGGAGGCCAATCAAGAATAGCCTGAATCTTCTCTTGATGAATTTGAACTCTATATTTACTAACAACACGCCTCAGGTGCAATATTTTTGTCATACCAAATTCACACTTGGATTGCTTGGCGAACAAAGACTGCTCCTCCAATGATCCTTAGGACTTCATTTAGATGCTTCAAGTGCTCCTCCCATATCCTACTATAAATAAGAAGATCATCAAAAAATACCAATAAGTACTTGTAATGAGCCTTGCTCAAACTAACCACAATTTGCCCTAATTGCTATTTGTAATTTCGTCAAACAGTTTATATGCAACCTTGTAGCTTCCTGATGTAGTGTTTCAGTCTGAAGTAGCTTGATAGAAATGGATGCTAAGACTGATTTAAATACCCCTACAATGCCTACAATCTGTTCTACATGCAAATATGCAATTCTTTTTGGATTTTTATGCAAATATATGGGAAATTAGGTATGCAAAGACAAGCTACAGCAAATAGACATTTTGTAAAATACTTGCCATGCATCATATCATTTGCAATTTCATTTGCAAGAATACCTATTGAAATTAGGTACTTATATCTCCATTATCATGAATAATTCAATACAATATTAATATTAAATAGCCAAGACTCTTGGCAGATACAAATGAATTAATGATTAAATTTGATGCAGACTATCACCTACAACCGTACCTCTAATTATGCAGCTAAATATCATCTAACTTGTATGAAAATGACAAGAGAACCTGTTTTAGGAGCCACCTTGCATTCCCAATGAAGAAGCAGCGAATATTCCGGAAGTTAAAGACCATATGCAGCCCATAATTACTGAATCTTCTCCAAAAAAAAAGAAAAGAAAAGGCAGCACGTTGAGTCCTCACCAATTTCCAGAATTATATTGCAGCCTCTATAATAGCAGCAATTTGATAGTTTTCTTCAAATTTGGTATACAATAGCACCAAATTTGCATCCACAGAATTAGAATAGTATTCTGAGAATTCAGTTTGCAAAATTCATCATCAATCAGCGATGATTCAAATTGCCAAGAGAGGAATCAGTCCTCAAGCCCTAGCCATTTCTCACAGCCAAGAAACTTAATAAATTTTCATCAAATGAACAATGGATATCTTAGAATGAGCTCTCAAGTCCCTTTTTATTCTTTCTTGTGAGAGCTCAAACACAATTCTTACCAATGTGGGATAAAAAGATATACTTTTCTTTTTAATAATTCATTTACTCCAATACTTTAAATTAATACTTTGGCTTAGGCTTCCATGAATTAATTAAATAAATGGCCTCTTCCCATGATAACTCAACCCTCAACTTAAGTGAAATTATAAAGTTAAATTATAACTTTATAATAAGCCATTTAATGATTTAATAATAATTTGGCCACCAAAATAATAATAACTCCCAAAATACTTATCCTTTTAATATGTCGTCTAAAATAGGAGTCACACCTATTATTTCCCCATGTGACCAAATGCACTTTCCAAAAGTAGAAAGGGTCATTCTCGATCAATATCAGACTTACTATAAATAATAAACATGGCAAAACTATAGCAAATGAAGTCTGAATGATGCCAAACAAAAGCCAAACCATAGGATACTGAATCCTGAAGTACATGCCCACTGAAAGAGACCCTCTGTCCATCCTCATTAGCCTACGAGGGTCACATGATAGGCTAATCCCAAGAGCTTGAAAAAAATGGGGACATTACAGTACTTACGCAATTGTTTGTTGAAAATGCGATTCATGCATGATTGGAATGTAGTAGGTGCATTTGTCAATCCGAACGACATGACCAGAGACTCATAATGTCCATAGTGACAACAAAAGGCCGTCTTTTCTACATCTTGCTCCCTCATGAGGATTTGATGGTATCCGGAACGGAAATCTATTTTTGAAAAAAGACTGCGCCATGCAATTCATCCAACAACTCATCCATCCTTGGAATGGGATATCTATTCTTTATTGTTTTTTTGTTCAACGCATGGTAGTCCACACACATGTGCATCGTCTTGTCCTTTTTTTTGACCAATACCATAGATGACACGAAAGGGCTAGAACTAGGACGGATCCATCCTTTCTCTAGCAATTCCTGAATCGTCTTTTCGATCTCATCTTTGAATTTCTTGGGATGGCGGTACGGTGTGGTTATGACCGGCTTGGCTTTTACTTCCAACTTGATAGTATGTTCAAACTCTCGATGAGGCAATATGCCAGGAGGAATGATAGACTAATCCCAAGAGCCTAAAAAAAATGGGGACATTATAGTTTTTACGCAATTGTTTGTTGAAAATGCGATTCATGCATGATTGGAATGTAGTAGGTGCATTTGTCAATCTGAACGGCATGACCAGACACTCATAATGTCCATAGTGACAACAAAAGGCCGTCTTTTCTACATCTTCCTCCCTCATGCGGATCTGATGGTATGATAGGCTAATCCATGCGGTATGATAGGCTAATCCCAAGAGCTTGAAAAAATGGGAACATTACAGTACTTAAGCAATTGTTTGTTGAAAACGTGATTCATGCATGATTGGAATGTAGCAAGTGCATTTGTCAATCCGAACGGCATGACCAAAGACTCATAATGTCCATAGTGACAAAAAAAGGCCGTCTTTTCTACATCTTGCTCCCTCATGAGAATTTGATGGTATCCGGAACGGAAATCTATTTTTGAAAAATAGACTGCGCCATGCAATTCATCCAGCAACTCATCCATCCTTGGAATGGGATATCTATTCTTTATTGTTTTTTTGTTCAACGCATGGTAGTCCACACACGTGCATCGTCTTGTCCTTTTTTTTTGACCAATACCATAGATGACGCGAAAGGGCTAGAACTAGGACGGATCCATCCTTTCTCTAGCAATTCCTGAATCATCTTTTCGATCTCATCTTTGAATTTCTTGGGATGGCGGTACGGTGTGGTTATGACTAGCTTGGCTCCTACTTCCAACTTGATAGTATGTTCAAACTCTCGATGAGGCGGTATGCCAGGAGGAATGTCAATGAAAACTTTATCATGTTTACTAAAAATATCTTGGAGTTCATCATCCTGTGGAGGTGTCTGTTGTCCTTTTATAGGTTTTGCCAAGATAAAACAATTTGTAGCCCATGCAACGTCATCATGCTAAAAAATTGCCTCCATCCAATGTGCAGAAACTTCCTTCAGATCCTCATTTGTCATTCCACAGAGAACAACCTTTTTTCCATAAACAACAAAAGTGAAATCCATCCATTTGAAGCTTTGAGTGTATTCATCAAGTGTCTCCATCCACTATATGCCCAAAATAACCCCCATGTCATCAAGGTTTACTATGAATAAATCCTCGGTCACCGTGTGATTTGCCATCGCGATACTTAGCTGAGGAACAAGGTGTGTGCAGGGCAAAAGAGTCCTTCCAGCAACCTTGACCTGAAATCCTACTTGCGTCTCTGTAGGTAGATCTCTTTGCTTCACTAGAGATGAGTTTATGAAGTTTAGAGTGGCTTCGTTGTCAAGCATCACCATAACCCTTTGTCCTTGAAGGGTTCCTCGTACACGAAAAATTGTGCACCTTGGGCTATCAGCTAGGGCAATAGTTCCTCCGTGTCGTACCAAAGCTGTAATTATCTCCATATGGTTTAAATTGACCATGTTGGTGTCATTGTGAGGTTGGTTGTCTTCGGCCAACATTTCTTCCTGTTCGTCCTCATTGTTGGACACGACCTCAATGTAATGGATCTTACCTTTTCCGAGGCATTTGTGGCCAGGCTCCCAAGGTCCCTTGCAATTGAAACATAGTTTCTTCCTTCAGAGTTCTTGTCTGGTAGCTTCGTCCAACGATGACTTCTTGGGTGGAGGTTTGTCCTTCGGAAATGCCGGTGGTTTGGAATGTGAGTAATTTCGAGAGGATGATGCCAATGACGATGCCATACTCCGTGCTTTATTGATTGCCTCCGATAGGGTGACAGGATTGAACCCCTGTACCGAACCTTTTAGAGGTTCTATGAGTCTGTCCATGAAGAGCACTACCCGTCTTCTTTCAGAAATGTCCGTGACAAAAATAGAGAGTTTTTGAAATTCCGCAATGAATTGATTGACTGATATAGTTTGTCTTAGTTGTGCCAAATCTTTGAAATTGAGTTTCGAACCTTTACCATCAATTCACTCTATCAATCTCTCCGTGAATTCCACATAAGTATTTATTTGATCATGCCCTAATGTGATGGTGTCATGATGCCACCATTCATGCACAACTCCCTCCAAGTGTGGTGCCACACATTTGATTGCTTCTTCTTCTGGCATAGGATTCAGCTGGAAGTAAGTATCGGCCTTCATTACCCACGCTTGTGCAGATATGGAACCCGATCCGTCAAATAGAGACAGATTTACTTTACTCAAATTTCTTTTGAGATCATCGTTAAAGTATCCTTTGTTTCCGCCTCCCAAATATCTCATTCTCAAATCCGCATAATCTTTGTAGGATAGATCTTCCACAAAATTTGCATTCTTCCAGTCTTCTCTTAGTTGTTCTTGCATCTCTTCAAAGGTTGGTTGTTTCCCTTGGTGTTGTGCTTCCATTCATGGAGGAAAAGTCGGCATGGAAGGTTGAGAGCATGTTGGATGAGGGTTTGATTTACCCGACACCGAGTCCGCACTGTAACCATTTTGTTCTCTAGATATTTTATTGTCCACCAACTTCTTGAGTCTCTTCCATGAGTCCCTGAGTATCAGTGATCTGTGTTTGATTCTTGGCAAGTTCCCTTAGTAGTGCCACGAGTTCAGCAGCTGTCGGTTCCGATTTGGCAGCCATTCAATCAACGAAATGTGTCCTCTTTCGGCTATAAACTCTCATTCACTCCCCACATGCTGGTAGGATTGAAGTGCTTTGATACCAGTGCAGTGTTCCTGTCCCTTACTGATTTTTCCTGGTAACCTCTTTTACCGACTCAGCTAGCAAAAATATCCAAAATGCAATTGTTACAGAGGGTTGTATGAACTGCTAGGTGGCAGTTTGAACGAATTAGTAAAGGTAATGGGCCATATGGTGTCAATGGCCTGTCCGTATGGTGTTAGGAAGATGGCCATATAGGTGGTGTGTTTGGCCGTATAATGTCAAGGGGGGGCCGTATGGTGGTAGGAATGGTCGTTCGGTGGTAAAGACCAAGTTGGCCGTACAGCAAGCCACATAGTGATTAATGGAGGGAGCAAGGAAGGTACGGGGGGAATGAAAGATGTGAATGAGACCATACGGTGGCAAAAACACAAGCCGTACAATTTAGTGTTGAATAATATGGATGGACGAATGGATGAGAGCCGTATGATCAAGGATTGAGTAGTACAAAAATGACAGGAGGCCACACGGTTAGGTATCGGAGCCCAATACAGAATACAATCTTGTTCATACACAAAACACAATAGATCTTGATAAAATCCACACAATAATAGAGATTTGGATGCGAATGATAAATGTCGAAAGATGAAGCTCCGATTTGCCAGATCTGAGCGAAGTATTATAAGCGACATAATAGGGTGAGGGTTGAATCCCACTGAAATCGGATAAATCAAATACGGAAGGTCTTTCACTTCTGAAATGGCGAACAACAGAGAATCCCAATAGGAATTCGCAGTTTATAGAAATAATCCAAATAAAAATCCATACCCAAAGACTACCTACAAGCCGTGCTTATATACCTATCGGAAAATTTTTCGAGGGTGTACAAAGGTAGCTAATGGCGACACAAACTACGAAAACAAAAATAAAAATGGTTTGGAGATATATTAAATCAGTCGGCTCATTAACAATAGTTTGATAATTTATTTATTTTATAATGGGAACATTACATTTTAGTCCTTTGGTTTTTCTCATGTCATGCCTTTCGCTTTTCTCTTCGATTCGGTCTAACCTAGAGCTCAATCGGAGTTGTTAGTCAAGAAATATGCTTGTTTTAGTGCCTCAAAAGTGGACCTTTTTGGTGCAACAACACAAATTAAAAATATGATGTTATATTTTTAATTTGGCTCTAACTTTTTGATAAATATAACTTAAACTCACTTTTTGTTATGTTTTAAAGTTACTTTAACTTTGAATTTTTAACTTAAAGTGACTATAGTGCACTTTATGTTATAATTTTAAGTTTTTTACTTTTTAATTTTTCACTTAAAGTAACTATATAACTATATAGTTCTAGTTTAATTTTTAATTTTTAAATCAAATGCTTATTTAAATGTTGCTTTTTAAATGATGTTTATATGTTATATTTTTAAATATGATATATAAATATTGTTTATGACCCCCCATTTAGTGACATTTTTATAAATTTGAATGGATTAAATGACTTTAAGTTATCAAAAGTGGACATTTTATATGCAATTACATGTAAAATCCATTAAAAATGAATATTTTGCATGTCACTGCATATAAAGTTGAACTTGGTGGACCTTTTTGATGTCATTACATCAAAAGGTTATCACAAGTGGACTTTTTGATGTCATTGTATCAAAAGGTAAGTTTTTATGTCCATGCATTCAAAATGTGAGATGTAACTTAAAATGTGCATTCCCTTCCAAAAGGTCCGATTTTGATTGCTTGCACATTTTAAAACATGTCATTGACTCAAAAAGGTCCGATTTGCCTTGTTTGCACATTTAAAATATGGTATTGACTGTAAAAGGTCTGATTTTAAACTAAAGCATGTTTTAATATGTGTATTGGCCTCCAAAAAGTTTGATTTTGAAGAAATACATGTCTTTGCCCTCCAAGAACCCAATTTCGATCATAAATGGAGATTTTCTTAATGGATTTGCATGTGATTTTCTCTATTGGAGGCATTTTTTATTGGCAATGTGTTTTTTGGCATTCAAAATGGATCTAACAAGCTCAAAAAATGTTTTTGGAAGCTCAAATCTGGGTACATTTTTGAAGAAATTAGCAAATAACTCCATTTTTTATCCATATTTTTGCTCCAATACAAATCAATTTGGCTTTATTTGGGGATTGTATTGCATGTTGATGCATATTTTGGTGTTTAAAGACCAAATCGATTTGGTCTTGCATTTTGGTGAAAAACATTTTTCACCAAAAAAGTCCCAAGCATATGCATCTTAAAAACGTTGGATCTTGGAGCAATTTTAGGGTACGTTTTTGCATCTTTAACAACTATTCCTTGTTTGCTGCCTTTTCCCATTTGAATTAGTAAAAAGTTGAAAGATTCAAACATTTTTGGAGAATTTTTCAACATTGGAGCATTTTTCTCCTTTATTTTTAGCACTTAATCTTCATGTAAGTGGACTCTTTCTTTCTTACTATTTAATTTGTACTTATCTTGCTGATTTTATGCACATGATTGCCACTTGTTGAAATCTATCATGGAAAGTGCATTTTTCTTTTAAAAATGAAAAAATTGTTCATTTTCACACTTTTGGAATGTGCATTGCATCTTGGCATGTTTGAGTCACTTTCCAAAGGTATGTTTTTCTTTTGAGTTTTGGTGTTTTGTGTTTGCTTGCTGGTTTTCTCCACTTTGGAGAAGTTGCAAGTTCTTTCTTTCCCAAGAACTTGTTGTTTCACTACATGCGAAAGCATCATCACGTTCCACTTCCATTTTCCATGTCACAACACTTCGCATCTTGTCCGACAAATGTGATTACATGTTTTCTATCTCATTCACAATCTGCACATGCATGTAATCTCATTTTCCGTTTCCATTTTCACTCATCTGACTTTCTGCATCCATCTGCATGACATGATTACACGAAAAACCTTATGTGTAATTGCATCCAAAAGGTTCGATTTTGATTAAAAGTCACTTCCTGAAAAGTCAAAAAGATGTTATTTTCATCTTTCATGTACTTTGACTTCACCTTTTCATCTAAAACAACTATAAAGTTCATTTTCCCTCAAACTTGATTTCATTCTCGCCTCTCCATATGCATTTGTGCCTCCATGAGCAAATACATGCTTTTCCATTTTTCGCATCTTTCCATGCATTGCACCTCACTTCCATTCGCACTTACATGTAAAAGTTCGTCCACCATCCGCCTTCGCATTCCATTTCATCCTTCATCCCTTGTTACATGTTGCACTTACATAATGTCTTGAAGACCCTAAGTGACGTTTGAAAATCAGCAATCTTCATTTGCATGCATTCTAATGCGTTCTACTTTCATGTTTCAAATCATTTCAATCCTTCCAAGCACTTCGAAAAAAATAAAAGACGTAAAGGTGCTGATGGAAAGTTGTTCCAAATGTACATCCAAACACCATCGAGAAGGTTTCCAAAGTGTCAAAGAATCCAAAATATGTCAATTTACAAAGGGGAATTCACGACAACTTAGTGAGAAAAGCTTAAACATGTCAAAGTTTTCAAATGACAATGAACAATGCATCAAAGAGAGTCAGAGATTATCAAAAGACGCAAGACCATAGTTTTCAAGGTGAATGCAGCGGTACAAAGCACAGGAACTTTCAATTCTATGATCATCCGGGATTGCATTGTCAAGTAAAAGGCCTTTCAGGACAATCCCTACAATTGTTTCAATTCTCTTCCATCTTTCATGTTTGTAGTTGAAAATGATGTATTACATGAAGATGTGTAATTACATATAATGCGAGTTGCACGTGCAATTGCATGTAACCCTATAATTTCTCTTTTAGTTAGACCAGGTGAAAATTGGTTGAGTTGCTCTCACTTTTTCCTCCACTTTTTTCTCAACGCCTTTGCCTATATAAAGGAGTGCCTTGTTATTGTAAAAATTATCTTTTGTTTTATGCAAGAAAGCTCTACCACATTGGTGCAAGCATAACTTTGATTGTGTAGTACAAAGTTGGGAGAAAAGTGAATAAAAAAAGCAATTGGATTCGAAGCTTTGACTAGAAGCAATTGTAATAGAGAAAATTAGAAGCTTTGATTGTAATTTGTGCTTATTGTCTTGATTCATGTTATTATTGTGTGTTCAATAAAAGAGCATGGTGATTTAAGAAGCAATTGAAGCCGAAGCTTTGACTGGGAGCAGTTGTGGAAATATATAGCTAGAAGCTTTGTCTGTAGCTTATACTTCTTTCTTATTTCTTACTTTTAGGAGTCTTTGTGCCCTAATTGTAAAGCTTTTTCATATGGAAGTACGACCAGACTTAGAGCCAAGCTGATACATTTTCAACTAGCCTTTGAATTAGTGAAGGTTTATCGGTATCACTATTTCCAGCTCTTGATAGAAGTGTAGTTAGAGATTACCCTGCCCATTACTCGCTCTACAAGTGGGTTCTTTCTTGAAAGATAAGAAGAAAGGATATTGGTAACACCCATTTTATAAAAATCTCTCGACTTCTTGCTTACCTTGAGTTGATCCAATGAACGGTGAGAAGGGGGAGCCTTCCCTTTAAGGTAGGAGAGACTCTGTCTCATATGCTGTGGCTGGTCATCTTATTTTGTGACTGGATTTTTACTGGAAAATGTCAGTTGCAAAATATCCACCCAATAGACCTGAACTGCTCTGAAATCTATAGTAATAGCAAAGAAATGTGCAAATTTCGTTAGTCTATCAACTACAACAAAAATATAGTCTTTACCTTGTACTCGAGGCAAATTGGTAATGAAATCTGTAGAAACACTTTCCCATTTCTGTGTTGGAATGGGTAAAGGCTGAAGTAGTCCTGCTGGATAAGAATGCTCGGCTTTATCTTGTTGGCATGTCATACATTCCTTCACGTATTGTATGCCATCATTTTTGAGCCCTTTCCATGTGAACCGTTCACGGATTTTCCTATAAGTTTTGAAATAACTTGGATGACCTGCCAAGGGTAAGTCAAGGAGTGCCTGCATAATCTTCAATTTCAATTTAGATCCTGGTACAAGAATGTTTTTGTCTTTATAATAAATGATCTCATTTAGAATCTTATACCTTTCATCCTGAATATTCCCATCGAAAATGTCACATACAAATGTATTTTTAAAATATTCTACTAATAAAAATGATTTCCAATCTGCTGTTACCCCTGCAATAGCATTTATTTTAGATTTCCTTGATAATGCATCAACAACCACATTGTTCTTGCCTTTAACATATTCAATTTCAAAATCATAAGCTTGGATCTTACTAATCCACTTTGTTGTTTGTCATTCAAATCTTTTTGGCTCAAGAAATATTTCAAACTGTTATGATCAGTTCTAACTACAAATCTGCCACCAACTAAATACTTTCAAAATTTAGCCAATGCATGCATAATCTTTACCATTTCCTTATCATATATTGAATACAATCTTTCGACACTTGAGTTTTCTACTTTCATAGGCTATAGGATGCTTATTCTGCATTAAAATTGCCCCCATTCCTTCACCAGAAGCATCACATTCTAGGACAAATGGCTGATTGAAATCTGGAAGTGCAAGAACCGGACAAGAACTCATTACTTCTTTGAGTTTATCAAATACTTATTGTGCTACTTCAGTCCACCTGAATGCTCCCTTTTTGGTAAGGTTTGTCAATGGTGCACCAAGCTGTGAAAAACCTCTAACAAATCTCCTGTAATAGCTGCATAAACCAAAAAAACCCATTAAATCTGAAGGATTCTGTGGAGGTGGCCAATCCAAAATGGCTCTAATCTTCTCTAGATGTACTTGCACGCCTTTAGCACTAATCATATGTCCCAAATATAAGATCTCTGTCATGCCAAATTCACATTTAGAAGCTTTTGCATAAAGAGACTATGTTTCCATTATACCCAAAATTTCATCAATATGTCTCGAGTGTTCCTCCCAAGTCTTGTTGTAAATCAATATATCATCAAAAAAAACTAACAAAAACTTCCTCATTTGTTTATTAAAAATATGATTCATACAAGATTGAAATGTTGCTGGAGCATTTGTTAGTCTAAAGGGCATGACTAAAAATTCATAGTTACCATATTGACAACGGAAAGTAGTTCTATGAATATGTCATTCCCTTAGTTTGATCTAATGGTATCCGGATCTTAAATCAATTTTAGAAAAATATATAGCACCATGTAATTCATCGAATAGTTCATCAATGCGAAGAATTAAATACTTGTTTTTAATGGTGTTTTTATTGAGGGCACAATAATCTATACTCATGCGAGGAGTCCCATCTTTTTTTTTGACAAGCACTACTGAACAAGCAAATGGACTTGAACTGGGCCTAATATGTATCATATCTAACAAATCTTTAATGGCCTTTTCTATTTCATCTCTGAATGCCATAGGGTGTCTATATGGAGTAGTGATGACTGGCTTTGCCCTTTCCTCTAATTCAATAGTATGCTCAAAACCTCTATCCGGAGGTACTCCTGGAGGTATATCACTGAAAACCATACTATGTGAATCTAAAATCTGTAACAAATCATTTTGATAATGTTTAGATTCAAAACCTATTACCTTAGTGGAAATAAGACATTGTGCTGACCAAGCTACATCACCATGACGGAAAATGGCCTCCATTCTATTAGCAGATATGACTCGGGGTCCACCATTTGACATTCCTCTGAGGATTGCCTTTCTACCATTAATTCTGAAAGAAAATTCCATATGTTTGAAACTCTGTGAGTATTTATCCAACGTTATCAACTATTGAATGCCCAACATAACATTAGAGTTAGCCAAATCAACCACATAAAAATCATGTTACTATATAATTACCAAGAGTAATACTTAATTAAGGAACCTTATGTATGCTTACTAAAGTAGTACCACTTGCTACTCGGACGCCAAAACCTTCATGTTTCACTGTATGTAAACCACACTTTTTAACACGAGTAGTATCAATGAAATTATGTGTAGCTCCACTATCTATCATAACAATGACTTGTTGCCTCTGTAAAACCCCTCTTACTTTGAAAATATTAAAATGCGGAGTTCCTATCATTGTTGCTATTTCACCCTTCCCTAGTGGATCTTCCTAAGCCTGTCCTATAGTTTTAAGATCTTGTTCTTGATTCGGATCTATGTTTTCCTCATCTTTACTATCTAATACTACTTCAATGTAGTGAATTTTCCCTTTTCCCAAACACATATTACTTGGTGCCCATGCCTCTTTACAATTGAAACACAATTTTTTCCTTTTGAGTTCATTGCGCTCTTCCTTTTCTAATTTGTTTCTAGGTGCTGTGTTGTTTGGAAAAGTTATTTTTTATCAAATTCTGGCTTAGAAAGTGGCCCTTTGCTAAATATCTTTCCTTTAGAAGGGGGTTCTAGTTCTCTAGCCCTTTTTATGGCTAATTGTAAGAAAGCAGGATTTAAGGACTTAACCCACCCTTTGATAGTATCAGATAATCCATCTATAAATATCACTGTTTTCTGCCTCAGTAATTTCTATTACTAATATTGCTAATTTATCAAATTCATAAATATATTGTTGCACCGTACCTATTTTTCTAAGCAAAGACAAATATTTGAGATGGAGTTCCAGATCCTTAGAATCAAATCTGTCAACAACCTTTATGTGAAAACACCATAAGTGTTAATCTGATTATGACCCAATGTAAGCTGTCCATGATGCCACCATTCATGGGCAATTCCCTTTAAATGTAATGTTGCATATTTGATGGCTTCATCCTCCATCATTGGATTTAATTGTAGGTACGTGTCAAGTTTTTGTACCCAAGCTTTGGTAGTGGTTTTACCTAACCCATCAAAATATGGAAAGGATATTTTACGAGTCTTCCTTTGTAATTCATTATTATACCCCATTTGCCCCTTATTCTTATGTTTCATCCCGACATCCAAATATTCTCTAGAAGTCATTGATGCTCTGAATCCATCACCTGCTGGTATCCAATCTTGATATACCTGTTTCTAGAGTTCCCTAATGGTAGTTTCTCTTTCAGGCTATGGATTTCTAGGAGTAAAGGTTGGCATGAAGGGTCTTGCTGAAGTTGAACTTTCAAGTTGTTCATTTACTGATTGGTTCTCTTGTTCACCTATTTCTTGTACATTTTCCTGATTCTGATTCCTATTATTGTTCATGAATTGTGCCATCAAATCTGTCATGCGGTTTACATTATTTTGCATATCTTGTTGGCTCCTGAGTAATGCAGTAATGAGATCCCTAGTGTCATTTGTGTCTCTCATACTGTTTCCAAAGATTATTTCCTCGTTTGACTTAGTATGACTATCTTCTATATCAACTTGTAAGGAAGAACTAGATGATTCTATCAATCTATTTTGTCTGACTTGGGTATTAGGGAAGTTATAATTCCCTTTTTGCATAAGTTTGATTTATGTGTTTGTTCCATAGACTGGCAGGATTTATTGCTCTGATACCAATGTAAAATCCTAGGTTCAAACTTGAATAAAAATCTCAAATATTTTACACATTCATCTTAGAATTATTTGTAGATGTTGTTTGTAGATTTAATTGATATCTATGAAACTTACATAGATTGAATATTCAACACAATATGTAATAACTGAAATATTTTATTGGCAATAAATTTATCAGCAGTCTACCACCACTGAAAATTTAACATTTAAATAGAGAAATATGCACCTAGAATTTCTTCAGTGTTCTAACGATACACTATTGGCCACCAATTTGGAATTGAAATTAGTCTTTGTTTGGCTTTTTCTGCTGCTACAGATAAGTCAATGTTTTACACAAGGTTACTGATGCTACATTCCATGTCTTTGTTTGCTCCAGAATATGCAAATTACTCCAAGTAGTGGGTTGAATTTCTTGTGTTAATGAACAATGGTACGAAACAGGGCTTATTGACATTTAATTTTGACTTCCCGAATTTGTGATGATCGATAGTATGTATCTTTCCTTCCAATAGATTGTTCTTCGCTCGCCTTCATAGGACCCATAACTCACTTCCAATTTTGTTCTGCATCCATCAAATGAAGAGACTCCACATATGATTATGTTCTGTCTCTAGTGAATGAAGATCTCTATGTAACGGGGCTTGTTATAGTTTACCAATTTCTCCGTCTAGCTTCTGTCTAAAGTATTCAAGGCTTTCCTGACTTCTCTTACCACAATAGTCAATCAACTTATTGACGAAATAAGTACTAGTAGTTCGCTAGATTCAATGGATGATGATTAAAGATTTGATGCTCATCAATATACATGATCCACCCACAAATAGTCTCTAAGTGTCCAGTAGGCCAGGTGAAATTTCTTGACGAAAGGAATTTAAAACCTCCACAATCATATGAAATGCTCTCTCCAACCTTTGATGATCAAATCCATATCCCATTCGAAAAGCCATTGCCTCTATTTAAACAATGGAAATACTGTAATTGCAACAACTGAAACTTAAGATTTATTAATTGTTTACTATAATCTCATTTATTATTAATTAATTAATATTAGTTCAATAGATTTTGCAAGTTCAAACTAATATAAAATAATTTACATTTATTTTTCCAATCCGATATTCAAAAGGACGGTCCTCCTGGAGGGACATTACTTTTTGTTCATCTTCCCTGGGAATGACTGTAATAGAATTTTGATTTATCAGCTTTATATAAGGAGTAATGTGTCATACTTAGTTGGAGACATAACTCATCTATCTCCTCCGCTTTCTCTTCAGCATGTTTAATAGCTATATCCCTATCTTTGAGCAACTTCAAGTAGTTTGATTTCATTATTTCTAATGCACTATTGATTTCATTCGTTATTCCCTTCTCCTTTTCACCACCTTGAACTTTCCACATGGTTTCTTCAATGTGTTTATGGGTTGTGTCAAAATGAACTAAGACTGCAATGATCATATCATTCGATACTTTCAGCTCATCCTCCAAACTATATGCCTCAAAATCATGAATCTGAAAAGGAATATCTGATTGGTCCTTCAAATCAGCCTCTATAGCATCATCTTGCTCTATAGTTTGAATACTAGATTCATTTTCAGCTGCACCATTTGCAGATTTTCTTTCTATCTTTGTTTGCGCTATCTCATCAACTATTATGTTATCATCAACTATTATGTTATTGTTTTCAAATAGTTCATTCTCATTCAGAGGTCTATTTTCATTTTTAGACATATCATGTAAAAATATATTCTCATGAAAATACTTGTCAATTACCACTTCCAATTCATCGAATAAGATGCTAGAACAACCCTTACCATTACCCATAGTGGAATCCCTCTCATGATCTTCATCACAATGAAGTTGGACTAACAAGTCCTCAATTTCATCAACGCTGATTTGCACTTCTTGAGCTGACTGATCTTTCTTTTTTTCCTCACAAGTGTGATCAAGTGACCAAGTATGCTTGCAAGTAAAACAAATGTCTTTTCCTCATTTGGTTCTTGCTTATTTTTCTACAACCTATAATCCCCTTCCTTCAGTTCTTCTTTAGCCTTTTGTTGTATGTACTTCTCAATTTTTGTGTCACATTGTTTGAGCACCATGTCGACTAAGTTACAAGCAGCTGAAGCCTTTTGTTCTCTATTTGAAACTGCTAACAACATTTGTAGAAGGGGCTCGAATTGAGCATCACTCATTAATTGTCATAACCATAATGTTTTCTATAGATGCAATAACATCCAGCATCGTGTTCTTCCCTGATTGTGCCTAATAGATTGTGAAACATGGTATGTATTGCATCATACAATCTCAAGTCAAGCATAAGATTACATAATCTAATTTCTACAAAATATTTCAATATATGGCTGCCCTTCTTGGGAAATGATGACTATTGTTGTCACCAAGATATTGAGAACGATCAACAATAAGTTGAACTACCTCCTACATGGTGTCTTCTTCATATGGTTCCTGTGGTGCTAAAATTCTGATGACCTCCATTAGGCATGAAGCAACTAATAGTTTTATCTCGCTATCTGAATTTCTCAGCCACTTGGAACGATTTAGTGAAGTTATTGTAGGTACAAGAGCAATCTGCAATAAATCGATGGGGGATTGCTTGAACATGCTTAAGTATCCCTCCAATTTAGTCAAAGTGATTAGCTTAATTCCCTTAGTTTGTAATTTGAACTCCAACTTGCGACTGGTCTCATAATATTCTTTGGGCAAATTATTTTTTGACGTTGCTTTTTGAGTTGGTCCTATTATTTCTTTGTTCGTAAATAGAATCTCTGTTAAGTATTGTGAATTTATGATTGATTTATAGTCCTTCAATGTAGTCCAAAAATTAGGTTTGTAGAAATTTTTTGACGAAGTTTCTACCTCTGAAGATTCATTTGATGGGTCATGATTGTAGGAAGCAGTAGCTTCAACATTAGCAAATTTAGAATACTAAGCATGCCTCTTCTATGATTCTCTACATGTTTCTTTATGTTCTAATTAATGTCAGAATCAAACCTCTTGTTTTGTTTTGCTCTCAGAATCTGTCTGAGTTTTAGATTCTATGGTAGTGAGAGCATTCATATAATCCTTAGGTTCACTTGCTACATCATTTTTATTTTCATCGACATGAATGTCAGGTTTTGTTTCATCATGAGCCAAAACATCCTTTAAAATTTAAAATTGATCGCCTCGACTAGAATGTTTGGTATAATGGCTCAACCTATAGTCTTCCATCTGTAATATATGGTAGAGATATTAGATACTTGTCAATATTCTCAGCTGAATAATTTAAAATTGATTCCCTCGACTAGAATGTTTGGTATAATGACATAACCTATAGTCTTGCATCCATAATGTAGGGTAGAGATATTAGATATTGGGAATCACTAATTCATTGGATAGTTCTTGTCAAGATGGGAACCCTCTTATCTACACAAATTTTCTCTTCCAGGTTGTGTGAGTTCGAAAGTCTCCACTCCATCTCTATCGTCCATGCTACTGAAGTCTCCTTTCTTCCATCGTGTTGGGCTTGATCACAAGAGGCACTCTGTTTGAAACTTGTATATTTTTTTGCAGATCTCCTCCCAACAAACGTCAAACTCCTAGCAACAGGGAAAATAAACGTGTAGCTAATGTAAGCCGTAGTTTGCCCAAATTCCCTTTGTGTGGAGGATGTCAATTGTTTCTCTATTTTTCGGTGTCTCCCAACAGTGGGCTCTAGCCAATCAGGATTCCTGACAGCATACTGTTATAATATGATTTCCCTGGCACTCATGATGAAAATATAAGACTTTTGTCATTGTAGATACTCAATGTAATGTCCCCTCTTTAGTTCGACATGGCATTGATCATGGATTTGCCTATTCCAGACTCTCGTAGGCAAATGGTGTAGAAAGAGAGTCAATTCTGCGGATCAGATAGTCATATCTTGCTCTTGAAGAAGTGTTAAGAGGTTATATTTTATCATTATATGGCATTGGGGCCCACATGTTATAATTTTAATTTGAGTTGCACTTTTTATTTTATAAAATTACTTTATTATAAAAAAGTGCATTATAATGAGAAATTATAAAGGATGTTTCTAGAAGTTCTAGCAACTTCTTAGAAAAGTGAATAAATAGAGGGCTGGGCCTCTCATTTGGACATGCTTGGATTGGAGAACTCTTCTACTTCTTCATTGTGAAGACATTTGTGGACTTTGGATCTGCAAATTATTCGATCTTTGGGAACGAATCACTCCCTTGGATTGGCGGCTTTGAGGGTGTGAAATATCACCTGAATTGTTGCATAATTGGAGTTGGTATTCAGCCATCTCATTGGAGCTTATTGAGAATTCGTTGTTAGGGTTTGTTTTTGGTTGGAATAAGGATTTCAGATTTGCCCTATCATTGGAGAAGCATTTGACAAGAGTTTGAAGACAGAATAAGTGCATTTTCAGAATTGGCAAAGCAGGGTTCGGAACCACATAATTGCTCATATCTCCTCAACCCCTTGGAGTTATTTTTTATGGTTTTACAGGGTTACTACCTAACCCTAGGCGCCCATTTTCCTTGCATTTGGGGGTCCCAAAACCCTAATATTATTTTATTTCAGCAGCCGTACAGGTACGGCTTGGTACGGCCCTGCTAGTTTGGGCAGCAGCAGCAAATTAAGGACAGTTTGGGGGTGCGGTTGGAGGTCTTCATCAACGATCTGCAGCAAAACGTGGTGTTCTTCCATAGTTCTTCAAATCAGGTTCTTGCATTCTGAAATATATGTCAATTTTTGGGTAAATTTGCTGTCATACAGTCATTGTAATAATCAGTCCAGAATTGGTAATAAAATAATTTCAGAATTTATTGCATTAAAATATAGTTCAATGGCTTTATATATATTGTAATTCTGTGATTATATTCTGAAAGTATCAAATCTGAAATTACCATATTCTGAATATTGTTACTGTTACACGCCAAGTGTTTGACAAAATTCCTAAGTTCAGTTTGAGGGTTTCTGTGGCCTTTATAGAGAGGGTCATTACAGTGGTATCAGAGCTATAAGTCCTGCCATCCTGTGGAGGTCTTATAGGGAATTTGGAACAGCTGGATAGGAGGGAAAGTGTTTGACGAAATGTCAAAACACTAAAATCAGAGCATGCGACAAAGGCCTTATAATTTCCGCAATACCAAAGCAAGACAAGATAGGATTTCTAACCTGCAGAGCGAACAGTCTAGCTCATCTATCCAGGTGGACATAGAATCCAGTCATACAGACACAGGGGAGGTATTTTTTGATCAAGACTACGACTACAATATGGATAGAGGCGGGAATACCGGTCCAGATCCGCAAGAGGAAAGATTTTTACAGTTATTAGACACCCTGGCATAGGGACAGCGATTAGCCGAACAAAGAGCACAAGAACAGAATCAGAGAATGGAGCTTATGATGCAGATGATGGCTCGACAAATGGGGTTGAACGCTAACATAGGAGGAGGAAATAATCAGAATGGTCACAATCAGAATGGGAATAATCAGGACGAGAGACATAATGGAGGCGAACAAATTGGGAACAATTTCGGTCATGCCCCCCAGCAAGCTCGGACAGTAAGTTCGAGGCCTATGATTCCTACGTTCCTTCCTAGAGCTCTAGAGCAGCCGGTACCAGAACCCCAGATCACTGACATACAGGATCAGCTGAGGAGAGATTGGGAAGCAGGAGGACCAGATTTTATAGCTGCAATCACCTTTAGAGAATATATGGATGTGCGGATGAAGCATATGCCCCGTGGACAAGACAGGACTCAGAACTATGAGCTACGAAAGAAAGTAGGAAAACTACAGTTACCATATTATGATGGCTCGGGGAAGTCTACAGCAAGAGCTTGGGTTCAAAAGCTTGACACATACTTTCAATTGAATCCTATGTCTGAGGAAGAAGCTATTAAGTATGCAGCAATTCACCTGGATGGGTTAGCACACGAATGGTGGCATCATGGTATGATCACTATGGGTCATGCACACATTACTTCATATGTGGAGTTTACGGAGAGACTGATTGAACGTTTTGATAAGAAAGATCCAGAACTCCATTTCAAGGAATTAGCCCAGCTTAAATAGTGGGGCTCATTGGAAACATACATTTCAGAGTTTCAAAAACTTGCAGTGTTAGTAACAGATGTATCTGAACGAAGGCTATTGGTTTTATTTATGGATGGGTTAGTTGATCCGTTGAGAGGGTGGATTAAAGCTCTCAACCCTCCCACTTTGCAAGAAGCCATTAAGAAAGCTCGTGACATGGATTCCTCTTCAGCTTCAAAAAACAAATTTCAGGCAAAGAGTTTCCCTTCAGGAAAAGATAAGGACAGGAAACCCTTTCATAGAGAGGCACAGCTACCTAAGGAAGAAAGTAAGAGGCTGGACAAGGAGACACTTAATGACTTGCGTAGAAAGAAGCTATGCTTCTATTGCAAAGGCCCGTATGAGTACGGCCATGACTGTCCTATGAGGCCAAAAGGGAAGGCCAACTGGGCAATGTGGGCTTATTACGAAGGCTCAGATTCAGATGGTTCAGAACACCATGATGAGGATCCTGATGAAGCAGAGGGAGAGCAGGAGATAGACAGTGCAGGGCAAAGGCAGGAAACAGAGCTACATTTACAGGAAGCACGACTGTCTAGTATCCAGAGAGAGGGATCTTTCAGACTTCGGGGAGTCTTGGCTGGACAGAAGGTTATTACATTGTTGGACACAGGTGCCACGCATAATTTCATTGATGCACGGTTTGTAGAGAAGCGTGGACTCATTACTGAGGAGTTCGAAGGACTAAGAGTCAAGGTAGTTGATGGATACACTCTTCGTTGTGACAGGATGGTACGAGACTTACCTTTGCGCTTGAACAACTATGAGTTTAAGGCGGATTATCATGTGGTCAACATGGGTGACATGGACATAGTACTTGGGATGCAGTGGCTACATTCATTGAAGGTGGTTACCCTGAGATTAGAGGATATGGAGATACAATTCGAAATGAATGGTAGGATTCATGTGCTAAAGGCTATCCGTAATGGAGACATCAGGACTATTTCATTTAGGCGGCTGGAGAGATTAACTAGGCATAATGATATAGAGTGGGCAGCAGTTTGTACTTTGATACCTACACAGGAGGAGCAACATAAGGTGGAATATCATCCTGATATTCAGAAGTTGAGGATTAAGTACGAAAAGGTATTCAGTGAGATTCCACCGGGCAGGCCACCGGACAGAGGTATTGAGCATATTATTGAACTGGAGGAAGGTGCTAAACCTATCATGATCACACCATATCGACATCCAAAGCGACTCAAGGATGAGATCGAAAGGACCATTGAGGAGTTGCTAGCTATGGGGCACATCCGACCTAGTAAGTCACCTTTTGCATCTTCTGTTGTTTTGGTAAAAAAGAAGGATGGAATGCTTCGGATGTGTATTGATTACAGGGCATTAAATAAGAGAACCATTAAGAACAGGTATCCTATTCCTCGCATTGATGAGTTGATAGATGAATTGCATGGGGCCTGTTATTTCACGAAAATTGATTTGAGATCAGGATATCACCAGATCAGAGTCCGTGAACAGGATATTGAGAAAACTGCTTTCAGATGTCATTGTGGGCACTTTGAGTTTGTAGTCATGCCTTTCGGCCTGACCAATGCACCTGCCACTTTCCAGTCCACTATGAACAGAGTTTTCCACCATCAGTTGAGGAAATTCGTGCTGGTGTTTTTTGATGACATTTTGATCTATAGCCGATCATGGCAGGAGCATCTAGAGCATTTGGAGACGGTGTTGAGCATTCTACAGAAGGAGTCCTTGTATGCAAAGGAGTCCAAATGTGACTTAGGGATGACCGAGCTGTTATATTTAGGAGACATCATTAGTGCAGAGGGAGTGCGGATGGATCCTGAAAAGATTCGTGCTATTGTTGATTGGCCTCCACCAGAGAACCTTACACAGTTGAGGGGGTTCCTTGGTTTATGTGGTTTTTATCGCAGGTTTGTCAGTGGCTACTCACGACATGCAGCTCCCATGACAGATTTACTGAAAAAAGGGGAATTTGTGTGGACTCAGAAGGCACAGGACTGTTTTATGAGATTTAAGGAGATAATGACTACGTGCCCAGTTCTAGCATTACCTGATTTCACGAAGCCATTTGAGCTTCAATGTGATGCATCTGGAGAGGGAGTAGGTGCTGTACTTATGCAGAATAAGCACCCCATAGCTTATGAGAGCAGGAAGCTCAGAGGCCCTAAGCGTTCATTTAGTATATATGATAAGGAGATGTTGGCCATCATGCATGCTTTGGCCAAATTCAGACAATATCTTGTGGGTAGCAAGTTTTGTATTAAAACTGATCATAACAGTCTGAGGCATTTCTTGGGATAGCAGGACCTGAATGATCGCCAACAAAAGTGGGTAAGTAAGTTGCAGGCATATGATTTTGACATCTCATATGTCAAGGGAACTCAGAATGTTGTTGCAGATGCTCTATCTCGAAGGCCACACCTCACTCTTATGGTTCAGATATCAGAGGATTGGCGACACTTGATTATAGCAGAGTATGCCAGGGATACATGGGCCTCCGATATAGTAGAGGGAACAGTGATTGATACCAGATACACACTTGTGGATGATTTGATCATTTACAAGAACAGGATTTACCTGGTCCCAGGATCGAAGGTTAAGCAACTGATTATGAGAGCACTTCACGACTCACCGACAGCAGGCCATCCCGGGTACTTCAAGACTTACAAGTCAGTTCGAGAGCGGTTCACTTGGAAAGGGCTGAAAGCTGATGTTTTGCAGTATGTTCGAGAGTGTCTTGTTTGCCAGCAAAACAAACAAGAACACAGCTATCCGGCAGGGCTCCTACAGCCACTTCCGATTCCCGACAGGAAGTGGGAATGCATCTCCATGGACTTTATCACAGGTTTGCCCAAGGTACAAGGACGAGATTGTATTTATGTGGTGGTAGATAGATTAACGAAATATGCTCATTTCTTTCCTATCACCACTACACATTCAGCAGCTCAGGTGGCAGAGGTTTTCTTTCGGGAGGTTTTCAGATTGCACGGCCTGCCTCAGAACATTGTGAGTGATAGGGATAGCAGTTTCATGAGTCACTTTTGGCAGGAGGTATTCCGGTTATGTGGCACGGAGCTTACACCCAGCACTAGCTATCACCCACAAACCGATGGTCAGACAGAAATTGTGAACAAATGGGTGGAAGGGTATTTAAGGAATTATGTGGCAGCTCAGCAGCGAGCTTGGGTCAGATGGATATATCTCTGCGAGTATTGTTACAATACTACATATCATATGACTATACAGATGACACCCTTCATGGCACTTTACGGTTATGAAGCACCTAGTTTCTTGGATTTGTTGTTGAGCGACAGCCGGGTACCCAGTGCAGGTGAATTATTACAGGAGAGTAAGGATATAGTTGCTACCCTCAAAGACAATATTGCAAGAGCTCAGAACCAGCAGAAGCAGTATGCAGACCAGAAGAGAACTGAGCGTAGTTTTGAGGTAGATGATATGGTTTACCTCATGTTGCAGCCATACAGGCAATCTACTCTTAAGAAGAGTGGGGCAGAGAAACTTAAGCCACGCTATTATGGACCATTCAGGATTATCAGACGAGTTGGTGAAGTGGCTTATGAGTTGGAGCTTCCCGCAGACAGCAGAGTGCACAATGTGTTTCATGTGTCACGCCTCAAGAAGGCGTTGGGTCAGAATGTGGTGCCTTCTGCAGTATTACCTCCTTTAGACGATGAGGGAAAATTGATTTTAGTACCAGAATCCATCCTGGAGAGCAGAGAAAAGCAGCTTCGTAGAAGGGTGATCAGAGAATACTTGGTTAAGTGGAAAGATTTACCTGTTGAGGATGCTACTTGGGAGGGGGAGGCTATTTTGCAGCACCCGGCGTTGAGATTGCTTGAGGCTAAGCAATTTCAGGAGGGGCGGACTGTAATGTCCCCTTTTTAGTTCGACATGGCATTGATCATGGATTTGCCTATTCCAGACTCTCGTAGGCAAATGGTGTAGAAAGAGTCAATTCTGCGGATTAGATAGTCATATCTTGCTCTTGAAGAAGTGTTAAGAGGTTATATTTTATCATTATATGACATTGGGGCCCACATGTTATAATTTTAATTTGAGTTGCACTTTTTATTTTATAAAATTACTTTATTATAAAAAAGTGCATTATAATGAGAAATTATAAAGGATGTTTCTAGAAGTTCTAGCAACTTCTTAGAAAAGTGAATAAATAGAGGGCTGGGCCTCTCATTTGGACATGCTTGGATTGGAGAACTCTTCTACTTCTTCATTGTGAAGACATTTGTGGACTTTGGATCTGCAAATTATTCGATCTTTGGGAACGAATCACTCCCTTGGATTGGCGGCTTTGAGGGTGTGAAATATCACCTGAATTGTTGCATAATTGGAGTTGGTATTCAGCCATCTCATTGGAGCTTATTGAGAATTCGTTGTTAGGGTTTGTTTTTGGTTGGAATAAGGATTTCAGATTTGCCCTATCATTGGAGAAGCATTTGACAAGAGTTTGAAGACAGAATAAGTGCATTTTCAGAATTGGCAAAGCAGGGTTCGGAACCACATAATTGCTCATATCTCCTCAACCCCTTGGAGTTATTTTTTATGGTTTTACAGGGTTACTACCTAACCCTAGGCGCCCATTTTCCTTGCATTTGGGGGTCCCAAAACCCTAATATTATTTTATTTCAGCAGCCGTACAGGTACGGCTTGGTACGGCCCTGCTAGTTTGGGCAGCAGCAGCAAATTAAGGACAGTTTGGGGGTGCGGTTGGAGGTCTTCATCAACGATTTGCAGCAAAACGTGGTGTTCTTCCATAGTTCTTCAAACCAGGTTCTTGCATTCTGAAATATATGTCAATTTTTGGGTAAATTTGCTGTCATACAGTCATTGTAATAATCAGTCCAGAATTGGTAATAAAATAATTTCAGAATTTATTGCATTAAAATATAGTTCAATGGCTTTATATATATTGTAATTCTGTGATTATATTCTGAAAGTATCAAATCTGAAATTACCATATTCTGAATATTGTTACTGTTACACGCCAAGTGTTTGACAAAATTCCTAAGTTCAGTTTGAGGGTTTCTGTGGCCTTTATAGAGAGGGTCATTACACTCAACTACTCGACTACAGATGCGAAGCAAAAGGATTAATATGCATGACAATAATACGCATTTTGTGATCTCACGCTAATCAACAAATATATTCGATTGTAGTGCTAAATGTAATGCCAAGGACTGATATTGGAACTTCATATGCAACGACAACACACTATGATATCTGTTTGCCTTCAGTGAGTTATTGACACCAAAAATCAAGGAAGCTCGATGGCTGCAAATCTGACTCATAGACTCATATACTATCCACTTCACTCCTTTAGTGATTCCTACTGGCAGTGATGTTTCCATCACATGTGCCTTGTTTTGTTCACAATCTTTTACTGAAGAACTATAGATTATGCCTTCTCTATCAGAGAAACTGTTGTCTTAACTCTGGGCCAAAAAGAGTGCAAACATATCCCATCTTAAATTATTCAAGGGTGCCTTCCATTTCCATTTATCTCAATTAATTGAAATTCGTGCATGCTCATGACTCTTAGCAAAATCATAATCAGGATGATCCATAGACAATATTTGCTCTTGCCAATGTTTGCATGTTCCAAACATCATCAGTTGTATGGCTGGACCAATGGTAGCATGAACGGTCGAAAGTCACACTTGCTACAAGGATAGTGCCCACTATTCCTGTCTGCTAAGATATATATAGCTTGAAATAGATTTATCCTCTATTAACAACCTTGAAATTGCCATTACATCTCCTCATGTTAGCATTCCTTCTATTGAGGATATCAGTCGTTTCAATTCCTTTTTTGGTCCTTAATCTCATAAGTTTCTTTATTTAGTTTATTTGCAAGTCACAATATTGAGATCTTGAATAATGACTCCGATTATTGACACCAGATCATTCACAAAATGTTGCTGCCCACGGTTCTATGATTGATATTAGTGTTGAGCTCGCATGTGTGACATAACATTTCCCAATAAAAGGCATTGTTCCAGATGAATCACCAATGTAATTTATGAACAAATCTTCGCCTACACTCAAGCGGTAATCAATAATCTATGATGAGACTAATCTTCCAAGCTGGCGCAACCTTCAAAACCAGTGGATATTGACATTATGTGCTCCAAATTGACTCTTTGCAATTTAAAATATTTATTTCTTACTCGAGATAGATTAATTTGATGCTTCAAACAACTAGGATGGTATAACACAACATAGTCAATTGTTTGTATTTCTAGAACAATGAAAAATTCAACCGGCTAGCTGCTTAAATTTAAATCCCCAACTTTCTGCTTCAGTTTTATCAAACACAAAAATTTAGCTGATAGCCAAGAGATTGCGTCCAACAAACCTTACTGAGCTTGAAGACTTTTTCCAAAGGGCTTCGAAGCTATGAATGTTGAATAAAATATTTCTACTACTCAAACTAGATTAAGCTTCTCCAAAAAAAATGAAAACACTTTAATTTATTTTTGTCAAGTAACCTCACAGGTGGTAGGGTACACTGCTTTGAGACCACGGTCATATCCTACTCAGATATGCCTTTCCAATTTTTCTTCAAACAAATTTCAGACTCAAAATCAAGAATTTATTGCATAGTAACCAGCAATGTTAACCAATAAATAACCAGCAAATACTAAGAAAATGTTATTGAATTTTAAAATTCTGCAATAAAATAACAATCCAATCTTAAAAACAATGCTAATAGTCAGATTGGATAACCAAAAATGAACCTGAAATACAATTGCGAACTCTGTCACAAATTCACCACAGCTGACGAATCGGGGCTACGTCGAATCCACCAAGAAGAACAAGAGGGTTTGTGTCCTTGGATCCTAGATACCAGCTGAAGCTTCCTTAATTTATCCAAGAGAAATCTCAAACCAATCAATATCCTAGCATGCTCAAATTGAGTCTCCCTTCCTTCTTTTAATGCATTAAGTTGTGACTCCTCAATTTCCCCACCTTTGACTTTTGTCATCTTCTTCTTTTGTTACCTTACAACCCCCTTGATAATATTAAATTGACTCATTTTATAAACTTGTTTTAAACTCTCATAAGCTAAATTTAATATTATATGAATTTAACTTTAGAATTCCTAATGTCCCAAAAAGGGACATTACAGATTGTGGCTCTAGGCATAGCAATAGGTGGTGGAGTCGATAATTCCTCATCCACATCAATAAGTGTCCTCTCTTCTTTTCTTGTTCCTACTTCTTTTGCAACATTACCAACTAGATTCCTATCTTCTTATTCCTTTCTTTCTTTGTTAGGTCTGCTCTAACCTTTCAGTATGCCTCCTCACATGTTTTGAACCTCTCTACCTTTGGATCAAAAAAGACTTTTTAGCATCTCTTCAACATATTGAACAATGATGTCAGTGACTATTTTATATCACATTGGTTGCATCCACATTTCCCTTGGTTCAATTGCTTTATATTGATCAATTTCAACCAAAGAAATGAGGGTTTGAGCTGGCTGATTTTTTCTGATTCGCTGAATCAACTTGACGATTTTTTGCTAGAAATCGCTGTGGATCGCCAAGTAAGGTGATTTTGGGCGATTTTTGCCAATATTGCCAAGTTATATGGCTCATGACTGCAAAAGAAAAAGTTAAATTTTCTTTTTCCAATTTTTTTTTGCTGGTTGCATCTCGATTATGATTTATGATTATTTAAATTTTTATTGTTCGATCAGCAGATATTGGTGGTTTGGAAACACATAAGATATATAGTTACAAATAACTTCGAGAATACCTTTCTTGACCGAACATATCATGAACTCTAACATTCTTAGAAGATTAATTAGATCCTTATTAACCTATTTCAATTATATGCGGCATTTAAAACCTTTTGTTAGATTAGATAGATGATATATCATATTATCAAAGCAATAAAAAATAGTCATTAATCTTCAATGAATTCTTGCTCTAGGACTCGCCATTTCTCTCCAAATACAAAGCTACTTAACATGAGATCAAAACCTATGGAAAGATAATTCAATGCACTAACAAAATCTAAAGAATTAAATTTTTCTAACCATTAGAAATAAAGGTATCAACCTACTCTGATTCAAAGTTACATTGTTACTATTTACAATTTTACACTATATTGTTGCAGATACGTGTTTCATGGAACACTTGATATCATTGGTTTCATGGATTTTACGTACATTTATAATTCTATATATCTATGTCAAATGATTATGTTTTCTATTACCACAATTTACATTTTACATATGTAATGTATTTATCATTTATGTTAGCTTCTATTTGATCATGTTATAGTGTGTTTAAGTTATATTCAATAAAGGGTGCATGAAATAAGTTTCAAATCATTATAATCTCTAAATTTCAAGGGTTTTTCACTTTGCCGATTCATAGATGATTCTTGGGCGATTCATAGCCAATTCACAAGTCGAGTAGGCCTTGTTGATTCCAATTTTTGGTTCTTTGGTTTCAACTATGAAGCAAACAGTATTTGTATACCTCTCAACAATCTCTCTACGAATCCTTTCTCTCTTTTCAATTCTCTTTTGAAACATCTTAAACTGCCCTAAAAGTAGAATATCAATCTTTTTTTAATCTTCAGATTGATAAAATTGTGATATTTGTTGCATTAGTACTACATCCTTTTGCCAAGTAACTCCAGGAATGAAGTTCATCAAGTAGATAAAAGTGTGCACAATCATACTTAAATGTCTTTGATACGTCCTCCTTAATCTTATCCAAGTTTTCCAACTACTTAGTTCTTAAAATCTCACAAATATCGAACTATGTGTCCTCTTTCAACATTTGGTAAGCAGTATGAATAATAGTTTCTGAATAGGGTTAAGTCTGCTACTTTAGTATACCTTGTAAACGAGAATCGTAGAAGCAAGTTTGACATAAGGTTGAATGTATCTTTGACATAAGGTTGAATGTATCTTTAACTGTCGTTTCCATCCGATCCCATCTTGACATAGTAAGCTCTTCCATGATCTTATGTTTGGTTGATTTCAGATTAGGGGTCTCATCAGTGGCAATAAATCCAATGACTTCTCAAATTAGCTCCTTTGTGATCTTGATTGGTTGATCATAAATCCTGAAAGAATTGATAATGAATTCTGCTCAAAACAATCTTAATCCATTCCAGCTCCTTGAACTCCACAAAATCTTTATACCTGAAGTAGGTTAATTTTTCTCGAGCTTCCAAAATTCATCTTTCAGATTTCCTTTCTCACGCAAAGTTATACTGCTTGTGTATATCCAAACTACCAATTTTCTTTATTTTGTAATGGATGCTAGCACGAATATCCTCAAGGTGCATAACCTTGTGGGACACATGCAAAAATGTGCCTTCCGGGTCATCTTCCATCGATTGAAAAGGGTGCAATTTGAATTTATGCCTAGGTTTCTCCAACACACTAACAACCTATGGTGCTTGTTAAAGACTTAAGTACAAAGGGTTTGGGATGCACTTGCATTCAGACATTCATCTAGAGCTCACTACTCATATACAAAATAGATCTGACCCTCAATCGGATTCACTGATCAATTTACAAAACAAAATTAGACATATTGCCCTTTACTAAACTGACTGCTAGCATCAACTATGCTTGACAGTTGTGATGAATCTCTAAGCACACTATTCGCATCTGCACATCATACATGTCTTTCACAATTAATGCATATCCTTCGCAATCAAAATTCGATTTGTTATACGTTCTCCTAACTTAAAAACATAAGTCATGTCAGCTTCCAATACAAAACGTGTGACCAAAACAATAAACCAATGCTTTCTAACCAAGAGTAAACAACTCTGATGTAATGTCCCCATTTTAGTAGTTGACCAAGTGTGTGTGCGTTAGCCTTGTTCTACATGGTCCCGAGGGCTAACAAAGGGTTTAATGGGATCCTGGAGTGTTTTGGCCTAGTCATTTCCAGTTTGGGCCAAAACGAAGTTGATTTACTCAGTTTCAGGCATACTTACTATTTTTAGTAAGTCAACAGGACACAGTGCAGGTCAATTATGGTGATTGGATTTGATACTCCTCGGTGAGAGCTTTCGGATGAGCTATCACTCACATTATTCGGAGTCCGATTGCTAATACATTTTAATGCCTGAAGTTTCATTAAAGTAACGTCTAATTTAATTGTAAAATATTAAAGTGTTACTTTAATATTTATTTTATGGGGATGTGTACCCAAGGGAGACATAAGGAGTATTTTAATATATGTTTTATAGACTACACATCTTTTATCCCACATTGCCCATATGAGTTGAGCGGACCCTTGGAAATAGAATAAAAGGAAGCATTTGTGGCTTCATTAGCCAGGTTGAATATGAGAAGAAATTGGTGTGTGAGTTGCAGCTCCGTTCTTGGCATTTGAGGACGTTTATCCTCTCTTGTAACATTCTAGACGTTATTCCCTTGGAGTTTGGCCTTTGGAATTCTTTGTTATCGGCTTCATTATCAGGCAGTTTAGTTGCATTTCCGGCTACAGGCAGATTTGGTATTTTGCTCATATCTTCTTCACTACTTGTCCAACGCTTATGCCGCTTTGAGAGAATGATATTACCAAGGTAGTGGACTGACTGAAGGACAAAGTACTGTAGTAGCAAGTTTGAAAGCATGGGCTAGAGTATTATGTCAATAATGCTGAAGTAATTAGCGAGTTGATAAATCTGCCATGTATTTGGTTTTATGAATTCTGAAAATAACATTTTATTGGCAGCAGTTCATTTCCACTTTGCATATTATAGTAGTTTCTTTCTTGTTTATGTTGTATGATACCAATTTCATGCACAAAACACAACAAACAAATAAACATTTGATTTTTGGAGTTATAAAGGGTTTAAAACATTAAACGGAGAAATAAGAGGTTGAATGCAAACTGATTGACATAATTCCTTTCAGCAATTTGGTTTAGTTTTTGGGACATTCAGGGGTGCCCATTATATCTGATGCCGGATCTACCAAGATATATCATTGATCAAAACTTATCTTCAATTAATTAATCACAGATCAATCATTACCGAATTGCCGTGTTCTTCACATAACTTTCAACTCGATATTCAGATACGAATATCTCCTTTTACAATCAATGTAAGCCTTGCAATGATCAGATTAGACATAATCATATGTCTGCATTCTTGCTTTGCAATTACATCCCCTATTTAATCTAATCTGCTCAGACCAAACTAATCTTACTGACTGTCCTTTTGGTAAACTAATAGCTCACAAGTTTGAAATCCTCAGGTAAAGTATCTGAACTCCAAAATAGTCAAGAGTAAAATGGAGTGTAATTGACATCAATGACAACATACCATGCTCAGCCTCGTTATAGTTTTATTTTTCAGTTTTTTTGACGGTTGTTTATTATTGAATTTAATTAAAATCATTTATAAATTGTTTATTATTATTTTAATTTTACTTTGAGTCATAATATTAAATAATTTAATTCCGCTTTTACAGCTTTTAGCGTATGGAAATTAAATAATATTTAATCTCCCAAACCTGTCAAGATTGGGACATTAAATGTGCTCCCATCCCAAGATTGCTTGCCCTCAAGCAATCTACACCTCTAGCCCAATCATAGGATCCCATAACAATCCTGAAGGTTGGAATGACCTCTTGCTAGAAATGCTCTGCTGCAAGTTGCCCACCATTGCTACCTTCTTATTCCTTGTGGAAATAAAGTGGGTAAACATATTTATAAAATGACCAAATTTGTCAATGTCGGCTGCATTATTCTATTTCCCACATTCATCTGTCTTCATAGGAATAAAACAATATAGAACAATCATGAAAATCTATCTTAACTATATTGCATACCTCAATGTCAATTCCATCATGCCCAAACAATGCCTCCATCCTCTTCTGTATCACTATCCTAGGGAACCATTGCTCAATGCCATCAACTTATCTTCCTCTTATCAATAGTGAACTCCGACTCTCTTTTTTGGAAAGCCTGACCATATTTACCTATTGAGAGCAACCACACAATACCCAAATTAATATTTGCCTCACCAATACCACTCACATAAAAATCATCAGTGTGTACTCGTCTAACTGTATGCTCAGCTGCAGAGTAATCTGAAGTGCAGCTTATTTTGAATCCGTTGGCCATGATTCTAAATCCTGAAAATTTCTTGGCTTGTATTCATCATTTCACTGCAAGTCTCTCATGAATGATGTTATGAGCGGCTGCACTGTTCACCAAATCACTCACCCTTTCTCTTGGAAGTGGCTTGGTTTAGATATTGGTAGCAAGGCAAGTAACAAGAGATTTATCAAACCAATGCAAATCTCCTCTTGCAAAACCCTCAGAAGATAAGAGAAATCTGGGGTGGAATATTAGCATCATGGCAGAGGATGGTCTGAACATTTCTGTTACTGTTTTTCAGCTACTCCACAAGGGCCGAAGCTGTTTAAAAGATGATGGGAAAAGAACGAACAAAAAAAGGTAACAAGTTCTATTCACAATTCCGTAGCTTAACTCAAACAAATGAATAACTCATAAGATATCTCTGATTGTCAATGATTGATGCTGATTGGGTTTCCTTTGCTCCCTTCTTTTCTAAATCTGCTTTCTGGCATTACTTTGTTCTGTGTTGAGGCTCCAGCAAATATACTCCTAATTTACTTTTCATGCTTATTTCATGGCATTTGGAATCGGTTCATTACAGCTTCTGCTCTATGGATTTTTTTTATGATTTTGTAATGCTATTTTACTTAATATATTACAAACATATTTTATAATTTAAAAATTTGATTGATTTCGTATGTAGTTAAATTTACCAATTTCTATTTATCTTGAATAAAAGTTTTGTTTATTGAACAATGAAATCAAAATCAAAATCTCCATAAATTAACTTGCAATGAACTATAAGATACTAAGCGATGAATTAGATAATAAAAAAAAATTATAGCCCTTTTTTCTATGGAAAGACCATTGAATTAAATGTGATGCTTTTGTAAGAAATGCTTCTACAGTCGTAGTTAAAACCATAGTAACAAGAATCATGGCAATTCACACAATTTGGTGGTTCGATTCAAGCTAGGTGATTTTTTGTGAATCGGTGAATCAAATCGACAATTTCTTGGCATGAATTGCCATGAATGAGCGTGAATTGCCATGAATCGGCTGAAAAAATCAGGCATCCCAATTGGGCAACTTAGAAACATAAAAGAATACAACTTTTTTAATGATTTTTTTCACATTTCTCTTTCTTATAACTCTTAAAGGCCTTCTATTTGTTGAATATGACAAACAAAAGAAAAAGTGAGAGATAGGATTGAGCTAGAGTTAGAGCAGATAGACTTGTCTTTTCATTTTGTTTACAAATAGACATATATTTCATGGATCTTCATCTTATATACATTTATGATTTGATGTCATTGGTTTTATGGATCTTCATCTTACATACATTTATGATTTGACAACATTTATAATTCTATATATCTATGTTGTGTTTCATTGTGATCCTATGATTTCTATCTACTTAAGTTAAAATTTATATTTTACATATGTGATGGGTTTATCATTTATGTTCCTTGTTTATGTATGTTAGATTCTATTTGATGATGTTGTAGTGTGTTTAAGTTATATTCAATAAAGGGTGCATGAAATAAGTTTTAAATTGTTAAAATCTCTAAATTTCAAGGGTTTTTTAATTTGCCGATTCATAGCTGATTCGATTTCAATTCATGGCCGATTCACGATTCAATTCAGCCTTGCCGATTCCAACCCGATTCTGATTCTCGTTACTTTGGAACTTAAAACATTACAAAGATAAAAGTTAACATCGTATTTTAATTTTTCTTGTTACAGATTGAGCTAGTTGGTTTAAACGGAATCAAATAATAACATATAAACAATGTAGTATAGCAACCAGGCTTGAGATGCTACAAAGAAAACCTAACATCTTTTTTTTTTCCTTCAACAGTTTTTTGAGTCAGGTTGTTGCCTAGATGGATTAAAATAATAACAAATAAAAGCATGCCTTTATAAGTTGTGAAACTTGATAATAAATTATTTTATCTTAAATGAGAAGTGATGATTTATCTGAGTTTCTATGAAGATTAGAAGCATTCTGATGAACTTTCGAGGCTTAGTTCAACAATTATTTTATGCATTGTTTTTCCCTTATTTTGCAGGCTGATCTTCGGGATAAAGAAGCTTTGGAGAAAGTGCTTTCTGTGGAAAAGTGAGTTTTATCCCACAAAATCTTTAAATCTTTGGTCAACACCTTATCAGTGACACTCGGTTATTAACTTACCATGTCTTACCACTTGCCTTTTGGGGCTTTGAAATCGTACTCCTTCCTATTTGGGGCCCTTTCTTCTATTAACATTGAAAAATTCATTTCATCAGGCCTGAAATATAAAACATTCAGTTTAATTATTATGCTTTGATAAAATTCTTGGTAATAGGAAGAAATTGGAAGGTTAAAACAAAGGTTCTTAGTTAGAACTTCATAGTAGTTTTAAAAGGTTGAGTTCCTAACACTTGAATTGGGAGTAATTTACAAAAGTGGATTCCAAGTTCAGTATGGACGTGCCACATGTGAATGGATTTATAGGTTCTAATCTTGAGGCACCGGGTTTTGTCCGAGAAAACAAAATCCCGTGGAATTGCTTCAGCCTAAAGTTTGAAATTAATATCAGAGTAATAATGTACCAATAACAAGCACTCTCTTATTTGAATCCAAAAGCATGCTAACCAAAAAGGACCAAAACAAAAACAAGAAGTCCCAAGAAGAAACCAGATATGTTGATAGTACAGAGAAAAGATGGGACTAAAACATTGTCAGTATACAAAGTGTTGTGAACTTATCTATAGGTTCTAATTTTTAGGCACCGAAATTTATTCAGGTATTGTCTGAGGAAACAAAATCCCGTAGAATTGCTTCAGCCTAAAGTTTGAATTTAATATCAGAGTAATATTGTAACAATAACAAGCTCGCTCTTATTTGAATCCAAAAGCATGTTAACCAAAAAGGACCAAAACAAAATCAAAAAATCCCAAGAAGAAAACAGATACATTGATAGTACAGAGAAAAGATAGGACTAAAATAAGAGTGATGTGAACTTACACATGAGAGCAACATTTGGCTTCAAATGTACATGCACATTCTTCATTAAGCTTCAAATAATTTAGAAATACACAAAACATAAACATACTGTGCACATGATATACATTACTTGCATAGATACCAAAATGAAGTGTGCCTTCAACTGTCACTTGTGCAAAAGAAAAAGTGGCTTTTAGATTTTGTTCAAAGGGTGACCTTTGTCAGCCCAAAAGTATGTTGGAGATACATGCAGGAACCTGCAAAAGCACGAAAAGCCAGAGCTGTGCTAGAAAGCTACAATGGTTAATGGACTTGGAAAGATGCTGACTCTGCATTGGATAAATCTGAATGGAGCACAAGTTTTAAGTGTTTTTTCTTTTTTATTTTGCTTGCAAACCCTGTTGGCCCTAGGAATGGGAATGATTTTGAAATGAGGAGCTTGGAAAACATGTTTCAATCCCTTGATTTGATGACCAGTGCTTACAAACTGTAAAAATCCCCAGCTGGTTAATCACTTCAACAATACCAAATCTCTTCACTATTCAATTATTTGACATTTTGTCAAACACTTGGCCAAAAAACTCTGCTATCACTGTGGTAAGTCTAATATAGCTCTCTCTAATCGATAGTAGCAATGCAGATTTTTGTTTAGGATTTTTAATCGCTTCTTCTAATTTAGTTTTTTTTTGAATATGTAGAGTGCAGCAAATGACAGTGCTGAAAATCAAACCAATTACTACCAGATCAATTCAGAGATGAAATTATATTGCGAATTTTATTATTAATCCAAGTCTTCTACACAAGGAATAATAGAATCATGGCACCTGATTTGAATCATAGAGATGAACTGGGGAAAAAATAATTCTTTATCCAGATCGCAGCCTCCAGATTGAACAGTCCAATTCACCACATGTCCACGTGGCTTCCAAAAATCACAACACAGTTGTGAAAGAATAAAATTGCAAGCTTCTTCTTGCAGACGCAGGCAGTATACGCAATCCCAAAACAAAATAATGAAAACACAGGCCCAGGAATTAAATTGCAGACCTTACCAATGATGTTGCAGGTCTGTAAAACTCAAATGTAGGTCTTCAGGGACAGCATCCGGACCTTCCAATATTAAAACGCAGCCCCAAATATTTAATTCCAAAATATTGACTGGCAGAATAAGGCTGCCCAAGATTGCAGGGTATCCAAGTGTTTGATGTAGCAATTCTCAAAGCTGAAACTAAAAAATCTAGATGTCCAGTTCGCAGGTACCTCCAATGTGCTCTTTCCACAATCTCAGATGTCAAACACTGCTAATGAATGGTCCTAGGTTTGGCATTTATAAACTCGCAGACATTCGCATGGGACAGGAACAATGAATTCCAACATATTGAACTGGTCTATTGCAACTGAAATATAAATGATACTTTAACAAATTACTATCTTCTAAGCCACAGTAAACACAAAAATAGAAGACATTCCAGAAATTCTCAATGATGCAGATTTTAAATTCTTCAGCAAAGTAATGTTCCTTGTAACAATGATATCTCCCAACCACAGGCAAATACAGTGAAGGAGATTTACCCAATAACCAAAATATACTGAAATCACTAAACCTCAGCAGTGAATCAATACACCTCTCAGCTCAAACCCTTCAAGATTATTCTTCTCCCTAGATACAGAAGATACAGTAGAAGAAAGTTGGCCAATTGTATACTTTAACACAATTGCCAAAAGCTTCTCAGACAAGACCCTTATACTTCAGCAAGGGCTCACAAGTCAGAAATCAAGAAAAGACACAAAAAGCAAATATATTTTCAAGCGTGCTTTTCCCAATGCAATGAGCCCTCATTTATAAGCTTTTGTTGGCCAAAGATTCCTTAAAATTCCACTTCAAAATTTGTGGAAGCTTCCCAAAAGAACTCAACACTAGAAACTTTCCAACTCGTTTTTTAGAAATATCTCTTAAAGTCATTATTATAATAATATAAATATTATTATAATAATGCAACTCAATGATTAATAAATAAATAAGAGTGCATGCAATTATTACTTAATTAACTACAGGTTACGACCAACTACTGAAGCTACCCACGGCATTGCCAAAAATAGACTTACTAAAATTAGTATGTCCACAACTGAGACCCCCAAAACACCTTGTCAGCTTACAAGGGTCGCTACGATGAGCTAACTCCATCAATTGAGTAGACCTGCCAAAAACGGGGACATTACACAAACTTCCTTACATACGTCACTTAGGCCTCATAATGAGTGCTCATTATCAAACATATTTATGTGATTTTCCAGTGCATTTTCTGTTTGCTGTGTGGAATTCAGTGCAGCACAGCACCTCAGAACAATATCATATGACTCATAAGATGATGCCACATTTTTATATTTCATTATGTGATTCTGAGTGTTCTGCCACTCATTCTTCTTCTATTATTATACAAAACAGATGTATTAACTAGCGTTCTTTTCCCTATTGTGCATGTGGAAGATCTCTGCTTGGAAATAATCCTCTTCGTGTGTGATCTACAACTTCCAGTATTTAAAATATTTCTTGTCACTCCTTTTCTTTCATCCCACCAGCATCAGACTTCCACTTCAAGTTGTGTACAAAAGGGATCGTGTGACAGTTAGACAAGATTAGTCAGAAGCTCTTTTGATCTTTGTCACTTTGGAAATAGCAGGAATATCCATTGCTTCTGCAAATGGAACCATATTCCGACAAAAATCATGAGTCAACTGACCTCGTATGTTGTTTGGGAAGATAATATTGTGAATTTTGGCTGTAGTACATTGAAGATGCTTTTAGAAAATATGGAAGAGCAAGGTGCAAATTGTGAGTTTTGCAGGGATGTAAAACTTTTAAAGGTGAAGTTCTTTAAAAATGAATCTAGACATTTCCCCTATTGTGGAAAGTCAATAAATCTCTTTGTATCACATTAATGGTCTGTTGATATTCTCTGTTATTTTCTCATTTTAACAGATCCTTAATGGCTTCTTCATTGTCTACATATAAAATTAATGTCCTTCTGTTTTGTAGATTTGATGCTGTTATTCATTTTGCTGGATTGAAAGCTGTGGGAGAGAGTGTAGCCAAGCCATTACTTTACTACAACAATAACATTGTTGGCACATTAAATCTATTGGAAGTTATGATTGCTCATGATTGCAAGAAGGTACTGCTTAAAATATCCATTATCAATGTATACAATAGTTTGTATGCAAGAAGCCCTGGCTTAAAGTATCCATTAATTTCTTTATTGTGTAAAATAGTTTGTCCATGTTTCTAATTTAGAAATTGTTTATGAAAATTAGATGATGTCTTTACATTCAATTGCCATGAGATTTTGAACAGTTAGCATTGTGCTCATTAATTACTTTGCAAGAACTCTTATGTATGCTCTTTACTATGAAGTTATGAACAGTAGAATATTGTAGTGGTTTATAAGAATATATAGTCATAGAATGGTTTTATTAATGAGGGAACGTAAAGAGTCCTTCAGTATGGGTCAGAATTTAACCAATATGAACTAACAGTTCCTTTATCTGACTTAGGCTGTCAATTATATATTTTGCTTTGGCATTTAGGTTTTAAAACTACCTACCTTATTTAGTTAAGAATTTCAGACTTTTACGCTACTGTTTACATTCTCAAGTTCTTTCCTATTACTACTTAATGACAAGGTTCTAATTTATACAAGTTTTTACTAAATACATTAATTGCTCTAATGGATTTTTTACCATCAAACATGTTAAGGTTATCAGACTTTGACTATGAGTGAAAAATTTAATTTCTGATATCTATCTATCTATCTATACTTAGTCAAATTCCTGTTAGAGATATTCTTATGCTATTATCATCAATATCACAGTGAGAGAATATATATTTAATATTGAAATGTATGCAGATCAAAAAGTAGATGGAAGTCTGCTTTATAAACTTTCCAAGAACTGTTAGCATAACAGAGTTCAATCGACTTTGAATGGTATATAGATAAGATAAGATAATAATATTAATGTCCAATAAAAGACCACAAAGGGTCTATGGGATTGAGAGCTACAAACAAGAAGTTGGCAACAACAAGAGCACCAAATGGTGTCAAGGAAAAGTGAAACAAGAAATAAGAGGAGAGAGAGGCCAAGGCAAAGACTAGGAGTCTATCCTTGGCAAAAAGAAATCATCCACAAAAGGATAAGACTTGTTGTCCTGCATTTTGTCACCACAAAATGTTGGTAACAACACGAAACTTTTTCAAGCTAGTTTCGCATTTTTTTAAACTTGAATTTGATATTCAATTGCTTAATATTGATTGGTCGATCCATTCAAATTTGTATATTAGATCCTTTTACTGAAGGCCTTTATCAAGTCTTTCCGTTTTTCTTTCTGTTGAGCCTTTGCTTGCTTTTTGAAGCCTTCATCATCCTTTCCTTGCTTTTGAGTTTGCACTTGTTGGTTTTTAGTCCTTTGGTTTTGCTTATGTCATGCCTTTCGCTTTTCCCTTTGATTCGGTCTAACCTAGAGCTCAATCGGAGTTGTCAGTCAAGAGATATGCCCGTTTTGGTGCTTCAAAAATGGACTTTTTTGGTGCAACAACACGAATTAAAAATACGATGTTATATTTTTAATTTGACTTTCACTTTTTGATAAATATAACTTAAATTCACTTTTTTTTATGTTTTAACGTTACTTTAACTTTAAATTTTTAACTTAAAGTGACTATAGTGCACTCTAAGTTATAATTTTAAGTTGAGTTACTTTTTAATTTTTTACTTAAATTAACTATATAACTATATAGTTCCAGTTTAATTTTTTATTTTTAAATCAACTGCTCATTTAAATGTTACTTTTTAAATGATGTTTATATGTTTTTTTAAAAATATGATATATAAATATTGTTTATGACCCATTCAATAACATTTTTTATAAATTTAAGTGAATTAAATGACTTTAAATTATCAAAAGTGGACATTTTATATGAAATTACATGTAAAATCCATCAAAAGTGGACATTTTACATGTCACTGCATATAAAGTTCAACTTGGTGGACCTTTTTGATGTCATTACATCAAAAGGTTATCAAAAGTGAACCTTTTTGATATTATCAAAAAGTAAGTTTTTATGTATTTGCAACCAAAATGTGAGATGTAACTTAAAATGTGCATTTAGAAAGTTTTTATGTATTTGCAACCAAAATGTGAGATGTAACTTAAAATGTGCATTCCCTTCTAAAAGGTCTGATTTTGATTGCTTGCACATTTTAAAATATGCTATTGACCCAAAAAGGTCTGTTTTGCCTTGTTAAGAGATTTTAAAACATGATATGCACCCAAAAAGGTCCGATTTTAACTAAAAGCATGTTTTAAAATGTGTCTTGACCTCCAAAAAGTCTGATTTTGAAGAAATGCATGCATTTGGCCTCCAAGACCTTGATTTTGGAGATTGTGAGAGATTTACTTGATAGTTTTTCATGAGATTTTCTCCAATAGGGGCATTTTTGCTTGGCAATGGATTTTCTAATATAAAAAATGGATTTATCTTGTTAAAAAATGTTTTTTTCAAACTCTTTCCAAGGGCACATTTTTGGAAAAATCTTCAAATAAATCCATTTAGAGTGATTTAAATCATGTTTTTTTAAGGAAAAGAGGTCTTTTGGCATCTTCAATCATTTGCAATACATCTTGGCTCACATTTCTGCACTTGGAAGCCAAAAACGAATTCATTTCATGCCTTCTATGAATCACGTTTTTGCTAAAAACGCCTAGAAAATTGACGATTTTATCCACTTTTTTGCATTTTAGAGTCACGTTTTTGCAAAAACGGCCTAGATTTTTGCATAAAAAAGTAATGTTTTTGTTCAAAAAACTAAAAAAATGATATTTCAGCCCATACATTTGGATCAAGTGGGGTTGTTTTTGAGTTTTAATGCATGCTCTTGTATTTGGAGACCACATTTTTGGCCTTCTCATGTCAAAATTGACTATTGAATGTCCATTACATGCAAGTACGGAAAAAGCCAAAAAGTTCTTTGAAAATCCGGATTTTAGGCAGAATTGGTTTTCAAGACTATAAAACTTGCTATTTTGGCTCTTTAACCTCCAAGTAAGTGGACATTTTCAAACTTGTTCATCAATTCATGCTTATCTTGCTATTTCCATGCATACTATGGCTTGTTATTGCACACTTGTCCATATATATGCCATGAAAAGTGCATTTTGCCTTGAAAAATGATGAAACTCTCCTTTTCACACTTTTGGAATTTCCGCAAATTCCAAATTCAAATTTGCACTTGAAAGCAATTTGCATATTGACATATTTGAGTCATATACCAAAGGTACATTTTTCTTTTGAGTTTTTGTGTTTTGTGCTTGCTTGCCGGTTTTTTCCACTTTGGAGAAGTTACAAGTTCTTTTCCAAGAACTTCTTGTTGCTTCACTCCATGTGAAAGCACCATCACATTCCACTTCCATTTTCCATGTCACAACACTTCAAATCCTATCCGACAAATGCGATTACATGTTTTCCATCTCATTCACCATCTGCACATGCATGTAATCTCATTTTCCGCTTCCATTTTCACTCATTTCACTTTTCGCATCCACTCGCACGACATGATTACACGAAAAGCCTTACGTGTAATTACATCCAAAAGGTCTGATTTTGATTAAAAGTCACTTTTTGAAATGTCAATAAGATGTCATTTTCATCTCCCGTGTACTTTGACTTCCCCTTTTCACCAAAAGCAACTATAAAGCTCATTATCCCTTTTCCATTTTCCATTTTCATTCCTCCATATGCATTTGTGCCTCCGTGAGCAAATGCATGTTTCCGCATCTTTCGTTGCTTTCCATCTCATCCTCCATTTGCATTTTCATGTAAAGTGCATCCTCCATCCGCATTCACATCTCATATCACATTTCATCTTCTGTTACATGTAATTCATTTTCCATGCAATGACATTTTGAAAGCCCAAGTCACTTTTAAAAATCAGCAATCTTCATTTGCATGCATTCCCATGCGCCAAGCACTTTACTTATAAAAAAAGGGTGCTGATGGAAAGTTATTCCGAGTTTACATTTGGACATTGTCAAGAAAGTTTTCAAGTGTTAGAGAATCCAGAATGTGTCAATCTACAGAGGAGAATTCACAACTTGAGCAAAAAAAGTTGGATCACATTAAGTTTCCACATGACAACGAACAATTCATCAAAGTCAGATCTTATCAAAAGAGGCAACACCATGGTTATCAAGGGGAATGCAGTGGTACAAAGTACAAGAACTCCCGATCCTGTGATCATCCGGGATTGCATCGTCAAGTACAAGGCCCTTCAGAATTTTTTCCTTTTCCTTTTCTTTCATGTTAGTAGTTGTAAAGGATGCATTACATTAAAAAGTGTAATTACATGTAATGCGAGTTACATGTATGTAAAATGATATAATGCAAGTTGTATGTGCAGTTGCATGTAACCCTTTATTTTCTCTTTTAGTTAGACTAGGTCGAAGTTGGTTGAGTTGCTTCCACTTTTTCCTCCACCTTTTTCTCAACTGCTATGCCTATATAAAGGAGTGCCCCTCATTGTAAAAATCATTTTTTGTTGTATGCAAGAAAGCTCTGCCACATTTGTGCAAACATAACTTTGATTGTGTAGTACGAATTTGGGAGAAAAGTGAATAAAAGAAGCAATTGGATTCAAAGCTTTGACTGGAAGCAATTGTGATAGAGCAAATTAGAAGCTTTGACTGTAATTTGTGCCTATTGTCTTTGATTAATGTTATTATTGTGTTCAATAATAGAGCATAGTGATTTAAGAAGCAATCGGAGCTGAAGCTTTGACTGGGAGTGGTTGTGGAAATATATAGCTAGAAGCTTTGTCCGTAGCTTATACTTCTTTCTTAACTCGCAAAATAGTTAAGTTATTTTTACTTTTAGGAGTCTTTGTGCCCTAATTGTAAAGCTTTTCCATATAGAAGTACTACTGGACTTGGAGCCAAACCGGTACATTTTGAGCTAGCCTTTGAGTTAGTGAAGGTTTATCAGTATCACTGTTTCCAACTCTTGATAGAAGTGGAGTTAGAGATTCACCCTACCCATTACTGGCTCCACAAGTAAGTGGATTCTTTCTTGAAAGATAAGAATAAAGGATATTGGTAACACCCATTTTATAAATTCTCTCGACTACTTGCTTACCTTGAGTTGATCCAAGGAACAATGAGAAGGGGGAGCCTTCCTTTTAAGGTAGGAGAGACTCTGTTTCATACTCTATGATTGGTCATCCTATTTTGCAATTGGATTTTTACCCAAAACTGTCGGTTTCAAAATATCCACCCAACAAGATTGTGAGTAGATAGGAGCCTTGGACTATCGCAGTGAGCTTGTGGAAGAGTGGTGCTGACGCAAATAACCGATGTTGGGCCTGACAGGTCTAGAATGGCCAGTAGAACTAGAAGAACTAGATGACCTTTTCATACCTCGTAATGGAGATAAGTGTGTGAAGAAGGCAGTAATACGCTGATCAGAGGTACGCCAGTGAGGAAGTAGAGACTGCAGGGTACTAGCACGGAGCAAAGTAGCCTCCTGAAGATAAAGAGCAAGACATCACTGGTCATAATAACAAAAAAAGGCTTAGAGAGAATAGTAGTCATGGAACAAAGAATGAAATCTCTCTCTGATCTGATAAAAGATAGGGCACTGAAAGATAAAGTGTCTCTGTGTCAATCTCATCAAGAGTACATAGTTTACAGATACGTTCTCCTTTGTCAATATGATGATTTGTCTGAGTACAAAGAAGGTGAGAACCAACTCTGAATGACCCCAGAGAAATACACAGAGCATGACACCATTGTCAATATAGGTAGCTAGGATGAACATTAACCCCATCACAGATCTCCATAAACTGCTCTGCATAAAAGGCCATCCTAGGACGTAAACCACCATGAGGGTTAGTCCAGGTAGTGGTAATGTACTGTTTGTAAATATCAAGTCTGACATGCTCATTCAATTCCTGCTGTATGGGAGGAGATGAACAGGAGCATTCAATGAGAACTGATAAGGAGGAAGGCAATCAATATCAATTCCTATCGAGCTTAGCAGAGAAGATGCCTGAGCATACTAGCAACAAGCCTGAGAGCTAGTATTAGAACTCGTAGTAGTAACAGAAGAGCAATATGCCAGATAGGAGTATGTATCACGTTCATCAACAAAATCTGCAAAACCACGTAAGTGATGAAGGAATCAAATTAGATCAAATATGGCTGCAAGAGTGAAAAGATGAGCACCAAACTTAGCAAAAATAATACTGTGAGGAGTGAACCTGTGACATTTGATGATGCGCTTGAGAAGCAAAGTCTACACTCGCTCAATTGAGGCCCAATCAGAACCAAGGAGAGAAGGCCCCCAAACCACATAGCCATAAACAACAGTTGGCCGAACAAGGGAGTCCACAAGAGATAGCTTGGACGAGGTGTCTTGAAAATGGTGTCTGAAACATTGTTTCTCAAGCATAGCAAGAGAACCCATACCCTTATTAACCCTGGACTGAATAGCTGGTCTCATATTGAAGTGGGGCCCGAAAAAATTCACTCCAAGATACATATAAGACGAAGCAATCTCAATTTCTTGTCCCTGAAAAAAGAAGTGAAGATGAGAAGTCTTTAGGCAATTAGAGACCATAACATGAGTCTTGCACAAATTAATTGCAAGCCGTCTCTGAACACAAAAAGAAGCCAAACCATCTAAAAGTGTCTATAAACTCTCTAGAGAAGAAGCAAGAAGAATCACATCATCTACAAAAAGAAGAATGGAGATCAAGACCTGGTGTAAGTAGCAACCGTCTCCAAGGAGCGAAGATTTTAAAAGGAAATCCTCAAGCTCATCAATGTACAAACCGAACAAAGTGGGGGAGAGAGGACATCCTTGCTTAACACTAATGGTACTATGGATTGGAGCTGAGAAACCATATGGAGGCCTGAATCTACCCACCACAGTTTCGTAAAGTCTCATGATAGCAATAAGTAACATCTCAAAGATCCCAATCTCCTGATGCTACTGAAATAAAGCCATCTTGGGAACAAAGTCAAAGGCCTCGCAAAAATAAACAAAGCAGTAGTAAACTTTCTTCGATCTGTGTCAAGCCTCCTCAATAATAGCCCGTAAGGTGAAAATATGATCCATGGTTTGATAATTAGCACGAAAACCAACTGGACCTCTAGGTCTGCAACCTTTCCTGTCGAGCTCTCTAGATAACATAGCATTCAGGCTTGTGGCATATAGTTTGGCAATTGTATGTCCGATCATGATGGTCCTATAATTCTCAGCGTTAGAAGCAAAATCAGTCTTATGAATTGGGTAAATCAGATGCTTGGCAAGGAAACCGGAGACCCAGTACAAATCACCTTATTAAAGAGAATAGAGATATAAGGGGCCAGAATGGAGGCACCAAACTTGAAAATTTTAGTGTGAAACTCCTCATTCGCCGCTCTGCTGCATCTCATAGATCTAATGGCCTCGTAAACGTGAGAGGGGGTGAACAAGTGGGAGAAAAGAGGCGGGCTGGGATGAATAGAAGGCTGCCTAGGAATGTCATAAAGAGTCGTGGCGTGAGAGGTTAGGGAGCGAAAGTCAAGAATAAAAGATGGAGGAGTATAGCAAGGGAACAGGGTGCACCAAAAAAGCTAGGGATTACGAATTGACATGGAGCAAAGGGATTTTGTCATGAACCCAAATTAAAAGGATATATGAATATTCAAATAACATATTATATAATGATGATAATTAAGACTAATAATACTATAATCTATTATATAATAGTGATATATTTGACAATATAAAAATAAAACAATATATAAGCTTATAGCATAATTGTAATGTAAAATATTATATTATAATTATAATATTAATGAATTAAATAAATTAAATAACAAATAAATATTTTGATTATAAATGATATCAAATGCCAATAATAATTTTATAATGTACCTACATGGGTTATATTATGAAATGGTCATATTCAAGGATAATATTATAATATAATTGAGAATTAAATATTATTAAAAATAATATATAAAGAAAATATACTATGTAATAGTATTAAGAATAATAATATTACTAACAGTATTATTAATATAACATATGATATGTTATAATGTTGTTATTAGTATAATTACATAATACAATCTATTATTAAATACGAAGTCATGGTGTTGGGTTCATTACATTGGCAATCACAGAGACATCTATCCACCATGTAGACAACATGGCTTTGGTGTTATCTACAAGTGACCATCGATTGCATGTAAACACCATCATAGCACGTTGGCTATATGATGAACTGATGGCTTGGTGACTAGTTGTAGCAACCATCATCTTGCAGTCATCACCATGATATGCATTACATTTAGTTAGTAAATCTGTATATGCAAATACTATCACCCTGCACACATCCATCCATGAGACCATCATACACTCTGCCATACGCATATGCATCATAGCCATCACTACCATACGTGCATATACAACAGCAGTATAATTATGTCCTACATACAGGCATCCAGATCGATATAATTGCATCCATAACATATAATCATGCCATCACTTTCATATTAACCACGACCCTGCATATGACTGTGTCATGCTAGTATTGCATTATAAACACATAAGCATCTTAATCCCCGAGCATCAAATTACCCTAACTGCAGTGCATCTGTATTAAATCATACTTGCACTTAGATCATACCTGCGATTAACTTCACATTGCATAGCTAAAAGCATGATTTATAAGGTAATAAATAATATATGATTACCATAATAATCATTATGTTAGTTATGGTAATTAGGATGTGACTCTTCCATACACGCCTCTTCCTTTCATCGTGCACATATTTATTGGAGATAGTATCATTTGGTAAAGACGGGAATTGAAGAATATAAAAGATATCATGTCCTTGTGGAACACTCTGTTTGGAGCTTTATTTCCTTCGGCAATCATCTATGCAAGTGCCATAAAGAACAGTCAGAGATGACAGCATTCTTGAAGCATATTTATATTGATATAGTAGAGATGACTTTCATATTGTTCAGATCATGATAATATCGACATACTAGGTACAGCCTGTTATAGTATCCAATGTGCATTTTATTGTTGTACCAAGACAGCCTACATGTTCATATTTTATCAATTGTCAGAGACATAAATACCAAGTAACTGAGGTTATTCTTAATTGAGCATATAATTATCTGCATATCATATAACCATCATAAATTGTCAATAGATTGTTATGCAATCAATATCACTCTGTAGCAGCGTATGCATCTGGAACTTAGCATCATACAAATTATCAGTCATTATCATTTGTAAACAATATATATTTGGAACTAAGCATCATATGATAGAATTTTTTCATCAGCTATTATCAGTTATGCAACTAAAGTTTATGATAATAAACTGAATGCCCAAACTAGCGATTATAGAAGGCACCGACTAATGATCATATGAAGACATGAAAACAAAATCAATAATTATGGTATTCCAAAGCCGTAATTGAGGGATGATCTAAATGGGTTCATTACATTTGGTATCAGAGCCGAAATCCTGCCAACTTGTGAAGAATAGTTTATGCAAATCAATCAGAAAGAGATACAATAATATTCACATTGATGATTACAGTCAGGAAATAGAGAGGATAATATTGTACGAAGATATACTCAGTCAATGCACATCAGGCTAATCGATAAAGGCAAGATCGATATACATAGACCATTGCACATGTAGAGACTACTGGACAAGACTGTAACGGTACCATGCAGAAGATACAGTCAATGGTTGGGTCAAGAAAAATTTTCTGTCACACATAGCATATAAAAGAGGAGACCCAACAAACCCTGTCGCGGTGAACGTTTGTGGAAGTTGACAATTCCTTGGTTTCTTTGGTTTGAACCCGAACAATCTATGTATATAAGTGACCTCTGTGTCTTGGAGATCTCACTAGATCCATGCATGTCATCATGATTTGGAGCATTCTAGTGGATGCCATAAAACATTATTACTTTAGGAAATACTGTTATTGCAAATGTCTGAATCCGCATCTAGCATACGTACTAATCGGGCTCCACTTACAGTACGCCTGGTAGTAGCAAGGTAGGTATCATGTACCATTTAATGTTCAAGGAGTTCGATAAAATGTCTGAGAGGGAAGTGGCTCCACACATTGATGCTGAAAACTGGATTTGATTCAGACGTGTTTGTTGGAAGGAAAAGAGACAGCAACTTTGAACAAGAGTAGCAGTCATTTATAAATGCCACGACCATTGAAGGCCATTTGTGAACTAATTTCTTTCTATTTGAGGTCATGTTGAATGGAAAATCATGAATAGTCGAAGGTAGTCCTGAGTGCCTCTTCGATTTTGATGATGAATCAGTGGATATTTGGGTGGAGTACAAATTGGGATAGTAGGAAATGGTGAAGGCTCACATTCTGTATGTAGGTTACATGTCATAAGTGTACTTTGAAATAAGATTTATTATGCGAGGTTCCTGGTCTGACTGTGTGTGTGGAACCAACGATAAAATATATAATTCTAAAACATGATATCTTGAGAACTACAATTCAATGAATTTTCCTAAGATCATCATCGATGACACTGATTATTGATCCTCATAAAACATAAGATATTAAAGGAAAAACCCTAGTGTGTGTGCTATGAAAGGTCATCATGCATTTTTGGTGACAAGAAAGCTAACACATCCTTAGCATTGATATCTGCCACAAGACTTGTGCTGCATATTGATCTTAACTCAGTTGATCATCAGGCATTGATTTTGGCAGGAAGGAAGTTGGAGGTAAGTTTTTTATTTTTATTTATTTTTAATTCCTATGTGAATATAAAATTTAAATATAGATTGCGAATTGGTTATAGGTTCCTCATTGTTTGCATATGAATTTCTTAATCATAACCAAATATTTGATAAGGAAATATTATGTTTGAGGAGCATATATTGAAATATTTAAATTGAAGATTAAATATATATTACATATTCAAAGTATACATTTAATCTATAATGTATTCAAAGAATCTAAGACTAGTCGAAGGTGAATGGTAAGTCAATAACCAAAAACCAAGCTGACTGGTAAATCCAATCAATACACAAACTTAGTCCAGTCAGTGGAATATATAAATCCAAGAATAATATCTCGTCCCTTAGAATTAACTAATACCATTATGGAGGAGATAAACTTTAGGGATTTGAAATCGACAAAGTAATTCCCAGTCAGCCGACAAAACAACCAGTTCATAGTATTAGGTAGAGGAATTTAGGAATCATCGTATCTAATAAGGATTGTGTTTGAATAAGGAGTAAAAAGGACCAGGCTCAACTAGGTTATAAGGAACATAATACTATCATGAGCTTGTGTTGTCATATGGATACCAAAGTATTACTCATTGAGGCCACAATGGACTAATAGTTAGTAAACAATGGTTATCACTAGCACACGACAGAATGAAATGGAAATGATGAAAAAATGATATAGGAAGGAATAACTAGACATATAAGTGTTGGAAATTCCTTACACAGCAGCTAGGTGACCAGTGACCAGCACTCAACTTACATAAAATTTGATCATTGTTCTCATGCAGATAAGGACCCATTACCCATAAACAATCAATATTTCCTTGCAGCATGCATCTGTACTTCATCACCCAATCACTAAGCAGTATTAGTTGGTTCTTATCATAAAAGAAATTACCTCTATAGAAAATCGCAAAGAGTTCCCATTTACTTCTACTTCGTATTATCTGTAGATTGGAAAAGAAGAAGAAGGTAAGGAGGTGTGATTAATACTAAGAAAGAAAATTGTTTCCTTTGGTTAGAAGTACAAGGGAAAGTTATAATCCTTCCATGTGAAGCTATGTGGAAAATTGGAGATTATCAAGAGAGTACATTAGACATTGATTGTTAGGATGAAGAAAGCACATAAATGAAAATCAGAGACAGCCAATTTACACATAAGATATACTGCTACATTGAATTACATTAAAATTTCGTTAATGGTATAGATGTGAATATATGAAAAGTGAAAATTAGATAAATATCAAATTAAGAGTCTACTTCTGATCCACATTATGATATCTTATGGTAGGGAGTTTGTGAAGGGAAAGGCGGAGTAATTTCGGGCACAGGATGGATATCCTCTAGGGAACCGCTTGTAGTCTATTTCATGTGCCCTTTGGCACTATAAGTCTTCCATCTTATGATGATCGTAATAGGGAGAGAGAAAGATTCCTAGACCCTATATGAAGAAATCTTCCAAATGATTATGTTCATTAGATTAACACTCATCTTCTCATCCACATTATGATATCTTAAGGTAGGGAGTTTGTGGAGGGAAAGGCGGAGTAATTTCGGGCACATGACGGATATCCTCCAGGGAACTGCTTGTAGTTTGTTTCACGCGCCCTTTGGCACTATAAGTCTTCCATCTTATGATGATCATAATAGGGAGAGAGAAAGATTCCTATACCCTATATGAAGAAATCTTCCAAATGATTATGTTCATTAGATTAACACTCATCTTCTCATCCACATTATGATATCTTAAGGTAGGGAGTTTTTGGAGGGAAAGGCGGAGTAATTTCGGACACATGATGGATATCCTCCAGGGAACCGCTTGTAGTATGTTTCATGCGCTCTTTGGCACTGTAAGTCTTCCATCTTATGATGATCATAATAGGGAGAGAGAAAGATTCCTATATCCTATATGAAGAAATCTTCCAAATGATTATGTTCATTATATTAACACTCATCTTCTCATCCACATTATGATATCTTAAGGTAGGGAGTTTGTGGAGGGAAAGGCGGAGTAATTTCGGGCACATGACGGATATCCTCTAGGGAACCACTTGTTGTCTGTTTCACGTGCCCTTTGGCATTGTAAGTCTTCCATCTTATGATGATCGTAATAAGGAGAGAGAAAGATTCCTTCCAAATGGTTATGTAAATGAGAAAAGGGATCATCACAAGACTCATCTTTCTTTGGAGCTATTATATGCTAATAATTATTTGTGTTTGTGGGATCCATGATCAAAAAACGTATTGGGGAAGTATATTTTATAAATCATTCCCTTTACTCTACTTCAATGTGAAAATTAAATTATAGAGAATCAACAAAGAATGTATGATGTGTCTGCATCGTGTATGCTTTGTGCCTTCATGCATCATCTGTATTCATCGTGTATGCTTTGTGTTTACATGCATTCATGTGTCTATTTCATGCTTGCCTCGTGTCTTCTTGCATTAATGTGTAGACTTTGTGTCTTCATGCATTACTGTTTATATATTGTATATATTTATATTTCATAATTTTGTTAGCATAATCATTATTTTAATAATCTAAAGTAAAATGATCAAAGAATAGGCCATTGATTTTAAGATTATAAGTTGAGTGCAAATTAGGAATTGCTTGAGGGCAAGCAATTTGAGGAAGGGTGGACTTTTCATGAACCCAAATTAAAAGGATATATGAATATTTGAATAACATATTATATAATGATAAAGAGAATGTGAGCGGGATGAGCGGGAAAGGGAGCAGACCTGGAGTTTTCAAACGGAGGGCTCCTTGTAGATGCGGATGCACTGCAGGGGCGTCTGAGATTGGAGAGGGAGAAGGGAGTGATGAAGATGAGGATGATGCGAAGCTTGGTGTTGAGGGAATTGGGTTTTGTGGGCTTTTGGAGGACTTTTTCCGGTTGGATCCGGCGGTCTTGTTGTCTCAGCGCTCTCTTGCTGTTGGTCAGAAAACATGGGGTCAGATTGCTCGTGTGTGGTGTAGTCTAGCTGTGAATTTTTTCCTTTGGGGTGGAACTCCTCTTGACTGCGGCCTTTTTCTGAGAATGATATGCAGGGATCGAGGTTGGGTATTCAGTACCTTTCCTGTTGTTGACAATGTTGACGGGTTCCTTCTGGGTGTTGCTCCTGGTTGGGGACAACTTTCTTCTGAGGGTTGTTTTCTGGTTTTTGAGAAAGCTAGCTCTGGCCTTCTATGTTTTTGGGGTGAGAGGTGTTCCCCCAGATGCGTAGCTGGTTGTGATGGTAACATGGGCAAAGGTGGAACCTTGGGGTTCCAAGGCTCTCATTCTCTTTGGCTCATCTTACCTTGGAATGACTTTTTTTGGATCAAGGCTTTTAGATCCTTTGTCTTCCCAAGTGCTGGTGTGGAGATTTACTATCTGCATGACTCTCCTTGCTGTTATGCTGGTAATGGCCGGGTTGGAAGGTTTCCTCTCCCCCTCCATTTGCTGGATATCAGGACAGGTTGCTACTGTTGGGGCAATCTTAGGTTGTGGAGGCTTATGCGGCTAGCTTCTCTTGGAAACTACCGGTTTCATGCATTAGGCTCTTGTTTCCTAATGCTGGTTAACCATGCTTGGGTTCCACCACTAGTGGGTGGTTGGTTCTTGGTTGGGAGGGCTATTCTTTGTCCTCTCACTATGAACAAAATGTGGTTACAGAGGTGGTGGGCTTGGTTTTTTGTCTCTACTCTGTTTCGCAGGGCTTCTATGGAGGTGAAGCTATCTCCTATTGAGGTGGAGATATTTTGTGAGTTGCTGGGGTTGGAGATGTCTTCTACTATGGGAGACATTGTCAAGGCTGCTACTTTTGATAGGTTGGAGGGTTGGTGGTTCCACCTTCCTAACCTTGATATTTGGACCGTTGGTGGGAGGACTCCCCTTTGTCCTCTCATTATGAGAAAAATGTTGTTACAGTGGTGGTGGGCTTGGATTCGTGTCTCTGCTCCTTCTTGCATGGCTTCTATGGAGGTGAAGCTATCTCCTATTGAGGTGGAGATTTGGTGTGAGTTGTGGGAGACTCCTAGTGAGGGGGACAATTTCTTGGTTGCTACTACTGATAGGTGGGGGGGTTGGAGGTTCCATCTTCCCAACTTTGTTGATTTGATCTTCCATTGCCATGCTTCTGCTGTGGGGGACCCTTTCACTATTGAGGTGGGAAAGGAGACTGTTGTGGGTTGGAAGATCTTTGAAGGTGCTGGCCTAAGAATTGGGCCAAGATGGGTCCGGATCTTTGATTCAGAGAAGAAAAGGCAGGTAGCTTGCTGCCTTGTTTTGTTGTTCATGTGCTGATGTTAAAAGGACCTACTACTTCCTGGTCCTGGTTGTCCTTTGTTTGGAGGTACGCTAGAAGTTTTAAAGGGCACTTCCAAACCATTGGTTTGTGTGTTTGGATGAATGCTGGAAGTTTTAAAGGGCTCATCCAAGTCCTTGGTTCTTGTTTTTGGTTTTGTTTCACAGCTGTTTGGGGGCTTGTCCCAAGGTGTGTTATTCTCTGACCTCTGTCATTGATGGAGGAAAGTTAATATTGTAGATTCTTGGTGATCTTGGATTTGGCACTTGAGACTGTTAATCGCGTTTAGCAGTATAGTGCGAGTTGTTTGTACCACGGGCCAGCACCCTCTTGCTGCTTAACTTAATAAAAAACATATTATATAATGATAATAATTAAGAATAATAATACTATAATCTATTATATAATAGTGATATATTTGACAATATAAAAATAAAACAATATATAAGCTTATAGCATAATTGTAATGTAAAGTATTATATTATAATTATAATATTAATGAATTAAATAAATTAAATAACAAATAAATATTTTGATTATAAATGATATCAAATATCAAAAATAATTTTATAATGTACCTGCATGGGTTATATTATGAAATGGTCATATTCAAGGATAATATTATAATATAATTGAAAATTAAATATTATTAAAAATAATATATAAAGAAAATATACTATGTAATAGTATTAAGAATAATAATATTACTAAAATTATTATTAATATAACATATGATATGTTATAATGTTGTTATTAATATAATTACATAATACAATCTATTATTAAATATGAAGTCATGGTGTTGGGTTCATTACATTCGCAATCACAGAGACATCTATCCACCATGTAGACAACATGGCTTTGGTGTTATCTACAAGTGACCATCGATTATTGCATGTAAACACCATCATAGCACTTTGGCTATATGATGAACTGATGGCTTGGTGACTAGTTGTAGCAACCATCATCTTGCAGTCATCACCATGATATGCATTACATTTAGTTGGTAAATCTGTATATACAAATACCATCACCCTACACACATCCATCCATGAGACCATCATACACCCTGCCATACGCATATGCATCACAGCCATCACTACCATACGTGCATATACAACAGTAGTATAATTATGTCCTACATACAGGCATCCAGATCGATATAATTGCATCCATAACATATAATCATGCCATCACTTTCATATTAATCACGACCCTGCATATGACTGTGTCATGCTAGTATTGCATTATAAACACATAAGCATCTTAATCCCCGAGCATCAAATTACCCTAACTGCAGTGCATCTGTACTAAATCATACTTGCACTTAGATTATACCTGCGATTAACTTCACATTGCATAGCTAAAAGCATGATTTATAAGGTAATAAATAATATATGATTACCATAATAATCATTATGTATGTTATGGTAATTAGGAGGTGACTCTTCCATACACGCCTCTTCCTCTCATCGTGCACATATTTATTGGAGATAGTATCATTTGGTAGAGACGGGAATTGAAGAATATAAAAGATATCATGTCCTTGTGGAACACTCTATTTGGAGCTTTATTTCCTTCGGCAATCATCTATGCAAGTGCCATAAAGAACAGTCAGAGATGACAGCATTCTTGAAGCATATTTATATTGATATAGTAGAGATGACTTTCATATTGTTCAGATCATGATAATATCGACATACTAGGTACAACCTGTTATAGTATCCAATGTGCATTTTATTGTTGTACCAAGACAGCCTACATGTTAATATTTTATCAATTGTCAGAGACATAAATACCAAGTAACTGAGGTTATTCTTAATTGAGCATATAATTATCTGCATATCATATAACCATCATAAATTGTCAATAGATTGTTATGCAATCAATATCGCTCTGTAGCAGCGTATGCATTTGGAACGCATCATACAAATTATCAGTCATTATCATTTGTAAACAATATTTATTTGGAACTAAGCATCATATGATAGAATTTGTTCATCAACTATTATCAGTTATGCAACTAAAGTTTATGATAATAAACTGAATGCCCAAACTAGTGATTATAGAAGGCACCAACTAATGATCATATGAAGACATGAAAACAAAATCAATAATTATGGTATTCCAAAGCCTTAATTGAGGGATGATCTAAATGGGTTCATTATAGATTTACACTGGGAAGTAGTAAAGGAACATTTTTGGCAGTGAAGAAGACGAAGATAGGACAACCGAAGGTGAGCGAAGTCGGGGGAGTGAGTCTCAGAGGCGATCCGCAATGAGCGATGAAAAGCTTTACAGTCATCATCAACCATTGGTTCATAGGGCAAGTGTTATGATGCTTGCAATGAAGGTATATTGAAGGATGGTGAGGTATAGAAAGGATGATAGATTTCCAAAGAGCGAAAGCAAGCATATTAAACATGGAGGAGGCCTCACAGGAATCGACAAAACACTTGGGAATAAGTAGTTTGGAAAGATGAAAAGAAAATAACTCACTGTCATCGTCGATGAAGCAAAAGTGAGTGGGGGGTCGGGCAGTGAAGGGGACGAGATGAGGCAACTGAAGATAAGGTGAAGAATGTGGAGGAACACAAATATGAATACTAAGGTGAGCATGGTCAGCAAGAGGAAGGCGCAAGATGGTGAAGTTGTAAATGAAAGGGATGAAGGAGGGAGAAGTGAGGGCATAGTCAAGAATACTAGCACCCGCACAATGAGGACAGTAGGTAAAGATCTCAGAACCTGGAAAACAAGAGAGGTCATTCAAGATCACAAGCTCAGTGGACTCACAAAATTGCAAAAGATGGCGAGCATAACAGGGAACCGGTCGAAGAACATCCTTTGAAATACGTTGAAGCCTCATACTAGTTGGATCAATCTCAGTGGAGCAGATAGAATCAAAGCCACAGTCATAGATCGGAGCCTGAAGTTCTTTGGTCCTTGCATTGAAATCCCCAAGAATGATAGTCACCTAAACCAGCAAATTGAGAGATACGCTCATTGAGGTCAATAAAAGGGTCTCCATCCTCAGTACAATGAATAGCATAATGGGAGGAAGCAGGCGGGAAGTAACAAACAACAATAAAGAAATCTCTCTATCGGTGATTCTTATGATCAATGCGGACCCACATGAACTTGGCAAACGCATCTGAGTGGACGATAAATGTACGGCTGAAAATAGAGTCTCTGACCAAACATGCGATATCACTAGACCCACAGACCCCACCAGAAGCCCGTACTTCCTCTCTACAAACAAATAACCATTGATATCCTGTAAGCCCTAGTAGAGGACGCACAGGACTCTCATGAGTCTCAGTGATGACAAGTATATCAACGGACCCCACGGCATCATGTAGAAGATCGGGTAACGATCACAAAGACATTGTAAAATATAATTGAGAGAAAACATTGCAATTTATAAAGACTGGGTAGAAGACAGTGTAAAATATAATTGAGAGAAAACATTGCAATTTATATCCATTGAAGACTCTTGTTAGTTTATGTGTTCATTGGTGGATATCACAGGCTGCGAAGGCATATAAATATGGGATGGGGAGTGACTCCACCATGGAGTCATGTTCCATCAGGTACATGGCTCCCGGTTGGATTAATATAAACAAAACACCCAAATAATGTCTGTTGATCAGTATGCTGTCGTTCAACATATTCAAGCATACAGTCAACAAAGAAGACATTTAATCGAACTTTAAAATATTTTATTATTATAATTGCATACTATTTTGAATATATAATATTTCAATAATTATATATATAATGCATATTGTGCATTAATAATAATATAATATATTGAAAGCATCACTAAATATATTACACAAATGTATTTACATTTTTCAGTATATTTTATTTTGATTGAACTAATACTTTTCAACTCCCTCTTAGTTAAGAAGGATAAACACATGTAAATAGAACACCATTGGTAATATTTACAGCAAAGGAAATCTTTGATAAGAAGACTTCCAATATGTGATATCATATAAGCATTGGTCTATCATAATATAAACATAGGACATTCACCAAATACTATTTTGATATCATATCAGGTAGCATGAACAATGGCCTATCAAAATATCAAGGCAAGATATTCACCAAATACCTATCATATATCTATACAAACAACTTATAGACCATCAATATAATGACATCTAACACTTAGTTGTTGATGTAATAACCCCTGCTGGTTATGGCTCTAGTAGACATCAACTTCCTTTATAAATCAGAGATTTGGCATTTAATCAAACATTTGACAAGCAACATTAATTACTCTAAGTGTTAATTTTCGCAATTCCTAATTTCCACACTTAGATAATATCAAAAAGTCGAGCAATTTTTCTGAATAATTCTGATGACCAATTTGCAAGGTAGGATTTTCAAATTATTTACTACACCACCCAACAACAAGATACTAAATTTCTGATCACAAACAATCTGATTTTATTTGCAAATATTTAATAATGGCAGTTCTAAATTTCTAATTCTCTGTCCAAAACAGCTAATACTTTCAAATTAGATTGATTAATGTAAATTAGTGCCTGAAAGTAAATACAAACAGATTCAAATGCCATATGAGGAACTTGTTTCTTTGACTGAATTGTATTTTCAAATGGCTCAGCCACTATGCAGAGCTTCAAAATAGAGATTTTATGGCAATTCAGATTCAGAAATAATGCTGTTATAAAATGCAATTTGAACAACCTGAATAGCAGAGGCAGACCCTATCAATTGGCAAATATAAATGGCACTCCAAATAGGGCCCATGAACATGTGCTTCTCCATGTCAATTCACTCACCCAGTCACAGTAAATACAATAGGAATGACGCTCAATTTTCAGACTCATTCAGACTCTCAATACCAAATTCCTTAGCAACACTTTGCTTCTTAGCTACACGGAAATATAGTACGAGAAGCCACCATAAAAATCTCAAAATTCACGAGAAACCAATCTCCACTCTACCTCAGCAATAGAGAAAAACATTTGGTCAATCCCTAGACACAGTAAGTACAGTAGGGAAAACACTTGCAATAATTCGCAGATATGCAATTCATAATACCACAGCTGTAGATTGCCAAGCACTTCTCAAACAACCCTTTTACTTCAGCAAAGGCAACAAATTCAAAACCTCAGAAAAAGCCACAAAGGCATTAAAAGCAAATAAATATCCAAGCATGCTTTATCCAATGAAATGAACTTGTATTTATAATCTCTAGATTCCCTTTTGTTGCCAAAATGTAACTTCACTCAAGAAGCTTCACCACACAACATTAATTAGAAGCTTCCACTAGGTTCTCTCACTTGACTTGGCTTCACTAATTAATAAATGACACTTTCCAATGATAACTCAACTCTCAAGTGAAATTATAAAGTTAAATTATAACTTTATAATAAGCCATTTAATAATTAATAATAATTTGTCCACTAAAAATATAATAACTCCCAAAATACTCATCATTTAAATATGCCGTCTGAAATAGGAGTCATACCTACTATTTCTCCATGTGATCAAATGCACTTTCAAAAAATAGAAAGGGTCCATCTCGATCAACACCAACTTACCACAAATAGTAAGTACACAAAACTAAGCCCAAACGAAGTCCGACCTGAGCCAAACGAAGAACACCCTGTAGCTTATTGAGATGTGGAGAAGATCAAGACCCTTCCAAGCCAAGCCACTGCCACAGAGGACCCTCTATCCACACTAATTAGCCTACGAGGATCACAATATTAGGCTAATCCTTGAAACTTTGATGGTGACAAAATTGGGGACATTACAGTTGATTTACAAGATAAAGCCTTTTCATGATCTATTTCAACATTTATATAAAATGTATATCATGATTTATGTTATTGTAAGGTCGTCAATTTTCAATAACTTCTACAATTATAAGTGAGAATCATTTGAAAGTCATCACTTTCTCATGATGGACATAGGTTTCATGAATTCATAACATTTATAATATAATGTACAATAATCAGTTATTCTAAGACATTTTCTCAAAAATTACAATCAGGCCAAGTTCCTTACAAAAATGTTTCACCTTTGTTTTAGCAAGTGGTTTGGTAAGAGTTTCTGCAATTTGATTCTCTATACTAGTATATCTCAATTCAACCACATTCTTCTCAACCATGTCTCGTATATAGTGATATGGTATCTTATTGTGTTTCAACCTGTTACGAAATACTAGATTCAAGGAGAGTTTGATGCAACTTTGGTTATCACAATAGATAGTAGTAGGTTGTAGAGGCTTCCCAAATAGTCCAACTAGAAGCTTCCTCAACCATACGACTTCTTGAACTCCCATAAATACGACTATATATTATGCTTCAGTGGAGCTATGAGCTATTGATGACTATTTTCTACTGAACCATGATATCATTGTTGATCCCAAGGTAAAACAACATCCTGAAGTACTATTTTGATCTAAAGAATTTCCTTCCCAATCAGAGTATGTATAACCACTTAGACTTAGTTCAACATTTGTTTATCTTAAGCCATATTCAATTATTCCATGAAGATATATGAGAATGTGTTTTGCCGCTACTAAATGAACTTGTTTGGGTTCACACATGAACTGACTTAGTGCATTTACTGCATAGCAGATGTCAAGTCTTATATTCACTAATAAGTACATTAGGGATTAATAATTTGTTGGTAAAGAGTAGGATCAACATTTTTAGAATCTTTAGTTGCTTATGTAAATTTGTTTCCATATGAGTTTTCATAGGTTTGTTTCCATCATTCCAAAACATTTTAGTATATCTAGTGTATACCTCCCTTGATTTAGAATGATCTCATTGGTATGTTGCTATACTTCTAATCCCAGATCCTTCATATCAAATTCAGATACTAGATCTTGTTTACAGTTGCCAATTAGGTGATCTTCTCCTGTAATCAATAGATCATCAACATATAGTACCAAAATCAACATTTCCCCTTGTATTTTAAAATACAGATTAGGATCTGCATCGTTTTTAGAGAAACCAAGTGTGGTAAAGTGATGATCTATTTGCTCATACCAAGCTTGGGGAGCTTGTTTTAGCCCATACAATGCCTTCTTTAATCTACATACATGTGAATGCTTATTGTGTACCACAAATCCTTTAGGTTGTTCAAGATAAACTTCTTCTATTACTCCATTCAAAAAGGCCATCTTGACATCCATTTGACGATATCTCCATCCTTTAGAGGCATAAATAGTTATTACTGCTCTAATAGAGGTATATATGGCAATTGGAGAAAAAATTTCTTCGGAGTCGATTCCTTCCTTTTGGGAGAAATCCCTTGCAACAAACCTAGCTTTGCGTTTGTCAATACTTCCGTCTGAGGCATGCTTGATTTTAAATAACCATTTGGAGGATACGACTGATTTGTTTTTGGGTCTAGGAACAATATTCCAAACATCGTTTTTAAGGATGGAGTTATATTCCTCCGACATGGCATCTTTCCAAGTATGTTGTTTCATGGCTTCCTCTACATTTGAAGGTTCAGAACTTGAGTGTTCACTCAAGAGTGCGATATAGCTAGAAAATATGTTTAGTCATTTTCTTTCTGTAATAGACCTAGTAGGAGTTGTATGTTGTACTATTTTCTTCGATTAGCTTTCTGGCCAATAGAGGTCTCTTCTTATTTTCTTTAGATATGTATGTCATATCCATAGTTTTTGAAGAGTTATCTTCTTTTATTTGATCCTCCCTCTCAATCTTAGGAATTGATTCTTCTAGGGTTTCTTCATTATTTGATTCATTTTCGACTTTGGATCTCTTGTAGGCAGTATCTTCATAAAAAATTACATCCTGACTCAATTCAATGATTCTTTGTCCACGGATGTATATACAATAAGCCTTAGAAGTTTCGTTGTATCCTACGAAGGTTCCTCTTTTTCTCGAAGGTTCTAGCTTAATTCTTTTTTCTTTGGGAATGTTAAATAAAACAGGGCAACCAAATATTCCTAGATGCCTAAGATTATGTTTCTTTCTTGAAAATGCTTCTTCAAGTGTTTTATTTTCATGATGAGAGTGTGGACATCTATTTTGAATAAAAACAACAGTGTTAGAGGCTTCACCCCAAAGGTAAGTTTCTAGGTTTTGATCATGCAGCATGGCTTTAGTGGATTCGACTATTGTTCTAGTCTTCGTTTTCCATTTTGTTGAGGATTGTAAGGAACTGAAAACTCTCTCTTGATTCCAACACTTTTGTGATAATTTGAAAAGATCTTTGAAATATATTCCTTACCATTATCAGTTCTTAATATTTTAGTTTTCTTTCCTGATTAGTTTTCTACAAGAGCTTTGAATTCTTTGAACTTTGACAAAATCTCTTCAGACTCTTTACATTTTAGGAAATAAATCCATTTTTTTTGGAGAGCTCATGAAAAAAGATGATGTAGTACAAGTATCCTCCTATGGAAGGGGTAGACATTGGACCACATAAGTTAGAGTGGACAAGCTCTAGGACTTCTTTGGTTTTGCTTTCGTTGTTATGAAGAGTGCTTTTAATGTTCTTCCCAAAAGCACAACCTTTACAAGTTCCTTCATGATCGGGTGGAGTTTAGGTAACCCTGTTACCATTTTCTCTAAAAAGGGCAATCCTTGGAAATGAAGATGCTCTAGTATCCTGTGTCAAATTTCATTTTCTTTGATGGAATCATGAATTAGAGTTGTAGATGAGCATGAATTTAGTTTGTATAGACTTCCATGTCTAGAGCCAATTTTGTGAGCAATTTTTATATTTGAGTTCTTAGGCCATGCTAAGACTTTTCCCTCTATAAATGTAACCATGTATCCTTCATCTTCAAGTGCTGATATAGAGACCAAATTTCTCTTCATGCCAGGTACATATAGCACTTTAGTGAGTTCAATTGAGATTCTTGATTTAAGATTGATAGTATATGTTCCAATGCCTTTTACTAGATAACTAGTGTCGTCTCCAATGGCTACATCATCAACATAGTCTTCCTCGATTGCATCTAATTGTTCTTTGAACCCAGTAACGCATCGAGAAGCTCCACTATTAATTACCCAAGTTTTTCATCTGTTTGAAACTTCACTTGATAGAAAGCATTATTTTCTCAATTTTCATTAGAGTTGCTCACTTTGGCAAATGAAGCTTGTTGCTTTAGCCTATAAGGACATTTAGATTCTAGACAACCATACTTATTGCATCTAAAGCATTGCATTTTTGGATTAGTCTACTTGTTTCCATTTACCTTTGAATTTTTGACTTTTTTTTGAAAAAATTTACTTTTGTTCAATGAACTTGGATATTTTTGTAGAAGAGATTCCAATGCCTCAAGATGTTAACATACATTCTTCTTGTATGCAATCAGCGTTGAGTCTATCAAATTTAGGAAACCTGGATCGAGAGCATACTCCTTGTCCAAATGTATCCCATGATGTTGGGAGTCCTTTTAGAGGCTTTATGGTTAATTCCTTGCCATCACAGATATGACCTATGGTTGATAGTTGATTTCTTAGCTTTATTCTCATAAAATATGTCGAAACAGTCTTTTCTTTATTATCTTGATATTGGAGAGTTTGTCTCTTAATGTGATAATTCTGATGGTGTTGTTGATCTCAAACATTTCTTTAAGAGCTTTGTACATTTCATGTGCTATGTCTAGCTTTGTGATGATTGGAAGTAGATGGTCCTTAACACTGTCCACAACTAATTTCATGGCTTTGGTGTTATCATTTCCCCATTTTTCCAATTCATCACTTCCTTTGGGTGGTTGCTCGGATTTTTCAATGAATTGTTTCAGACTGTTCTCGTTCAAGGTTAACTTCATTCGCAATTTCCATCCCGAAAAATCTGAATCACCTTCAAGCCTGTCTTCTAGTTTCATATCATTCGCCATTTTGAAAGATATGGATTTTAAAAACATTTGCATGCACTATACAGTTAAGTCTGATCAGGATCATCTCTTAGACCTTCTGTAATACCATGTTAAGGTTACCAGATTTTGACTATGAGTGAAAATTTTAATTTCTGATATACATATACTTAGTCAAATTCCTGTTAGAGATATTCTTATGCTATAATCAATATCACAGTGAGAGAATATGTATTTAATAATGAAATGTATGCAGATCAGAAAGTAGATGGCCGTGTGCTTTATGAGTTCCAAGAACTGTTAGCATAACAGAGTTCAAATCGACTTTGAATGGTAGAAAACACTGTAATATATAATTGAGAGAAAATGCTGCAATTTATATCCACCGAAGACTGTTGTATGTTTATGTGTTCATTGGTGGATATCACAGGTTGCGAAGGCATATAAATATGGGATGGGGAGTCACGTCTCCAATGGGGAGTGACTCCATTGTGGAGTCACGTCCCATCGGGTACATGGCTCCCGGTGGGATTAATATAAACAAAAGACCCAAATCATATGCATGTCGATCAGTATGTTGTTGTTCAACATATTCAAGCATACGGTCAACAAGGAAGATTTTCAATCAGACTTCAAATTATTTTATTATTATTATTGCATACTATTTTTAATATATAATATTTCAATAATTTTATATATATATAATGCATTAATAATAATGATATAATATATTGAAAGCATCACTAAATATCTTACACAAATATATTTACATTTTTCAATAATATTTAATTCTGATTGAACTAAGATTTAATGAAACACTCGTATCTCTGCAGTTTATGACTTTTCCTGAGGTGAGAATGAAAAACCTGTAACTTTGGTTCTATTGTTGCCGCAAATTTCTATCTAGCATTTAGAATTCATACGGAAGGAGTGAAACTACTTTTAAAAACTACAATTTAGCACATGATTTTAAAGATCTCTGTGAAGTTTCTATTTTTGCACTTGTTCTATTCCATTTGACTGAGGCTCTTTGATGACATTATGGCTAAAATTGTTTCAGACTAAAAGGAAAAAATATTAGACAGTCTTCTGAAAATGCTTTGACCTTGATGCTAGTTGTATCAGACCATACTTTTAAAATTAACATCACATTATTCTAAAAACTGTATTTGATGACAGCTATTGATTTTGTCGCTACTCAGTGTATTTTGGTAAGATCATCATGTATTGCATTATAGTAAAAGTTGATCAAACAATAAAAGTATATGTTTGAGGGTTATTCTAGAGTGGTACACAAGTAAAGGGACCAAACCTATCGAATTTATGTGAGTTTAGCAAATAATATGTTCTTATTAAGAAAACAGAGCTCAGCACTTATGTAATGTCCCTATTTATGGTCATTCCAACAACTTTGATAGTTCAACTTTTGGAATGGAATGAGAGGTTTTGACGGTGCCTCTATATAGTGGCATTGTACAACTGAAGAGATCAGTTGAAAGATGAATCTAACTCATTTGTGTTATGTAAAAGTTAAAACTAACAATAAAAAAATTTGCCCCAATTAAGACTTGAGTATGGGACTGCAAGAACATTGCTGAAGCCTTGTAAACCATCTCTACAAGCTTCTATGGCTATGTAGAACCTTCGCTTAGTAATATTATTTTAGTTTCTTTGAAACCATATTGCTCGACTATTATAATTCTACACATATGTAAACTTATTTTACAGTCTTCATCCAAGATCGCAAATCTAGTATTTGTAAATAGCATATGTATATTTTTAATCCCATTCATGGTTTGTCCCTTTGGTTGATTCCTGGTTAATAAAATAATTCCTTCGCCATTAGATTTTTAAGAAAGCGGAAGCATTAACCAGAAACAATAAACTTACAACACAAATTAGATGCAAAGAAATAGCGAGAGAAATAATGAAGAATAACAACACAACCAACAATACACAGATATACGTGGTAAAACCTTGACAATATGTCAAGGAAACATCCATAGGGCAAGTATTGGTAATCTTATTGCTTAGAGGAAAATCAATTACATCTCCAATTTCACAGTTGCTGTAATATTTCTTTCTAAAACATTATATATGCCTTCATAGAGAAGAAAGAGATATAATCTCTTAGATAAGAGTAATCTCTAAACATAGAATAAAACCCAATTCTTTTCTTTCAAAAAACTTAGAAGTTTCCTTTTGAATATAAAAAACTGTTCTTTTTCTAAAATAGAGAAAGATTGTTTTCACAATCTTTTTTTTTTCCCACTTTTCCTCATTGTTGTCATTATCTGATGATCTCCACCTTGGCAACGATTTACCTAATTTTTCCTCAAGCCCATGTATCACTCCTTTTGTAAACCAAGAGAAGCCACATTCCACTTCAACTTCTCTACTTGCACTGGTTTACTGTACATATCTGCACAATTTTTAGGTGTAAGGACTTTTTCAAGAGACACTCCACCTTCTTCATGAACTTGTCTTACAAAATGGTACTTAATCTCAATATGCTTGGTTTTATTGTGATAATCGAGACTTTTAGCCAAATGGATAGCACTTTGACTATCACAAAATACAATCACATTATCCTACACTTAGACAACTTTATATCCTACCTTAGTCGTAGATTGAACAACTGTTGCTTGGAGTTTTGACATCCAATTAATTGCTCCACCTGCAAGAGTAAAGTCATAACCTTATGTAGATCTCTTTTTGTCCAAATTGCCTAAAAAATCAGATTCAAGATAACCTCACACTGAATCGCTACAACTGTTATAGGTGATACCATAATTATTTGTTCCTTTAAGATATCAAAGCACCCATTTCACTGCTGCCTAATGCTATTTAATTAGATTTTCCATGTATCTGCTGACAACACCCACTCCATGTGATATCTAATCTTGTACATACCATCACATATAGTAAACTTCCTACTGCAGTTGCATATGGTCCACGAGACATATTATCCTTGTATTCCTTATTATTTGGACATAAACTTGAAGAAAGCTTAAAATGGGAAGCCAAAGGGATATTAACAGGTTTCACATTTTGCATTCCAAATATGATGAGAATCTTCTTCACATATTTCTCGTATGATAACCAAAGATTTTTATGTTCCCCGTCTTTGTGTATTTCCATACCCAAAATTTGTTTTTCTGCTTCTAGATCCTTCATATCAAAAGTCCTAGCCAACTAAAGAGCTAATTTTATATGTGGTAACTCTGATATTATACTGACGTGAATCGGCAGATTGTATAGATCTAGTAAAGCATGAAGATCCTTAAGTGGATTGGCCTCTTAAATACTTTTAAGTTATTAACCTGATTGGTACCTTCCTTGGGAGTATTTAATAATGTTTTATTGCATAGTTATAGTTAGTGTAATTACTAACTAATTGTGAATCCTTAGAGATGCCAATCTTGGCAAAATACTTTTTAGTTTATATATAGGGCTGACCTGGAAAGGGTCATGTGCTTTCCAAGGACATGCCTCTTGGGTGCTATATACATAAGAGGTAAGAATGTGGATAAAGGACACACTCAACAAAATAAGTGTTCTCCTCTAGCATTGCTGCCTTATACGATTTATAGCAGGGATAAATCTTTTCAGAATAATACATCATACTCCAAGGACACTAAATATTATGTCCTGAATATATATAAGGACCATCTCCAGCAAGGATAAAGCTATTATATCAGTATTGTTTCATTAGAATTTGCAGAAAACTTACATGATATCAAAGCTCTAGTAGTCGAACCTTGGCTCTACAAATTGATAATTAGATTTAAAACATATTGAGCAAACATCCTCCTACCTTCAATGGCAAGTGCAATCAGACCTGAAGACAGGTTTGATGGAAATGAACACTTTGTTGCTTGGAAATTCAGAATTATGATGACTCTTGAAGATAATGATGTAATACAGTTTGTTGATAACGAATCCTAGCAACATGATACTGATCCTTATAAAACTATCTGGATTAAACGAAACAGGAAAGCCATGAAAATCATATTAGATGGAGTTAAAAATGAAATAGTACTAATGAAACATCAAACAACATTTAATATGATGAGTGCATTATTAAATGCGTACGAGGTTAACAATGCAACTAGAATCCTTGCACTAAAAAGACAACTAAATCATATAAAGATAAGGAAGGGAGAATCTATGAATTCATACTTCCTAAGGGTGGTTAGTCTAAGAGATGAACTTGCAAGTATAGGGACCATAATTGAAGACAAAGAGCTATAACTTATGGCTATAGATGGGTTACCGGATTCATGGGAAACATTTTCACAAGGAGTAAGTGCTAGAAACAAACTTCCAGACTTCAATAGACTTAAAGGAGATTGCCTTCAAGAAGAATCTGGGCAACTCAAGAAAGGAGGAAAATTGAAAACTGAAGGTGAAGAACTTCATGTTCTCAACACAAATTCCTATAAAGGTAAGAAGAAACATTTCAAGAAGAAGAAGGGTAATCAAAGAAATGACAAACCTAAGAGAGATTTATCCAAAATAAAATGCTTCAAATGTGAAAAATTTGGACACTATAAATCCAATTGCCCTGAGAATAGAAAGTAGTAAGTAAATTGTACAAACATTACTAGGAAAGAGGAAAACTATGTTCCTGAGAAACGTGTATTATATTCAGCGCTATCAAATGAAGTATCAAGCAAAGCATGGGTAATTAATAGTGGATCATCCCAACACATTACATGATACAAAGTACTATACTCAATATCAGAAGAAGTTATTGACAAAGTTAGCATAGGTGATAATTCCACTCATTCTGTCAAAGGAATTGGGAACTGCACCTTGAAACTAAATTTGGATATTTTTTGTCATCTCAAAAGAGTACTCTATGTACCAAGAATCAAGAGGAATCTAATCTCTGATACAACAATTGAAGATGACAAACATAAGGTTGCATTCATGGACGGTATAGTAATGACCTGGTCTAGGAACTCTCCATTTAAGAAATCAAAGTTGATTGGTCAAAGAAAGGGATACTTGTATGAATTAAATTCAGAACCTATTCAAGCCTTAATTCATGAAGTTGCTGATATAAACGAAATGTGGCATAGAAGGTTAGGACATCTAAACTTCAAAGTCTTATCAACTATGGAGAGGATGGCTATTGGTTTACCTAAGTTGAATAAAGATCATTCGAGCATATGCAAAGGATGCGTTCTAGGTAAGAACACCAAAAGTCCATTTCAAGATAGCACTAGAAAAACTAACAATGTTTTAGAATTAGTCCACTTAGATTTATGTGGACCTATGTCTATTCATTCTCTTGGAGGATTCTAGTACTATATACTTTTTATAGATGATTTCTCTAGGAAAACATGGATTTACTTCTTAAAATGTAAAGAATCATAAAAAATCCTTAAGAGATTTGAAGACTTCAATCCTTAATTGAAAACCTATCAGGACACAAAATTAAAACTCTTAGGTTTGATAAGGGAGGGGAATATACTTCAGATTTGATTAAAGATTTTTGTAAAGGAGCGGGAATTAAGAGGGAGTGTACTATTTTATAACCCACAACAAAACGGGATAGCAAAAAGGAAGAATAAAACAATTATAGAAGCAACAAGAGCTATAATATTTGATCAAAATTTAGAATATTATCTTTGGGTAGAAGCCTCATGTACTGTTGTCTATATTCAAAACAGAAGTCTTGACTCCCACCTTAGAGATAAAACTCCTGAAGAAGTCTTTTCTAATGTTAAACCAAATATAAGTCATCTTAGGATATTTGGGTGCCTAGTGTACATGTTGCAAAAGAAAAGAGAACTAAGTTAGAACCCTCCGAGAGGAAAGGTATTTTTTTGGGTATAGTGAAACATCTGAAGCATACAAAATTTACATACCTGGTCAAAAGAACATTGAACTTAGTAGAGATGTTATCTTTGAAGAAGAGCTTGCGTTCAAAAGAATCCTAAGTTCTGAAGATCTCTCTCTTATACCTACTTCTGAAGAAAATCATGAATCTGAGTTTCAAAGGGAAGAAATTGAAGATGAAATTCAAAATCTTAATCTTGAGAAAACTCAAAATCCTAAGAAAAGACCACTTTGGGCTATTAAGACTGTAGAGAAAGCACAAGACTTTGCTACACCATCTGGAACCTTCAAAGAAAGCAAAAGACCCAAAAGATTTTCTAGCTATGTAGCAAACATGAGTGGTTTATCAAATCAAAACCAACCAATCTTCAAATGCTATTAAACATATAGCTTGAAAGGATGCTATGACGGAAGAATACCAATCCATTATTAAGAATGATGTTTGGGAAATTGTTCTAAGGCCTGAGGGAAAATTTGTTGTTTCTTCTAAATGGATATTTAAAATCAAGTATGTTGCTGACAATAGCATTGAAAAATATAAAGCCAGATTCGTAGCCAAGGGATTCTCTCAAGAGGGAATTGATTATGAAGAAACTTTTGCTCTTGTTATCAGATACACCTCTGTAAGAGCAGTCCTAGCTATTGCAGCATCGAAGGGATGGAAAGTACATTAGATGGATGTGAAAACAACATTTCTGAATGAAAATATTACAAAAGAGGTATATTTGGAACAACTTGAAGGATTTGAAACTCATAATCCCAAAATCTTTGTTTGTAAACTCAAGAAATCTCTCTATGGGCTTAAATAGGCTCTCAAGGCATGATATGAAAGATTCGATACATATCTCACCAGTTTAGGATTCTCTAAGAATAAAGCTGACCCAAATCTCTATTATAAAAGGGATAAAGATGATATGATAATTTCGATACTATATGTTGATAATTTACTAATAACATGTGATGATCATCTTATAGATCAATACAAGAAAGATCTAATCAACGTTTTTGATATAAAAGATTTAGGACTCCTTCATTACTTCCTAGGACTAGAAGTGTGACAGAACTCTGACAACATCATACTTAATCAAGGAAAGTATACATTAGACATCTTGAAGAGATTTTGAATGTGGAACTGCAAACCTATGTCTTCTCCAATGGAGACTAATCTACAAAAACTTAAGGAAGCAACATTAAAATCACCATCCATAGATTCTACTCTTTATAGACAGATGATTGGGTCTCTTATGTATTTGGTAAACACAAGACCTGATATTTTCTATGTTGTTAATGCCTTAAGTCAGTTTATGTGTGAGCCAAAGGAGATTCACCTAGTTGTACTCAAACACATTATGAGATACTTACAAGGCACTCTTAACCTTGGGCTCAAGTATGAGAAAGTTGACTTGGACTTACATGGGTTCACAGACTCAGATTGGGCTGGAAGTGTTACTGATAGGAAAAACACTTCAGGATGCTGTTTCAGTTTAGGCTCAACTATGATATCATGGATATGCAGAATGCAGACATAAGTAGCACAGAGTTCCATAGAAGCTGAATACATTGCAACTGCAATGGCATCTCGGGAAGCGGTTTGGCTTAGAAAGTTACTTGTGGGATTATTTGGTCAACCCATGAATCCCACTATTATTCACTGTGATAATTAGAGTTCCATCAAGGTTTTTGTGAATCTAGTTTTTCATGATAGGTCCAAGCATATTGAAATTCCTTACCATTATGTAAGAGATTGTAATGTCCCTGTTTTTGGCAAGTCTATACAATTGATGGAGTTAGCTCATCATAGCGACCCTCGTGAGCTGACCGAAGGTTTTGGCGGTCCCAGTTATAGATTTACTATTTTTAGTAGGTCTATTTTTGGCAGTTGCTAATTTTGGTAGTGAAGTGGGTGGCTTTGGCAGTTGGTCGTCACCTGTAGTAAAATAAGATTTTTTTTTTTATAGAGGGGTAAACGCTTTGACCTGGAGCTATGAACCAGCGAGGCCACAAATGGGGAACCTCATCCCAATTAGATTTGAACCTTAATGGCAAGGATAACAACTCAACAACTTAACCATCAAAACATGCTACTTTTGGCGACCTGCGGAAAAATAAGTTAATAATTGCATGAGCTCTTAATTGTTATTAAGTTGCCTTATTATAATAATGTTTATATTATAATAATAATGACATTAATTGATATTTCTAAAAAGTATGTTGGAAAGTTTCTAGTGTTGAGTTCTTTTGGAAAGCTTCCACAATTTTTGATGTGGAGTTTTTTAGAAAACTTTGGGGCAACGAAAGATTATAAATTAGAGCTAATTTCATGGGGAAAAGCATGCTTGAATATTTATTTTATTTTGTTGCCTTTGTGCCTTTTCCTGAGGTTTTGATTTTCAAATCCCTTGCTGAGGTATAAGGGTTTGATCTGAGGTTTTTGCTCCATTGCTGAAGTATAGTGGAGATTGGTTTCTTGTGAATGCTAAGATTTTCATGGTGGCTTCTTGTATTGTATTCCCTGTGGTTGAGGAGCGATTGTTAGTTGGAATGATTCAGTGTCTTCTTTTACTGTATGAACTGTGGCTGAGAGGGCAATTTTATCTTGGAGAGTTTGGTAATTTATATCTTTGATTTCTGATAATTTCTGATTTGAATTTCTCAAGGCTGGACATTTGTGGTTTTGCTGGTGATAAAATCTTTATGTGATTGCAAGTGGGAATTGTCCGAAGCATACTAAGTTAATAAATAAATTCAAAATTTTTTGTGAGTCATTTGTTGTTTCAGATTTAAATGTGCAAATTCACATGGTAGATTTATATACTAGTGCTTGATATTTATTTTAGCAATGTATAAGACTAACTTAACTGAATTTGTGAACAATTATTGCATTTTCTAATATCGTGTTTGGAATTTTCAATACCATATATTCAGTGATAATTGGGTTGTCTGCCAAGTGTTTTTAAAATGTCACATGTATGAATAAGTGGTATTGCTAGAATCATAATTGAATAGGGTTATTACAGAGATATGGTAGACATGAAAACTATCAAGTTAGAATACATTTGCACTGCAGATCAGACAATAGATATTCTTACCAAACCTCTCTCTCAAGTGAAGATAGATCACTTTAGAAAAAGACTTGGTATGGTTGAATTATAATACATTTGTATTCTTTAATTATTAATAAAATAATTTTGTGTTAAAATTATTATTGGTAGGCTATTGACTGTTATGGGTTTCACCATTTGTATTCATTATCTAAGAGGTGACGATCTCTGAGATAATGAACACTTTTATAAAAGACATTATGAGAGATGACAATCTCTAAAATAATGTACTGAACAGTAGATAACTACTGTCAGATCTAGATGAGTTCAAGATCACATTGTGATGTAGATATTTCTATGCCCATGAGTCACAACTTGGATAAAGGAAGACTTTAATCATTCTCCGGATTTTATCCCGTGTACTGGCAAATCTTAACTCAGGATCATATTGTAATATAGGCCTATTAGTACCTATGAGTCACAACTTGGACGAAGGAAGAATTTAATCACTCTTTGGATTTAATCCTCTATATTGCATTGCATGCAATACTATTATCACAAGTGTAAGTGATAAGTCATATCACATGTATGGTAATATGACACAGTATCATGTGTCCAATGATAACACATGCTTAGAAGATTCAAATAGATATAGAGTATCAATCTATTCTTATTTATCTTAATTGATGGTGCTAGATATGTTCTCTCAATATGATTACCAAGTTAAGAAGGAGTGTTAATTTTATATGAGGTAACTCTAATATCATACTAATCTGAATTTGCAGATCGTACAGATTTGGTAAAGCATGAAGATCCTTAAGTGGATTGGCCTCTTAAATTCTTTAAGTTATTAACCTGATCGACGCCTTCCTTGGGAGCATTTAATAATGTTTTATTGCATAGTTATAGTTAGTGTAATTACTAACTAATTGTGAATCCCTAGAGATGCCGATCTTAGCAAAATATTTTTTAGTTTATATATAGGGCCAACTTGGAAAGGGTCATGTCCTTTTTAAGGACATGCCTCTTGGGTGCTATATACATAAGAGGTAAGAATGTGGATAAAGGACACACTCAATAAGTCTACTCCTCTAGTATTGCTGCCATATACGATTTATAGCAGGGATAAAACTTTTTAGAATGATGCATCATATTCCAAGAAGACTAAATATTCTGTCCGTAATATATATAAGGACCATCTCCAACAAGAATAAAGGTATTATATCAGTATTGTTTCATTAGAATTTGCAAAAAACTTATAGGGAAGACACCACACACTTGATGTAGGGAGAGATGAGATAACCAGGGCCAAGGGCACACCCAACTATTCAAACCGCCTGCACAGAGTAAACATAGCGAAAAACACAATGCAAATACAAATAACACGGGACATTATAATGTCCCCATTTTTAACAGGTTCGTGTAGTTCGCCAGGTCAGTTCACCATCGCGACCCTCGTGAGCTAGCAGTAGGATTTGAGGGTCATAGTTGTGTGGTCATAGGCTTTCCAACAACCTATGGTGTGTTTGGCTCTGTTTGAGGGACTTACTATTTATAGTTAGTCAATCTCTTGGTTCTGATGAGCTTAGTTGAGTTAGAGGAGTTGGAGGATGCTCTCAGTTTTTATTTCGAACTTCCAGTTTAGGCTCCAAGAAACTTGGATGGAGCGTCTACTTATAGTAAGTCACCTCGTTAGGTTCATTCATCGTCGTTCATCATCAGGATGACTTTAGTGTTGTCAGATTTTGATTCTGATGCTTTTTCAGATGTTTTCACAAGATGGGCGAATTATTATTATTATTCATCTAAATACATTGAGGTTGTTATTTTTGTTAGTGTTGTTGGTTGGTTACCTCAGTATCATAGCTTGTAGGAACCGAGACGAAAAGTTTTAAATCATGGGAACAAGAAACAGTGGCCTTACATGTCAGAATTTGAAGTTATGGTGGAAAAAGTCATTTTTGGAGCCAAAAGAATTAATAAATTAGTTTATAATGGCACTTTATCATGTTTTAATGTTGTGTGTGGGAAGCCTCTTAAGTGAAGTTCATTGGGAAACTTTGTGCCATTTGGAAATTATAAATATGAGCCCATTTGATGAGTAAAGCATCCAATTGATTATTTTCTTTTGTTGCCTGTGAAGAGTTTCTGAGTTTGCCAATTTCTTTGCCCTTGCTGAAGTATAAGGGTTTGGAATTAAAAAGTGCTTGGTAATTTACAGCTGAGGTATTGTGAATTAATTCTGAGAATTATCTTAATTAAATCATAGTATTTCCTGACTGTTATGTACTGTGTCTGGGAATTTCATTGTGGTTGGAGAATTTGTGATTTGGAATGCCATTATTGTCTACTATTTGGCGTGGTTAAAGAGGAATCTACTATGGTTGTTGTCCTTATATTTGGCATCTAGTTCAGACTTGTGGAAGGCTGCAATCAATTATTGGAGGGTAGAAATTAGGTTTTAGAGCACCTGCGATTATAAGCGAGGAGCATGTATTTCTAAACTTGAGTAAATTGGATTATTTCTTGAGAGTTGCAATCCATATTTTATCTGTTAGAAGTCAATTTCTAGGTCCATTATTGCATTCTCGTAAATTTTCAGAAGTCAACTTCTAAATTGGATATTAATGGCATTGCCATCAATTATAGAATTACTTCTGAATTGTTTAGGGGTGTTTATTTATTTGAATTGATAAAAACTTAATCAATTAAAATTGTGAGCAGCTTGTTGTAAATTTAAAGCATTATTTATTGAGTGGTAATAATTTTCTTGCCAAATGTTCGACAAAATATCAAACTGTGGATTAGCAAAAGCAAATTGATGTTTGTTAAGGATATAGCCCATTGATGGTTTTTATAGTAGTATCAAAGCGGTTTCTTGCCTACCTGCGGGAATTGGGCTTAGTTTTTATTTTGTTCAGTGTTGACTTTGAAGATTTTCTGATCTAATTTTCAGAGTGATCAGCGCTTTATTTTCTCCTACTATGGACAAACATAGGATTGGTAGTTCTAGAAGTTAGTGGAGTAATGAGAAAGCGTAAAAATGAATGCCTTGCAGGAGAGTTTGGAGAAACTGAAGCTTCATCAATAGAGGTTGGCGGAGAGCTTGTCGGATCCCGTGATAGTTGAGAAGGCAGCGAGGTATATGGTTTCGAACTTTAGAAGGCCGACATCGAGGTTGCAGGGAAGAAAGCTTGAGTTTTCGCCGACAGGTGTCCATGATGCTGATGTACGTATATTTAGTATGACACTTACTAGCCCCATCCGCAGTGTTGACGATGGACTCATTTCACAGAGATAGGTAGATGTGTCAGTGCCCTTGGTGGATAGTGACATTGAGCTTCAATAGGTTGAGGCTCCCAGAGTTGTTGCAACGAGTGCAAAGAGAATTAATGCAGTTGTTACTACTGACACTTCTGGCTCTCTCAAGGAGAGGATTATTATTGGAGATTTGTATATGAGTTATAGTGTTGCTATAGTACAGGAGGCAGTTGCTCCCTCAGGTGGGACCAATTTATGTATGGATTTACCCAGCTGTGATGTTGGTGATTTGTATGTTACAATGGAGTTAGTAGATGTTATTGATTCACAACTTGACATTGAGTCATGTGTAGTATTAGGTGTAAGTAGTTGAGGCTTTATTACGAGATGTGGATGCAGATAATATGGACACATCTGATGATACATTTGATGATGCTATGAGTTACACTAGGTACAATATCCCTTGCTAGGTATCAACTGATGACTCCGAGGAGGTTTTGGATGGGTCCCAAGATCAGTGTTTACAAGATCTATCCTTTGAGGTGGAAGCTGAGACATGTGGGGATATTGATATTGTGAGGTCTTCCATTTCTTCAAATGAGGAGCTCATTGAGGTACATAGTAGTTGTATCTTGGATGCAGAGTTTGCAAGGTCAATAACACACATGCAATGAGTGATCTTATGGTGGGAAGTTTTGATTCGGTTTTCTATCATAGTGCACTTAGTGAGAAAGAGAGCTTGCATAGGACACAGGGGTTACAAAGGCATCATGTGACTTGTCAGATGAAGGTGAGTGATAGTGACAATTCTTCAGCTCTTGAGCATTAGGATGCTATTCATTAGATGCTAGCTACATCTAGTTTGGGTGCTTCTATGTTAGATGAGCACGGTGATAGTAGTCTTTCCCTAGCAGAGGTTCATATGCTTCGAGAGGTTGTCAGGATCTTGAAGCATAGTTACTCTCAGTGAGTTGTTGATAGGGATTACGTTCTGGAGTGGGATAGCACCTGTTATGAGACGTTAGAGAAAGAGGAGGAAGTGGTGGAGCTCACCCAAGAGCTTGAGGTGATTGTAGACTCTCTTCAGTGTACTCATTGGGCTCTTCAAGAGTCACAGTTACAATTGGATGTGGTGACCGTGAAGTTGGAGCATGTTCGAACTACACCAGCTCTAGATCCAGTTCAGTTGCATATTGTGGTTGGTGGTGAGTTTGCTTCTACGGTTGGGGATGATGGACGTGATGATGTGGCTGACACATCCGTCCAGTATATGGGTGCAGTACATACAGATGTGATGAGAGTATTAGGGGAGTTGGGCTCTCATGCTGATTTGCTTTCTTTTGTTGGAAGCGAATCTATTTCTTCATCTCATACAACTGATAGCAATGGACAGTTGGCAGTGCCACATTTTCAAAGGGATCAGTTGTGGGTCGCAGGGGAGTAGGTTGATGCTTCCACATATAATTTCTATAGCACAAAGTCCTTCATGGAGTATCTATTGGAGAGTTTAGATGTGAGGGAGGATTCATACAGAGTGTTTGAGGATACTCTCATCCAAGGCTCTCGTGTTATTTAGAGGTTGGTGGAAAAGATTGTAGAGACTCTGTCTACTATGCTTCCCTAGAAGGATTTTGAGGTTGGGTTTGCTGAGAGGGTTGCCCAGGATTCTACCTGACCAATAGTTCGAAGTCAAAGATTGGATCCATCTTCTGATTCCTAGTTTGATGATGATGAGCCCTTGACAGAGATTGGGAGTTTTTATTGGCATTACACTGTGAGGAGTGCTCATCATTTTTCTTTTGACCCACAGGTAGAGGATTTGGTTTCACGTCGGTGTGGGTTGGCTCCAGTTTCATGCCATCCATTATGGGATGGGTTAGTACCATCTTTTGCTGATGGGATTGATAACTACAAATTAGACCTCTTGTAGTGTCTACAGACCCAGGACAGTTTGGCAGAGGTTAGAGTTGGTGGTAGTGTTTTAGGTACCTTTGTTTGTTACCATCTCCACAGTGCAATTGGGTGTAAGTATTAGTTTGATGGGGACTCAGGTGAGGACAGAGTCGTTATTTCAGTTGGGTTGAGTTCAGATGAGTTGTTGCCTTCATCGTCACCTCAAGTCAGTTTTTAGATGATTCTGATGTTGATGTCCGTTATTTGGGTGTTGGTGCTATAGGAGCTATTTGTACACAACCATGATATTATGCAGTTCTACCTTTGGGATCTAGGGGGGATTGTGATGTCCATTTTTCTCCAGGATTGCTTGGGGGTGAGCAATTTTAGGGAGGGAGGACTGTAGTGTCCCCATTTTTAGCAGGTTCCTACAGTTGGCCAAGTCAGTTCACCATTGCGACCCTTGTGAGCTAGCAGTAGGATTTGAGGGTCTTAGTTGTGTGGTTATAGGCTTTCCAGCAGCCTATGGTGTGTTTTGGCTTTGTTTGGAGGACTTACTATTTATAGTAAGTCAATCTATTGGTTTCGATGTGCTCAGTTGAGTCAGAGGAGTTGGAGGTTGCTCTCAGTTTTTATTTCGGGTTTTTGGTTTGGGCTCCAAGAAACTTGGAGGGAGCGTCTATTTATATTAAGTCACCCCATCAGGTTCATTCATCGTCTTTCATCATCAGGATCACTTTAGTGTTATCGAATTTCAATTTTGATGCTTTTTCAGATGTTTTCACAAGACAGGTGAATTATTATTATTATTCATCTAAATACGCTGAGGTTGTTATTTTTGTTATGTTGTTGGTTGGTCACCTTAGTATTATAGCTCGTTGGAACCGGGACGAAAAGTTTTAAATCATGGGAATAAGAAACAGTGGCCGTACATGTCAAATTTGAAGTTATGGTGGAAAAAGTCATTGTCGAAGCCAAAAACAATTAATAAATTAGATTATAATGACACTTTATTGTGTTTTAATGTTGTGTGTGGGAAGCTTTTTAAGTGAAGTTCATTGGGAAACTTTGTACCATTTGGAGATTATAAATATGATCCCATTTGATGAGTAAAGCATCCGATTGATTATTTTCTTTTGTTTCCTACGAAGAGTTTTTGAGTTTTTCGATTTCTTTGTCTGTGCTGAAGTATTAAGGGTTTGGAATTAAGAAGTGCTTTGTAATTCACAGCTGAGGTATTGTGAATTAATTCTGAGAATTATCTTAATTAAATCATAATATTTCCCAACTATTATGTACCGTGCCTAGGAATTTCATTATGATTGGAGAATTTGTGATTTGGAATGCTATTATTGTCTGTTGTTTGGCGTGGTTAAAGAGGAATCCACTGTGGCTGTTGTCCTTGTATTTGGCAGCAATTTTAGACTTGTGGAAGGCTGCAATCAATTATTGGAGGGTAGGAATCAGGTTTTAGAGCACCTACGATTATAAGCGAGGAGCATGTATTTCTCAACTTGCGAGTAAATTGGATTATTTCTTGAGAACTGCAAGCCATATTTCATCTGTTAGCAGTCAATTTCCAGGTTCATTATTGTATTCTTGTAAATTTCCAGAAGTCAATTTTTAAATTGGATATTAGTAACATTGCCATCAATTATAGAATTACTTTTAAATTGTTTAGCGGTGTTCATTTATCCAAATTGATAAAAACTTAATAAATTAAAATTGTGAGCAGCTAGCTGTGAATTTAAAGCATTATTTATTGAGTGATAATAATTTGCCTGCCAAATGTTTGGAAAAATATCAAACTGTTGATTAGCAAAAGCAAGTTGATGTTTGTTAAGGATATAGCCCGTTGAGGGTTTTTACAGAGATAGAGGAACATAATGCCTTCATATATTCATCAAATAATCAAATACATGCCCAGCTATAAGGCCTTTGGGTTACAGCCACATTACAATCAAATTCGAACTTCAGTGATTAAACTTTGCATCTCAGCTTACTTCTACTTCTTCTATGCTTCTACCTTCTTAATTTTCCCTCTTGAGACTCTACCAAAGACCTCTTTAAATACATGCATGGCCACAAGTCTGTTTGTTGCAAATACAACAAAATAAACTCGCATATTAAATGCTAGGATAAGCCACAAGCCGGTTGACAACAGATACCTATCACAAAATTAAATGCAAAGGTCAGCCTCAACAGGAAACTGCACACAGACAACTTGGCAAACAAAGAATCCAACAAATGCTACAACTCAGCGAACTTAGCAATGGTCGGCAACCAAAGGAACTCGACAATGCTTGGCAACCAAAGGAACTCGGCAAGGTTTGGCAATCAAAGGAAAACTCGGCAACCGAAGAAAGTTCGGGAACCAAAGAATAACTCGACAACAATTGTGAACTTGACAGGCATAGAGAACTCGGCAACCACTACGAGCTTAGCACCAATTGTGAACTCGACAAAAACTAAGAAACTCGACAATGCAAGACATTGCAACTCGGCATAAACTAAATAATTCGTTAAATATGCAGGATAGCCAAGCAACCCAGGATGCTCCTGTATCAGACAACCGGGGTTGAAAGAAATGATTCTCCTGAATAATTGAGATGTCACAACTTGAGTTGAATTCAACTCAAATTGGGAAATCCATGTAGCATCTTCCATAAGTTTGTTCTTCCATTTCACCAAATACTCATAGTAATCTTTTCCTCTTGTGCTCTTACCAACTCTCTGATCCAAAATCTGCTCAATCTCTTCAATCTGCTTCTTAAGATAATCATTTGATACAACAACTTCATTATTTGACTCATGATATTTGTATAAATCAGCAATATTGAATATAGGAGATATATCTATGTCATCAAGTAACTCAACTTCATAAGCATTACCACTGCCTAATTTCTTCAAGATCTTACACGGTCCAAACTTTTTCATCTTCAACTTACCATATGTCCGAATAGGAAATCTGCCTTCCTTCAAATGAACAATCACCTCATCACCAACTTCAAAAACATGATATCTTCTAGACTTATCAGCATTTTTCTTATACTTAAGATTACTTTGTTCCAACTTCAGCTTCACTTCCTTATGCAAAGACTCCATAAAATCAGCAAACTCTTCTCCTGCATCACTTCTCTTTTCTTCACCAGCAATATCCCTTAAATCTGATACTCCTCTAGGTTGCATTCCAGTAACAAACTCAAATGGTGTTTTCCTTGTACTCCTATTCAAGTTCTGATGAAACAATATTGTCCAAATCACCTACAAAATCAGATTCAAGATAACCACACACTAAATCGCTACAACCGTTATAGGTGATACCATAATTACTTGTTCCTCAAAGGTATCAAAGCACCCATTTCCCTGTTGCCTAATGCTCTTTAACTAGATTTCCCATGTATCTACTGACAACACCCACTTCATGTGATATCTAATCTTGTACATACCATCACATATAGTAAACTTCCTACAACAATTGCATACGGTCCATGAGACATATTATCCTTGTATTCCTTATTATTTGGACATAAACTTGAAGAAAGCTTAAAATGGGAAGCCAAAGGGATATAAATAGGTTTCACATTTTGCATTCCAAATATGATGAGAATCTTCTCCACATATTTCTCTTGTGATAACCAAAGATTACCATGTTTCCTGTCTTTGTGTATTTCTATATCCAAAATTTGTTTTTCTGCTTCTAGATCCTTCATATCAAAAGTCCTAGCCAACTAAACCTTCAACATATTAATTTTTCAGCCATACTTTTACTTACTACAAGCATATCATCAACATATAATACAAAGATAATGAATAAGCCATTTTCTAAACTTTAAAAGTAACCAGAATGGTCATTCTCACTTTTTACAAAGTTTTGGTTCACTACGAAGGAATCAAACTTCTTGTACCATTGCCTAGGTGATTGCTTCAGGCCATACTATGATTTCTTAATACTATCTTGAACAAACTCTTCTGGTTGTTCCATATATATATCCTCATTCAAATCTCCATATAGAAATGTCGTTTTAACATCTAGTTGCTCTACTCAAGATTAATTAATGCAGCTAATACTAATAGAATCTAAATAGAAACAAGCTTAACAACTGGTGAAAAAACCTCATGAAAATCAATACCTTCTTTTTGAGAATATCCTTTTGCTACCAGCCTTGCATTGAACCTTTCAATTTTATCATCGATACCTTTGTTCAATTTGTAGACCCACTTGCAACCAACATCCTTTCTACCCTTTGGAAGTTCTACCAGGTCCAATCTCTCATTCTTCTCTAAGGCATCCATTTCATATTTCATTGCTATTTTCCATTTAGCATTACTCATTGGTTCCTGATATTAACTTGATTCCACATCGTTAGAAATCAAAGCAATAGATGAAATGAAATCATCATATCTTTTAGGAGGATTCTTGACTCATGTAGATCTCCTAAGAGATGGTTGTAGTATTTCCATAGTTTCCTGTATATTTTCTAAATCTGTACCTTCTTCAGAAAGATTTTCTTGCTCGTTTTCTTTAGCATAAGGATGAGTTTCCAATTGAACTTGTTGATATTGTGGTACTTGTTCCTATTCCAAAATATTTTCCACAAAATCTGATTTTGTTAGAGAGGATTCATCAAATACTACATCTCTGCTAATGATGACTTTGTGGGTTGTAGGATCCCACAATCTGTATACCTTAACTCTATCACCATAGCCAACAAAGGATTTGGGGTCTAACTTAGAACATTGTTTCTTAGAAACAAGAGCAGAAGCATCACAGAGATATCTTCAGATTTGAAACATCACATGAATGACCTGTCCATACCTCTTCAGGAATCTTGCAATTGATTGTGACTGATTTACCAAATATCATATTGTACTAGCTGCTTCTGCCCACAAGTCTTGCTGCAATTTGGATTACTAAGCATACTTTTCTTGCTGTCTCTTAAAAAAAGTCCAATTCATGCATTCAAAAACACCATATTGTTGAGGAGTGTAAATTGTAGTTTTATGCCTTACGATCCTAACTTCCTTACAATAATTCTCAAACTATAAAGTTGTGAATTCACCTCCATTATCTGTTCTAAAACACTTGATTGCTTTGCCTATACTCTTTTCAGCAAAAACTCTAAATTGTTTGAATACACTAGACACATCAGCTTTACTTTCAATGAAAAAGACACCTACCTTTCTAGAGTAGTCATCTATAAATGTCACAAAATATGATGCTACTCTAAAAGAAACTATTGGGGATGGAACCCAAACATTTGAATGGATATAGTCTAGAATACCTTTGGTTGTATGACTACCAGATTTAAACTTTTGCCTCCTTTGCTTTCCAAATACACAATGCTTGCAAAAATCCAAATACAAAGATTTTAAGTTTGGAAGCAACTTAGGATTTACCAGTACCTTTAGCCCTTTCTCGCTCATATGACCCAATTGTTAATGTCGTAAACGAGTAGGTTCATCGCTTTTCTTAGTTACCACTATCGCGTGACTTACATCTATACTTCCTTCCTAGCCTATAAAGGTTTGCGACTTTTGTAGCCTTCATTACCACTAAAATCCCCTTGGACACTTTAAGAACTCCACCTTGACAAGAGAATTTATAACCACCAGAATCCAAAACACCCAAGAAATTGAATTCTTTTTCAGTTCTGGTACATGTCTTACCCCTATTAATGTCTTTACAACACCATCAATCATCTTGAATCTAATACTCCAAATCCCAACAGTCTTACACTAAGCATTGTTTCCCATTAAAACAACACGTCCATCAATAGGCTGGTATAAAGAAAACCAACTATCGCTTTCCTTAGATACCACTATCGCATGATTTACATCTATACTTCCTAGCCTATGAAGGTTTCTGACTTTTGTAGCCTTCATTACCACTAAAATCCCTTTGGACACTTTAAGAACTCCACCTTGACAAGAGAATTTATAACCACCAGAATCCAAAACACTGAAGAAATTGAATTCCTTTTCAGTTCTGGTACATGTCTTACCCCTATCAATGTCTATACAACACCATCAATGATCTTAAATCTAATACTCCCAATCACAACAATCTTACAAGAAGCATTGTTTCCCATTAAAACTATTACAAATGTAAATGGCAGAGTATTTTCTTGATTAAACAGAGATCAAAATGGTCAACATATACAAAAGGAGATTAGAATAGAATAGAAACATTCTATTCTACACTACACCTAAATATTAGAAACATTCTAATATTTACAATAAACTACAAAAGTGAGCATTAAAGATTATTCTAATACCCCCCCATAATGCTCAATCTATTTACTACACCAATAGATCCCCTGAATTTAACAAACTTGTCAGGACCAAGGGGTTTTGTGAAAATATTTGCTAGTTGCTCAGAGGTAGGGACATAGAGTAACTGAATAGATCCATCTTCTACTAACTGTCAAATATAATGGCAGTGAAGTTCTATGTGCTTGGTTCGTTCATGAAACACTGGGTTTTTGGCAAGTTTGAGTATTGCCTAATTGTCTGAAAACAAAGAAGTTGGACCTGCTTGAGAAATATGCATATTTGCAAGCATTTGACGGAGCCAAACTGCTTCACAAGCTGCCTTGACAGCTCCTCTATATTCTGCTTCTGTAGAGGAGAGTGCATGTGCTTGTGGCTTCTTACTGGTCCAGGTAATTGCTGTAGATCCGATAATGAACACATAACTAGAAGTAGATTTCTTGTCATCAACTGAGTCGGCCGAATCGGAATCAGTGAATCCACTGAGCTGAGGAGTAGTACTCCTTATGTAAAGAACATAATCTGAAATACCCTGTACATAGCGTAACACACATTTTGCTGCAATCCAATGATCAGTCTTGGGGTTCGTCATGAACTAAGAGATGTAGCTGACTGCAAAACTGAGATCAGGTCTAGTAGTAGTAAGATAGATGAGACTACCTACTAGCTTCTTGAAGAGTGTTTCATCTATAGGAGGAGAATCAGATTGTGCGAACAATTTCAGACTAGTCTCCATAGGAGTGGAGGTAGGTTTGCAATCCTGCATTCGAACCCTGTCAAGCAAATTTCTGGCATATTTGGACTGAGACAAAAAAAATATTGTTGTCAGTCTGCCAAACCTCAATACCTAAACAATAATGAAGCAATCCAAGATCGGTCATATCAAAAGTTCTGCATAGATCCTGTTTGATATCTGAAATCAAATCTTCTTAACTCCCAGTAATGATCAGATCATCTACGTAGACAACAAGAAAAAGAATTTCATTACCAGAGTGTTTAATATACAGATTACTATCTGACGGGCTGCGCTGAAATCCCTGAGTAACCAAGTACTGATCAATCTTTATGTACCAAGCCCTAGGAGCCTGTTTAAGACCATAGATGGCCTTCTGGAGTTTATATACTTTTGGTTCTGAACCGACAACCTTCAAACCTGGGGGCTGCATCATGTAGACTTCTTCCTGTAATTGACCATTGAGAAAAGCACTCTTCACATCCATCTGATGATTTTTCCAACCATATTGAGTTGCAATGGCAAGAAGCACACGAATAGTGCTCATCTTGGCTGTTGGAGCAACTGTCGCCTCATAGTCAATGCCTTCACGCTGGGTGAATCCTCGAGCAACAAGTCTGGCTTTGTATTTGTCCAGGGTACCATCTGCATGGTACTTGACCTTATAGACCCGTTTACAGTTGATGGGTTTCTTCCCAAGAGGAAGATCCGAAAGAACCTAGGTATGGTTCTTTTGAAGACTTTGAAGCTCAGCATCCATTGCATGTTCCCATTTTGGAATTTCTTTGGCCTTTGCATATGTCTGGGGCTCAGGGATACTATGGATGTTGGCCATAAGAGCTATATTGACTGTGTTGTGCTGAATGCTCTTATTTCTGGAGGTTCTACCCTCAATGAGTTCATCAGGACAAAGATCACTAATCGTTTTAGCCCGCTATTTTGGCCGAAGAGTCGAGGAGCCAATATCAAATGCTATCGGAATAGCTGGATGAGTAGCAGGAGCAGGGGTTGTATTATCAGGAGGTGGCTGAGGTGGTGTATCAGCAGCATCAGATGACTCATGTAAAATAGAAGAACCCAAGTTAGAGATTGGTGAAGACTAAATCTCGGAATGCGGTGGAGAGTCAGAGAGCGGAAATGGTCGAAGTTCCTCATCAAACACAACATCACGACTGAAGATTAAATGATCAGTATTTACATCAATCAGCTTGTAGGTCTTATATGTGTGACTATATCCTGTAAACATAAGTTTTTGGCTTTTGGAATCCAACTTAGTGTGTTTGGCATCAGGAATCCATACATATGCCAGAGAGCCAAAAACTTTCAAATGGTTGATGTTAGGTTTGCGACCAGACCAGGCTTCCTCAGGAGTCTTGTGATTTACGGCAAGGGTGGGTTGTTTACCGTATAGGTAAAGAAATCAACACATACAAACAATAAACACGAACAGCAAAATTATATTCACAATAGTAGATGATTGATATTTACAAAGATCCCAGGCGGGCTATAAATACTACCGCCGAACCTTCCCGAAGGAGTCCGTCGGCCACAATATTACATCCGCTACAAACTCTTTACCCGTCGGCTACAAAATAGACAACACTGCCGGAACCATCCAGTCGGCTAACACAATCCCCCCCAAAAAACAGTTGTCTCCTAACGACTAACAAAATTAGGAGACAACTTACAGACCACAGAAGAAATACTGGAGAGAAGGGGGCGTCCCAGAAGTGTGCTGCTGGTGACGTAACTCGTACACCTGCTGTGTCCTGATGCGGAGATCTGTCTGAATCTGAGAATTAACTTGGACGACCTCCTTTAGAAGAAGCGCCGCATCCATGGCCTGCGTCTTGGCTAACTGCATCTCGTGCTCAGCTGCATCCTTATCTCGAACCGCTGCCTCCATACCTTGCTTAGCCACGTCCCTCTCCTGCACCGCTGCTGCCAAATCTGCCAGTAGTGCTGCCCGCTCTGCGGCCCATGCTGCCTGCTGGTCGGCCAAGTCAGTGGCTAGCTTCTATCTAGCCTCAGTCTCAACTGCCAATGATCTCTCTGCTGCAACCCTGTCTGCCTCTGCATGCCGACGACCATAGTAAACATCTTTGTATAGTCCCACAATCTCATGTGCCAGCTTCATCATGGGGGTGTCACTGGGTCTCAACTCCGGCTCAGTGGCCCAATCTGCCAACATCTCAGCTGTCTCCGTCGCCGGCCAGCCCCTGTCTACAAAGCAAGTCTGAAATCTCCGAGGACAAATTACACGGATATATGCTCTGATCAAGTGCCACTCCCTCCGCCAAGTCAGGGCCTAAATTGCCACATCGTGTCCCTTCTTCAATGCAGACTTCATAGTCCTGAGGTAATCTCGGCCTTTGTCCTCATCCGACCCATAGTCTTCTTTGGCGAAGGCCTCCAATGACCATTCCGCATCACTTTTCTCCTCCTCATCAGCGGGAACCATGCCCACATTCGGTTGCGCCTTCTCTGCTGTTGGAGCAACCACGGCATGTGGCATTCCCTCCTCCTGAAGTTGAGGCTCTGGTACTGTTGGTGATGTTCTTGAACGCCTAGGAGACTGAATGGACGGACCTCGCTTGGCAGGAGTGAGTTGGAACTGCTGCCTCAAAAACTCACTAGCTCTATCCATCACCTCCGTTTGGTCAAACTGCGCAAGCTCCATTTTCGCCTTCGGTATTGGTTGGGCTAACTCGGCCTCTGCTAAAAAGGATTATGAAACAGTGACCACTGCATCACAATCAATGACCTCCAACTGAACCTGCGGCTCAGACTCTGGCGGTGGCAACTGTGCTCTCGGTGGGACTGCGACGGTGACATCTGCTGGTACAACTGGAATCACCTCCGCTACAGCCGTCGGCAATAACTTGGCGACTGTCCGCGGGATAACATCTGTCACTGCCTGTGGGACCACCTCCGTCACTATCCGTGGGACATCTGCCTCCGCTAGAGGAGTCATAAGGACAGGGGCATGGCGCTGACCAAACGCCGGAATGACTATCGAAAAGGTAGTCAAGTGCGCCGAAGTTGACAATTGAGGGGTAAAGAATGTGGACCCACTACCCGATGCCTCACCATCAACTTCCGCCGATGTGCTCACCTCTTCTTCCACGGACTCAGCCTCGTCACTCATCGAAGTGCCCTCTCGTCCGCTATCTGTCTCTCCGGAAGCAGCCAACCTGTGGAGTACTTTCTTGTGACCTGCTGCTGATCCTCTTGTATCTAAGTGTCACCAGTAGAATATGGGAGGCTCCCCGTCTGCCAACTTGCCCCTTGGAGGAGCCTCAAAGCCATCCATTGGAATCTGGCTAGCTGCAGCCTCGAGAAACAGCCCGATGGCATGGTGCCGCATAAAAAAAGTTCGGTGCTGAAGCGTCATGAATTCCTCCATCCCGTCGGCAAGCACTGAGGCCCAATCATATACCACTCCCTGCATGATACCATTCATAAACACAATCTGCGACAATGCTATATCTGAGGCTTGGGTGGTGCCTATCAACCTGCTCTTGATGACGTCCATGATACACCGCCAATGACCCTCCCGAATAAAGTCTATGCGAAGCCCTCTAAACTTTGTCCCCTGAACCGCTGTCTCCCTCTCCCCGGGTGTAAGGTCCCTGCACACTAGATCTATCCAATGCTCCTTCCGTTCCTGTGACAGTTTATGATTCTTGATTTCCACTTTCCTCCCATCGGGGCCAAGAATGCCGAAAACCCTAGTGAAATCCCTAGTTTTAAAAGACATTGCCATCTGATGCTGCTTGTACATAAATGTACTTATTCTGGTCCGGGCGCTATATGTCTTTATCATAGTGCGCAATACTGATTCAAACAACCGGATGGAAAAGATGGGAAGTTGAATAGCCCAATGTACTTGTGCTCGCATCAAAATTTGTTTAATTTGGTCTGCCTCAGGGGTCTCTTGCCACCACTTCCGGCATTCGCTTCCACTAAGACTCAAACTGGACAGTGAGATAGGTGAGTTCCTCCTTGGTCTTCTGTTTCTTGCTACTTGAACCGGAGGGGCCTGCAACTTGAATTCCCGATGCCAAAACTCTTGAATTCTTTTCCATATTAGCTGCCAATTGACTCTTCCACGGCTTCCGCTTGCTCGCTGAGTCCATGCAAAGATGGTTTATTTCTCTTTATATTTGCTGCCTCCGACCGCTACAAAAATGTCACTCTGGATGTGTTCAAGTCACCTTTCCCACGGACCGTTATGGTACTGGAGGCAAGGACGAAGTTTGAAGTCTGAGAAAAATTGCTTGTTCTGCTTGTATATGCGCGGGCCTTTCTTTGTTTTACGCCTCCATTGAACTTCTAAAAAAATATATCTCGCTTGCTGTTTGCCACCATAATCTTTGATTGCTCCAAATCCTTATGTGCCACCACTGCCTTCAGCATCTCATTCCGAATAAAGGTAACGCCATGTCATGCTCCAGCTACTTGACAACGCTCTTGTCTCCAGCGTCTATATCTTTAAGTACACAACTTGGGATGTTCCTTGTAATCAGTTAAAATTCCGTCGAACCTTGCACCAGTCATCCTATTGAGCAAGGTATTTGGCTCCGGCACAAAATTTTCAAACTCATTGCCGGCAGCAAGATTAATAATTGTTTGATGCCCGCGGAGGAGATTTTCAGCAGTTTTCGGAGGAAAAAAAAGTGTTTAAGCCTGCGGGGTTTTCCTTGGCAAGAACGTTTTATTTTGTGAGCAGAGGATTTTAAGCCCGCGGGGCTTTTATTTTTGGCGGAGAACTTTAGCAAAGTTTTATGCTCGTGGACATATGCCCGTGGGGCTTTTAACAACCCGCGAACAGACTGTCCGTGGGGACCTTCCGCTTCACTCCCGCGGACAGGCTACTGCCCTCGGGGTCTTTGACTTTGCCCACAGACAAGCTGTTTCCCGCGGGGCTTTTCAGTCCGTGGGGCCCCCAATTTATTTATTTATTTATTTTTGAATTTTTTATTTTTTTTTGAACTCTATTCTAACACATCAAATAACATAGGTACCTCCAGATGACGTCAGCGCAAGAGAGTCCTGTAATGATGACGATGGAGGATTCAACGACGGCGAGAACTTTCTTGCGCGATATAGTTTCAGCTTAGATTAGTTAACTGACTGAGCCATCTCTTGTCCGTCCAAGGTCGCCAGTTTGATTGCCCCAGTGTCGCCAATTTCTCGGATCTGATATGGTCCAACCCATCGCACTTTGAATTTTCCCGGCTTGATTTCATTACGGCCATCATACTTCAGTACTAACTGTCCCAGCTGGAATCTGCTACGTTTTAGATGCTTATCATGCCAGAGCTTGCGTCTGTTCTGTGCCACTTCCGTCGCCCACTGTGCCAACAACCGTTTCTCCTCCAGTTTATTCAAATTATTCAATCGCTCTTGTAAGCTTCCGTCATCATCCAATTTGTTTTCCAACGCTATTCGGAGACTCGGAATCATGAATTCCGTTGGGACCACTGCTTCCTGTCCAAACATTAACTGGAATGGTGTGTGCCTTGTCGTCACCTTGTACGCCGTGCGGTACGCCCACAGGGCAGCGGGTAAGTTCTCCCAATCGGCACCTTCCACCGTGCAGGATTTGTAGATGATGGATACTAAAATTTTATTGGTGTCCTTTGCCTGTCTGTTTGCTCTTGGATAGTACGGACTCAACAGTGAATGATAAATCTTAAACTGAGTGGTGAGCAGTCGAATAACATGATTAACAAAATGACCCCCCCTATCACTTGTTAATTGCAACGAAATTCCATACCTGGTGATGATCTGTTCATAAATAAACTTCGTAGTGCTGACGGCCAAGTTATCTGGTAATGCACGTGCCTCCACCCACTTGGTCAAGTACTCAGTTGCAACAATGATGTACCGGCACCGTCGAGTCTTGCTCACCCTCAGTGGTCCAATGAAATCTAGTCCCCATCTCTCAAAAAGTTCTTGCGCATGAGAGGGTTGAAGTGGCATGAAATCTCTCTTCAGCGGCTTCCCGGCCCGTTGGCAAGTGTCACATCCGATGACCCATTCCCGTGCATCATTGTACACCGTCGGCCACCAAAGTCCTGCGAGTAATATCTTCCATGCAGTGGTGTCGGGTCCCATGTGTCCTCCCGTGGGACCCTCATGTGCTTCTTTCAACACTTGTGGTATCTCCTCTTCTAATACACACCGCCGAACAATATGATCCGGCCCCATTTTGTAGAGCAATCCATTGATCAATTGAAACGTACGACTCCTGATTATCAACTTGCGCCTATCACTCGGTGACATCCCCGTGGGAAACTGCCCTGTTGACAGGTATTCGCCAATACTCCTGTACCATTCCGGCAGTACCCCAATCTAAAACAGCTGTGCGTCAGGGAAGTCGTCATTCACACCATCCGCTGGTTCCCCTATTTTGATCCACGACAGGTGGTCGACATTGACATGTTTCTTTCCTGGCCGAACAATGATTTTGAAAGTGAATTCCTACAACAGTAGTAGCCATCTGCTGATCCTCCCTTGGATGACGGGTTTATTAATCATGTACAACAGGGCCTGATGATCAACATAAAACACAAACGGTGTAGCAAGTAAATAATGATGGAATTTTTGCACAGCATAAACCATTCCTAACGCTTCTCTTTCAGTCGTGCTGTAGTTCTGCTCGGCCTTTGAGAGCAACTGGCTGGCAAAGTATATTGGATGATCCAATCCGTGATTACCAGTCTGTGCCAGGGTCGCACCGATCGCATAGTTGGAGGCATCCACATGAACATGAAATTCTTTATTCCAGTCCGGATATGCCAGGATGGGTGCTGTAGCCAGTCGTACCTTCAGCCCTTCAAATGCCTCGTCCTGCTCTTTATCCCATCTAAATGATTCTTCCTTGCAGGTTAACTTATCTAACGGTTGTGACACCTTGGCAAAATTTTTAATAAATCTCCGATAATAACCTATATGCCCGAGAAAAGATTTTACCTCCGTCACATTAGTAGATGGCTGCATTTCAAGAATGACTCTGACCTTGTCGGGATCCGTCTTTAATCCTTCCTTACAGACAATGTGTCTGAGTAGTCTGCCGTGCGAAATCATGAATTTGCACTTCTTGGGATTCAATGCTAGCCGGGCCCTACGACATCTCTTCATACACTCACCAAGTGCTGCCACGTGTCCGTCCTTCGTGCTAAATATTGACCAATCATCCAAGAAGGCTTTGAAATTTCCCACAGACATCTTGACGAAGATATGCAATATAATCCGCTGGAATGTGGCCGGCGCGTTACACAACCCAAAAGACATCCGGTTGTACGCGTAGACCCCATCTTCGACAACAAACGTTGTCTTCAACTTATCCTCCTCCGCTATAGAAATCTGATTGTATCCGAAGAACCTGTCCATAAAAGAGTAGATTTCATGTCTCGCGACCTCATCTAGAATGCTATCAGTGAATGGAATCGAAAAAGGATCTTTGATCGTCACTGCATTTAGGCATCTAAAATTAACGCATATCCAGATCTGAATAGTATCCTTCTTCAATGAAATGACTATCGGTGACACCCATTCGCTGGTCTGTACCTTGAAGATAATGCCAGCTTCCAGCATCCGGTTGATTTCCTCCATAACCCGTGCGGCATAGTTCTCGTTCATCTTGTAGGGTCGCTTTTGTACAGGTACAACTCCTTCCACCAGCGGGATGTGGTGCACACAATTCCGGCGGTACTCCTTTGAGGTCCTTGTATGTCCATGCAAACACATCCTTGTAGTCCATAAATATCTTGAAGGCCGCGGCCTTGAGTATTGGATCCCAATTATCTTCGACTAGTATGTTCTTTGGCTCTGCCTCGTCCCCCAAATTCATCGTTTGCAGCGTAGCTTCATTATACTTGATTGTCTCTCCTTCAGTGAATGCATGGGCGGGTGTAACATCCAACGGTGCCTCCCCCTCCTTTACTTCACTAAACTCCTTCGGATATTCGTTCTCAATTGACAAAACATTGCAGCTGTGAAATAATTCATAGTCCTCCATTTGCCAGTGGTAGAGACCGTTGATGGAATCCAAGTCGTCATCCGTTGTTCCCCCGTCCAATCGGAGGACGCCCTCCTGATCTGGTTTCATTCGTTGTCTACCTTCGTCCTCCTCTCCCTCAGAATCTGACGACAGGGCCTCTTCCCCTACCATTTGGGTATGTAGATCAATGATGAATCGACGGCCTTTACTTTCGAGGGATAAAGTGTTCTTCTAGTCGTGTCGAGCTCTTGCTTCGATAAGCCACCCGCGGCCTAGGATGGCGTCATAGCCTTTCCTTTTCAACGGAATCACCACGAAATCCATCAGGAACGACTGGGTGCCAATGGTTACCGGCTATGCCATGAGAATGCCCAGTGGTTTAATGCCATGTTGATCGGCAGTCAACAGTTGAAATCTTGGAGGCCACAATGTCGGCTGTCCAAGTTTCCTCCAAGTTTCTTCTGGCAATACATTTACGCTGGACCCTCCGTCCACTATGGTGTCTGTGAGAACATGTCCAATATATCCCCATCTCGACAACTGCAGGGTGCCGTCCGGATGTCAGCACCAGCAACATCTGATCTTCTCCTCTCGTAACAATTTTCTTTTCTTTTCATCGACTCGGTTCTCTCGGTGACTTTTCTTTCTCGAGGCTAGATTCTCTTGCCATATTTGAAAGAGCAGATCGAAGTTGGGGCATGGTGAGAAGCAAATCACTTACCTTTACTTGCACCTCCGTTTGCAAAATTTATCGTACTATGTTTTCTTCTGCGAAATTCCTTGCTGAAGTGCCGGCGGTGTCCAGAGGTGTTATTGCTTGAGATACTTTTCCAACCTCCGCCTGTGCTGCCGCAAATTTCTTCTTTTCTTCGACGGTGTTCGAGTATTCTTTTGCTTGTTGCCGCGTAATTGCCAGAACTTCTTCCTCATCCGCTCCAACAGTGATCAAGTTCACTCCGGATTTTGGACATTTTGAGTCGTCATGATTGCTGGGTCCGCACCATCGGCACAATAGTTGAGGTGTATTTGCTGTTGGACACTCCCGCGCAAAATGCCCCCACAAGTTACATGCTCGGCATTGAATAATCGGCCGTCCGTTTGCATCATACTGGATCCGGCTTTTGCTCGTATTGGTATTGTTATTGTTGTTGTTATTCTGTCCATGCCGATTATTTTTGTATCCTCCAGATGTAGCGCCGGCGGCATTCGTGTTTCCGTTACTACCTGACGGGGAAGCCTCCTGTGTGAGAAGCACCTGCAGAGATCCTCTTGTTTTCATGTTAAAAGGGCAGTCTTTTGTCGAATGGTCCATGATCTGACAAATGTCACAGAATTGGTTCTTCGGACACGATCCTTTAGTATGACCGTCGGTCTTACATTCCGTGCACCACAGTTCACTACCTTTTGGCTCCTTCTGCATATTTTTAACTCCATCATTCGAACCATATCCTTCTGTAAGGCATGAACCTTTTTGCTACTACCTTCGTCGTCGCTGCTATCATCTCCAGCAGATTCGTCGTCATCAGAATCAGAGAAGCTAGTTTTCTTCTTCTTTGTCTTGTGCGCACTTTCAAGGTCCAGGGCTCTGTTATAAGCATCCACATATGAGGACGGTGGCACAATTTTCATTTTCCTCCGCAACTGCGAGCATAGGCCGTCCACAAACCACCTTTTCTGCAATACGTTCGTCGGCTTGCTTTCCATTTTGTTTATTAAGTCTTTTAATCTCCTAGCGTAGATGCAGACAGTTTTGTGCTTCCCCTGTTTCGTATTGAAAATCTCTGCTAGAATTTCATTATCGTCCCACAAGAGTTTAAATTCCGCCAGGAACTCCATTTTAATCTTATCCCAGGTATCCAGCTTCTGCGGATCCATATCCGAAAACCAATCAATCGCGACACCCCGTAGGGTTGCCAAAAATTGCCTGGCCCATTCGTCGGCATCTGTGATTCCATTTGCCCGCCAGATCGTCTCACATGTCTTACAATGTCGGATGGGGTCGGCTGTACCATCGCCTTCAAATTTGGGCAACTTCTCTTTGGGTCCCGCCATCACCACACTGGAGGTATGCACTGTCGCACCGAAGGTCTGCACTGTCACATCGGAGGTCTGCACTCCTACACCGACAGCCTGAACTCCCACACCGGCAGTCTGAACTCCCACACCGGTGGTCTGCACTCCCGCACCGGAGATGTCGACAGCTGCAAACCTTGGTGAAGAAGAAGGATCCTCTGAAATTGTTTCCCGCGGAAGTCTATCTCGGACGAAGAGGTCACTCCACGCTCGTGCTCCCTCGGCACTGTGAGCCGTGCGAGTTGATGCTCTTTTGTCGGAATTTTCGTCCCTCGGCGAACACAAATTCAAGAACTCCTGCCGTGCTTCTTCCACCAATTCCACCCGTTGCCGAGTCTCCCCAACAATTCCTCCACGCTTCGGTTTCCGTCGGCAATCTTCTGAAATCTTCGTCGGCGTTCGGCTTGCTGTGCCAGAGTTAAATTCTCCTGCGTAGTACGGATTCCATCTTTTCCCTTCTCCTTATTCCGATCCTTGTTAAGCTGATTTGGCGTTAATCTTCATTCCTCCCACCTTCCAGATTCATAAGGCAACGATGCCAAATGTTTACCGTACAGGTAAAGAAATCAACGCATACAGACAATGAACACGAACAGCAGAATTATATTCGCAATAGTAGATGATTGATGATTTACAAAGATCCCAGACGGGCTATAAATACTACTGCTGAACCTTCCTGAAGGAGTCCGTCGGCCACAATATTACATCCGCTACAAACTCTTTACTCGTCGGCTACAAAATAGACAACACCGCCGAAACCATCCAGTCGGCTAACATGGGTGAACGGTTAAGAAGATAGACCGCTGTGGATATTGCTTCTGCCCAATATTTTTTGGGAACATTACTATGTTCTAGCATAGCCCTAGCCATTTCTGTGATGGTACGGTTTCGACGCTCTACAACACCATTTTGCTGAGGAGTGTGAGGTGTGGTGAACTAACGTCTAATGCCATGAGTAGTACAGAAGGCAGAGAAAGCAGAAGAATAGAATTCCCCTCATTATCGGTCCTAAGAGTACAGATGGAGGAACCAGACTCTTTTTCGACTAGAGCTTTAAATTGCTGAAATAAAGGAAAAGCATCTGATTTTTGCTTAAGAAAATATACCCACATTTTGCGACTAAAATCATCCACAAGGAGTAAGAAGTAGCTTTTCCCGGAAATAGAAGAAGTATTCATAGGACCACATACATCAGCGTGGACCAATTGTAGCACTCTAGATGCCCGCCATGATTCGCCATTCTTAAATGGTGTCCTATGTTGCTTCCCTACTTGGCAAGCTCTGCAAATGCGATGGTTCTGGGTCTGGATGTTAGGTAGGCCATGGACTAAATTATCCTGAGCAAGTTGTGCTAGATATTGCATTTTCAGATGACCATATCGCTGATGCTAGAGGCTGCTGAGAGCGGATGATTCGGCGATGAAGGCATGCTCAAGAGAATCTCCTGAATCTATAATTCTATAAATACCATGATCCTCAAGACCGATAGCAAGGGTAGTGCGAGAAGCACGATGAATAATCGAACACTTATTCCCACTGAAGATGACATCCAACGAAGGAGAGTGCTTCATAATCTGACTAATAGACAGAAGATTATGTTTCATGCCAGGAACATAACATACATTGAGAAACATGAGTTTTCTTCCTCTAGACTGAATCTGAACATTGCCTTTGCCGACAATATTGTATTCTTCGTCGCCTCCAAAGATTACGGAATCAAAATAGCGAGTGAATTCAACAAACCAATCACACCTATGAGTAAAATATCGGGAGGCACTAGAATTGATGTTCCAGGCTGAAGATTTCGCATGATTTGTAGGTATGCTGGCCATAAAGGCATGATAGATAGATTGTTTCTGCTCTGAGTGCTAGGCAGCATTGGCTTGTTGAATTGAGTCTGACTTCTGATGCTGCTGATACAGATGTTCATAACATGTGAATATCTCAAATGGCACAAACTTCGAGGTGAGAAAATCAAAGACCTAGAAAATTTGGAGAACCCAGAAAAGAGCTCGAAAAACCCAAAAATAAAATGTTGTTGGAATTCAGATACGTTGGCTCGAAAATCGAGGCACAGAAGACAAGACACCCATAAAAAATTGATGAAGACCCATTTGAGATCTCGAAAAACCCACCAAGAATATGAGATTAGAAGATTTTTCTGAGGTTAAAAACTAGGGTTTCGAAGAAAACCCTAGTCGACAGTTATGGAGGATGAATTAGCAGAGAAAATGGTCGATTTTAGTTGCAGAATAGCAGCATTTGTTTTATTACTGAGATGGCAAAAGTAACATATTAAAAAAAACAATGATTTTACCTTAAAACTGCGAGTTTTTCGACTGAAAAATCGTGTTTTAGGAGCTCACGATTTGCAGTCGAACTGAGAAAACGACGGATTTATATTTCAGACGCTCATAGCAGAGGATGAGACGCGATTTGGAGCCGAAAACAGACATAGTTCCGACGTATTTCAGACGCTCAGAGGAAGAGACGTGATTTGGAAGATTTGAAATAAAACACAGACGTTTTTCCACGAATTCGCAGACTTTATTCTAACCCTAGTGCTCTGATACCATGTTACAAATGTAAATGGCGGAGTATTTTCTTGATTAAACAGAGATCAAAACGATCAATATATACAAAAGGAGATTAGAATAGAATAGAAACATTCTATTCTACACTACACCTAAATATTAGAAACATTCTAATATTTACAATAAACTACAACAGTGAGCATTAAAGATTATTCTAATAAAAACAACACCTCCATCAATAGGCTGGTATGAAGAAAACCAACTCCTATGTTGACACGTGGTTAGAAGCACCAAAATCTCAAATCCATTCATCTTGATGTTGTAAGATATTACAAACAAATAACACTCCATCAACTGTACTTGAATTTGCCTTAGCTGGACTTGCATCCTTTTTGAATTTGTAATGTTCCCAAGTTTTAGTTAGCCTTCACGTTCTCCAAAGTCTAAGTGGAGGAATTTCTAGGATTTGCATTAATTATTGGAACGAGGAAGCTTCTAGCTCTTGCAATTAATTAATGTTTAGTTCCTTCCAGAATGATGAAGAAAAGGATAAATAGGGTTGAAAGTCTCATTGCTGATCATGGGATTATTGTAGCGGATGATTATGACTTGCATCTGATAGATGTGTGAATCACACTCCTTTTTGGGCAATAGAGGACGTTCATTCTCTATTGTAACATTCTAGACGTCATTCCCTTAGGGTTTGGCCTTTGGAATACATCTCTTTGTAATTGATTGTAGCATTCTTAGCATTAATATAATTTCAGCCTTGGTTCAGCTTTTGGGCATTCCTGGGTGTCCATTATAGTGGTATCAGAGCTTGCTTACATAGTGTTTCACGAAGTTATAACCAGTAGGTACCTATTACAGTGGTATCAGAGCTATAAGTCCTGCCATCCTATGGAGATCTTCAACATTTATGTTTGAGCATGCGACAAGGGCTTTATAATTTTCGCAATACCAGAGCAAGACAAAGTAGGAGTTCGGACTCGCTTAACGAATGGGATAGTTCGTTTGTGCAGAGGGACATACAATCCAGTCATACAGACACAGAGGAGACATTCTTTGAACAAGACAGCAGCATGGGTGATCGAGATGATAGAACTACCAGTTCCGACCAAGAAAATGTAATATTCAAGTTACTGGGTACATTAGAGGAGCAAAATAGGCGAATGGATATGATGTTGCAGCTAATAAGATGGGCATCAACATTGACGATTTGTATGTTGCTCTAGAGCAGAAGGTAGTTGATTCCTTAGGTGGGATCAAGACATGTATAGAGCCAGCCAGTTATGATGTTGGTGATGTGGGCATTTCAGCAGAGTCAGTAGAGACATGTGTGCAAAGTTAGGAGACCACATATGAAGCTTTTTCGGGAGATGGTGCTGCAGTAATAGTGGGATTAGGAGAACATGAGGATACTATCATATTAGCAGCCACTTCTGTGTCAGTTGAACCATCCAATCAGGAGTTTAATGGTATAAATGCAGTGGTTGATGTATTTTCTGATGAAGCCACACATGTTGGTGATTATGAGTTTTCATCAGCTACAAATTCAGTTCAATTTTCTGTTACAACAATTAATGTTGTTCCTATGTCCATATATTTCGATGTAGCAACACCTATTGTTGATACAGTTAGCATGAGTACATATGGTTCACCTGCAGCTACATCTTTTTCAATGCATGATGGTGATAATATGCATTCCAGTCCAATATATATTATGTGGATGGATACAGGGAAGAAGATGTTTCATAGATCTTCTATGGAGCTGCCTTCTAGTGACATCCAGACTTATACTTCATCAGCACAAGTTTTGGGAGCCAACTTGCAGGACATGTGGTTGGTCTTAATGATGTTCATTTGCAGTTTGTTTAATGTCCATATGTATATCACATATTACTTCAATTGGGATCTAGGTGGAGGTTGGAGTTCATTATATTACTTAATTGCTTGAGGACAAGCAATTTCAAGGAGGGCGGATTTGTAATGTTCCCAAGTTTTAGTTAGCCTTCACGTTCTCCAAAGTCTAAGTGGAGGAATTTCTAGGGTTTGCATTAATTATTGGAACGAGGAAGCTTCTAGCTCTTGCAATTAATTAATGTTTAGTTCCTTCCAGAAGGATGAAGAAAAGGATAAATAGGGTTGAAAGTCTCATTGCTGATCATGTGATTATTGTAACGGATGATTATGACTTGCATTTGATAAGAGCTTGGATGTGTGAATCACACTCCTTTTTGGGCAATAGAGAATGTTCATTCTCTGTTGTAACATTCTAGACGTCATTCCCTTAGGGTTTGGCCTTTGGAATACATCTCTTTGTAATTGATTGTAGCATTCTCAGCATTAATATAATTTCAGCCTTGGTTCAGCTTTTGGGCATTCCTGGGTGTCCATTACAGTGGTATCAGAGCTTGCCTACAAAGTGTTTCACGAAGTTATAACCAGTAGGTAACCATTACAGAATTCATCATTTTCTTCCTTTCTTTTCCAACAATCTTTCTTGAGATGCCTTGCTTTATTGCAATACCAACATTTTATTTGGATTTGGAGTAATCTCTTGAACCTTCCCCTTTTTCTTTAGAATGACCTTTAGCCACTATTGCTTCCGGTGTGGAGGTTTCTATATTAGACTTCCTTTGCACCTCTTCAGACAACAAAGCTTCCACAACAGAATCAAATTCAAGGGAATCAAATGTACTAAAACTAATAGAGTAACTAAGTGATTCCAAGATTTGGGCAAAGAACATAAGAGTGTAACTGCTTTGTCTTCATTTAAATTTTTACATCCATACTACCCGATTGACAAATTAGAGTATTGAAAACTTTTATATGATTAAAAATTTTTGTACCTTCATTCGCAAGCTATACAATTGCCTCTTCAAGTAGATTCTGATTTTCAAGGATTTTGTCATATAAAGACTCCATTCTACTCCATAAACCTGCAGTTGTATCTTCTCCAACAATATTAAAGAGGACCTCATCTGCCAAACACAACCCGATCGTGCTTAGGGCTCTCATATCCAAATCTTCCCAATCATCATCAGTCATATTCATCGGTTTCTTTGACTTCTCAGTCAATGTGCCTTATGCAATCCCTGCTGCACTAACAAATCACGTGTCTTGAGCTTCCGTAGCTCAAAGTTGTTTTTGATTAAATTTCTCCACCTCGAATCTTGCTTTTGAAACCTTTGCCATTTGATGTTGCAAAAAACTCAACACCAAATCTTAACACAACTACTGCAAAAAAGAAATTGTTTTGATACCATTTGTTAAGAAAGAAGCAGTAACCTGAAATAATAAACTTACAACACAGATTAGATGCAAAGAGATAGTGAGAGAAATAATGAAGAATAAAAACACAACCAACAGTACACAATATACGTGGTAAAACCTAAACATCCATTGGGTAAGTATTGGTAATCTTATTGGTCAGAGGAAAATCAATTAAATCTCCAACTTCACAGTTGCTGCTGCAAATATTTATCTTGAAAACATTATATATATATGCCTTATAGAGAAAAAAGATATATAATCTCTTGAAGATAAGAGAAATCTCTAAACATAGAATAAAACCCGATTTATTCCTTCAAAAAACTTAGAAGTTTCATTTTGAATATAAAAATTGTTCTTTTCCTAAAATAGAGAGATTGTTTTCACAATCTTGGTTTTTTTCCCTTTTCCTCATTGTTGTCATTATCTAACAAAGATTTCATTTAAAAAAAAAAATTAGTCAAGAATGTCACATCTAGTCAACTTTTTAGAACATAATTTACTACAACTATTTTTGTATATGCATTTGAATAGTTATGGAATTTGGTCCATTGAAGCAGATAATCCATTTACGTATTTTAATTTTTATGTTTAGGCCAACTGATTGATGTCATGGGTATCTGCAGCTAGTTTTCTCATCATCTGCTACAGTTTATGGTCAGCCAAAGGAGGTCCCATGCACAGAAGACTTCCCACTATGTGCAGTGAACCCTTATGGACGAACTAAGGTAAGGCAGTTTTAGCTAGGTTGCACAGGTAGCTGGCACTGCCAGTATTACCTGTGAACTGTAGTCTTCCATGTTTCTCATACATATTATGGAAGATCTGGATCATCAAATGTATTATATTTGTGTCTCACTTGTGTATCTATTCTCATTTTACTGTGCAGCTCTTCATTGAAGAAATCTGCCGTGATGCTCACCAGGCAGATTCTGAGTGGAAAATTATGTTGCTTAGATATTTTAATCCAGTTGGAGCTCATCCTAGTGGAATTATAGGTGAAGATCCCCGGGGAATTCCAAACAATCTCATGCCATTTGTTCAACAAGTTGCAGTCGGTAGGCGACCTGAGCTGACTGTATTTGGAGCAGATTACAAGACAAAAGATGGCACAGGGGTATGCTGCGACACTTTAACACTCATTTTTAAACTGTTGATTAATATGCTAGTCTATATATGAGGTCTTTATTGTTAAAATTTTTAGGTTTATAGTTAATATAGTTTTTTGAACATAGAATTATTTCATGATAGAAGTTGTATAGGTTAAATCTCACCTCCTTAGTTTTCATCCTGAAATCTTCTAAACAGATATGGATTTTGCCAACTGGAACCATCTTAGTTAATATGGTGTCAACTACTTTAGATGTTGCAAAATTTTGTTCTTTGTGCACTTGTATGATTTCATTGACATAAAATACATAATAATGCACATTTAGATTTTTCTGTTTGACACTATTGAGTATGATCTCATGAATGAACTACGAAACCAAAATAGTTAGTTTGACCAAATGGTGGTATGTAATGATCCATAATTTCTCCGATTTAATGTGAAAACAACAAAACAAGTAATCTATGATATGGTCTACTTGAAAGGTCAAATGACAGATACTGAAAATTTTGGCATTCTGTTGCATTGGAAATGAAAGCTTGCAATGCAAAGTTCTTTTTCCTAGTGCTCTAGTGTGGGGAAAAACCAGTTGGTAGTAGCAGTTGCTTGCTTGTATGATTGTTATTGCTCAAAAATAACAAGTACAAGCTTAGTTACCGATTCGGGATACAAATCCGATTCAGGCACGTGAATCGGATCCGTGGATTCACGATTTTTTTTTCCCAATTAGGATTCATGGAGGATTTGTGAATACATACATACATACATACATACATACATACATACATACATACATATATATATATATATATTACTGATCTTGACCAAACCCCAACTAGGAACAAAGGTATATTTCTCTCAGCTTTTAGTATATATAATGCATAAAAGGGTCATTTTAGCACTAGAAAGCAAAAATATATATTTAAAAAAGTTATATTAAATAACTTAGACTCACTTAAACCCATCGATCCTTGAGGATTTGCGCTGGATCCTTGAGGATTCGTGCAGATCCAGGCAGGATCCTTGTTTTACACTGTGGATTCCTCTGGATTCGTGGGCCATGAATCCGGAGGAATCCACAGTGTAAAACAAGGATCTTGGCCGAATCTGCAAAAATCCGGATCCGGCCTCTAGGGCACAAATCTGGTAACTAAGAGTACAAGATAAGATATGCAGCTTCTAGTTGTTCTTACTCTCAGGTTTGCCACATCATTCATCAGCTGTAATTCCTCTTCTCCTAGTTACTCCAACCTGCCTCCCTGGACAGTACCTTCACTATGGAACACCTCCATGCTCTAAGTCACCCTTTAAAATTATTTTGTTGGTTTAGAAAATCAAGAAACATGTGTGAGATGAAAATTCATGTGGGAACATGAAAGGTTATGTGTGGGGCATTTTTTTTTTCTTTAAATGGGGTGTTCCATCTCTTCTCGTGGATTGTATTGTCTTGTATTATAATGGATCATCCCTTCCATAAAAGGTTGCTCCTGAAATAGAGAAGATTTTTTTTTTCCGTATGTTAAACTTCAATGTACATGTGTCTAGAAGAAGACTTCACCACATATCCCTATTCGTTTTTGGAAGATGATGCTCAGAACTAAAGTGCTTCAAGATAGAAGTTAGCAGCACACTGTCACACTTGAAACCTTCAATTGTTAAATGATTTGATATTTCCTCATTGTCCTTCCCATGATTATCTCAATATTGGTTACTTTCCTAAAACTTAATTATCTGAAACTTTTCATGCCACAGCCTCTAATATTTACAAGATATACCAAAATGGTCACCCTGGGATAAAAATTGTCTCACAACAATTGGTCTGATGTCCACTTAATGCCACATAACAATCATGCGTACTTTTCCTTTCTACTTAAAAATATGTTGCAAAGGTGGTCATAAATTATGATAACATTTGTAATTTAGTTGAAATATTACTACTAGATTGAAATTTTGTCCAAGATGTATTAATGGCGGCAAAGTGACACTATAATGTGCTGGTCTAAATTTTTACAGGTTTGACAAACACTTGATAAAATGCCAGGCAGTGATCAGGACGAAGTTTCTCAAGAATTAAACAATAACTTTAGTGTTTTCTGAAAAATGCTGTTTAAACTCTATTTATCAATACTTACTATAGAGCTTACGAAACTATGTTCAATGCTGTGACACATTAAAAATGTAAATTTGGTTATGAAATTAAAGATTATGCAGGTACTGTGTTACAATCTTAATGCATATGGCTGCTACAAGAGTAATAACATCATTGTGATTGGAGACAGGAGTACAGTTCCAATACAGAAAATGACCTAGATTTGTGTGATATCTGATTTGGGAGAATGTAATACCTTCTAAAGTAGCAGCATTCCTTCCTACTATTCTCATGTCTCCTCACCACACCTCCATGCCTCCTTAACTCTATGGTTGGTTAGCTACTCTGACTGTTGCATCTAGCAATAGGAGTGTCAAACCTCCAAAACTTGAGTTGATCTGTAATGTCTCCTTTTGGTGCTTAGCCAGTTTGTGCACATTTAGCATGTACACATCATTGTTGTACATCATTTCATGGCTATGCTACATTGGATGTCTTGTGAATAAGATTTTCTACCATTTCTCTCCTCCTATCACCAATTTACAGCCATAGAATTTTTACTTCAAAGAGCTATTTTCTATTGTTTCTGTTGTGGAGAATTTTTTTTGCCTTTATGGTTGCTGTGAGTGTGTAAGCCTTAAATTGCTGTAACCATGTTTAGACCTGCTATCTAGAACTCCTTTCATCTTTGTCTGGCTGTTGTGCCATCTTGTGAGTTCCATTGAACCATTTGAGTGCCAGATCTGTTGTTTGAAGGGATTTCCACAAGGCAAAATCCATTCAAATAGCATGGGATTCAAATAAATTTGAATTATCAAAGATTAACAAAGTATTGTTATTTAGACATCACATTACGTTAATCTATGGAAATGGCTATCTTTTAAATATTATTATGTTAGTGGTAAATATTTTGATATTGATTTGATCAGTTTTAATCTCTCCATTTGAAATTAAACAAGTTAATGTCTAATACACGCAATTAGATATCGATTGGATATTTTGTACATTTTATTATACCTTCCACATATGGCTCATTTGAAAGAGGCACCCCTTTTCTCTCTTCGTCTTCTTCCTTTTGGCGTGTTGTATTTCTTTTTGGCTTGTCGTTTTCCAATTTCGCCCATTGGGGCTTTGTGATAGGTTTTTTCCTTTAAAGTCTTGTGGGTCTAGATGGGTTAATTTTTTCCCTTAGATGGGCTCAAGAGAGAATAGGATACTTAGTGTATGTGTTGGAGTGTGCAAATAAGATACATCAACACATCCCATGTGCCAATGAGTAATATTATTTTTTAATAACCTAGGTGTTAATGCTTTCATATATACTAGAGTAATTTTTGAGGGCCTTAAAAACTAAGGCCACTAATGACCACTTATCAAGGTTAGGTTTATTATTAGATTTTAAAATGTTAAGGAAGGTGGGCATGTAATTGGAAGTCATCAATGTTACAGATTTGTGAAGTTGATGACAAGTTTGGAGATTGATAATTGTATAGAGCTGCAAAGGAGAGTAGGCTCCAAGACAATATGGATTTTTGGGTAGAATACTGTTCTACAGTATTTTTTAAAAATGTACTTCGAATTACTTGAAAGCATTGTTCCAGGACTCTACGAGTCCACAGCCAAATTAGTTCTGCCGGATTTGGGGAGCCCAAGACCCAGACTCTGCTGAGTCTGTCTGAGTCTGGACACTTGCAGAGCCCCCCAGACCCAACTTGCAGAGCCTCCCAAACTCAGCAGACTTGCAGACTGTGACAGCCAGCAAAATAAGAAAGGAAATAAAATTAAAAAATTAATTGTTTTAAGTCTTGACTTGTCCAAAAGGTATTTTTATTTTCTCGAAATCAAGGCAGACAGGTACTATGTATATCTTGAAATCAAGCTTCACTGAGCTGGCTTGTGATATCAGGGAAACAAAGTCCAGTTCCATTTACAATTGGAAGTTTCATGCAGTTTATATTATATAGTTTTCTAAAACTGTTACTTTTCCAGTTAGTTTTATAAGTATGTATTGTAATTATCGATACTCTGTTGTAACTCTGAACAGTGAGTATATATCAGATCAGAGATAGGTTAATGGTTGATATGGTCAAATTTTGTAATCTACATGTATCTTTTGAATTTCTTTCTACTGTATCAATACTGGGATTTCTCTCTCTTTACTTAAATTTTTATTTTATTTGATTGCTTTATATTTTCCTCCCTATAATTCAATAGAGCTTTCTTTATAGACTCTGGGAAATGAGTAGCAAGCTTATTGAATATTAGTATGTTTTGGAGTTCTTCCTTATCTGTTTTGAGAGTCTACTATAAGAAATCTTTGGCATCAAAAGTTTCAGAAAATTGCATGTTATTTTTTTACCCATTTATACATTTCTTTATTTTGGTGGATTGAATATGCTAAATAATGAAACCCATGAGACCACCAGCTTTCATAAACTTTGGAACTTAAACTTTAACCTTAAACTATACCACAAAACTTTTGAAACCAACACTTCAAATTACTCCTAAAAAAATCCTAAGGAGCCCGCTGATATTTTTTGAATAACCCCCTCCATGGTTACATAGAGCCTTACTGTAATAACCCCTACAGATTATTCAACTCCCAACTTGCAAATGTCTATGTTTTTCTAATTTTTGGTCTTGATTTGCAATTTTAAAATAAAAAATAAACCTTTTGCTAGGAAAGATATAATGATAATGCAAATATAAAATATTCTGGAAATGAAATAGAGCTGCAATGATTCTTATTGAGCATAATATATAAATATTTACAGTTCTTTTCATTAACCATTCATACCTGGAGGTCCTCAAGCTTTTATTATAAAAGTTGGAAATGTATGCTAGCAATGTATGAACCTGTAGATAGCAGCTGATAATAAATATTCAATGCTGGTAATAATTGCAATGGCTGCTACAATCGATTCTAGAAATACCCTTTAAAAGTCTGCACTTAAACCCTTGTATCTTTCAATTTGCCAATAATATTCCTGAAACCCTTGAATAAACTTCACAAATTTGCTCATAAATGTTTGAAGCCTAATTGATAATGGCCGCCAATGGTAACCCAGAGGTCTCAAATGAATAAGCATCAAATATATGCACAAACCCTTGAAATTTCCTCACCAATAAACCCAATCATGGCCTCTAAATAAAGCCATCGCCATTTGCACAATTTACTGGGTATTGCATCAATTCAAAGTGCTGAAAACTATGAAGAATTCCCAATTCTCCAAGATGAAACTTCTGAAAACCTTGTCTTCAAATTCTCTTTACACAAATCAAAAAGCATAAGCAACATAATGAAAAAGAACTCATGTGAGTCTTTTATAACTTTTGTGGGAGAACTCACACACTTTTCCAACCAATGTGGGAAAAATAGATATACTTTTTTTCTTTAATAATTCATTTATTCCAATATTTTATTTAATACCTTATCTTGAACTTCCATTAATTAATTGAATAAAGGGCTCCTTCCAATGATGACTCAACCCTCAACTTGAGTGAAATAATAAAGTCAAATTATATCTTTATAATAAACTGTTTAATGTTTTAATAATAATTTGGCCATCAAAAATTAATAACTCCAAAAATTCCTATCTTTTAAATGTGTTGTCTGAAGTAGGAATCACGCCTATTATTTCCCCACGTGACCAAATGCACTTTTCAAAATAGAAAAGTTCCTTCTCAATCATCACTAGACTCATTGTAAATAGTAAGTACATGAAACTAAGCCCAAACAAAGTCCAATCTAAGCCAAACAAAGACCAAACTAGAACTTACTAAATTTTGGAAAAGACAAGATCCTCTCATAACCAAAGCCTCTGCTGCAAACGTCTCTTTATCCACAATAATTAGCTTACGAGGGACACAATAATAGGCTAACAACTCGTCCTCTGACACTAGATAAAAATAGGACATTACACTTACTCCCCTATAGATTGTGTAATTCCTTCTATAAATATTTCTTGCCTTACGACAAATTTTTTTAAGGTTTACTACCATGAGACATTATAATATGTTCCATTTTCAAGGAAATCCCCAGATTCCCCACGATCTGTTACTATTATTAATTGTAATGGTTTGTAAATGAGAATCCTCAACTTTAGTACTAATTTTTATTTGTATAGATGATCTCATCAACCTTTTGCATTTATACTTATGTGATCAATGTAAACTTGTGCATGTGTTTAAACTAGCTTCAATTTGAGAAATTATTGTGTCTTTATTTATTAAGTATGCATGGAAAAAGTTTTAAATCCTTAAAAATATTTGACTTTCATGGGTTTTCCAATTCACCGAGTATGGATTAGAGTACGAGTCTGAGTGAAAAATCAACTTGTCAAATCCACGTTGAGTCATGGTCCAACATTGCTTGAAAAGTAGTCCTAGGTAATTGAAGATGAACTTGCAGCAATATCATGTTTCCCATACATGTATATTTGCTAGGTTCTCATTTTGTTTTACAGTAGATGTAATCATCCATGCATGAATTAATTAATATTGTCTTATGACTTCATTTGCACTTTGTAAGCTAAGTTACCAGATTCTCTATTGAACCTAGGAATTCCTAGTTCAATTATCTCAAAATGTAATGTCCCCATTTTTCCCAGCATTGGAGTTTCAAGGATTAGTCTATTATTGTGATCCTTGTAGGCTAATTATTGTAGATAGAGGGTCTTCTATGACAGTGGCTTGGCTTGGGAGGGTCTTATCTTCTCCACATTTTAGTAAGCTAAATAGGTTGGTCTTTGTTTGGCTCGGATCAGACTTCGTTTGGGCTTAGTTTTGTGTACTTACTATTTGTGGTAAGTTGGTGTTGATTGAGATGGACCCTTTCTATTTTTAGAAAGTGTATTTGGTCACATGAAGAAATAATAGGTATGACTCCTATTTCAGTCAGCATATTTAAATGATGAGTATTTTGGGAGTTATTATATTTTTAGTGGCCAAATTATTAATAATTATTTAATGGCTTATTATAAAGTTATAATTTAACTTTATAATTTGACTTAAGTTGAGAGTTGAGTTATCATTGGTAAGTGTCATTTATTAATTAGTTAAGCCAAGTCAAGTGAGACAATCTAAGGAAGCTTCTAATTAATGTTGTGTGGTAAAGCTTCTTTGTTAACTCTGTAACTCTGATATATCATACTGGTCTGATTACAGATTGTACGAGTTTGTTCTTGCATGTAATTCCTTCTATATAAGCCTATAAAGAATTATCTTGTCTTAGCTATAATCGGCGTCTCCCTTGGATAATTTTTTTAAAGTCTAAACTTAATCAAATTAGTTAGGTTAAACACTAAGGGTTTTCTGATTTGGACGCCGATTTCAAGGAAATAAATTATGGGCCAACCTAGGTAGAGTCATGTCCTTTGTAAGGACATGCCTCTTGGTTACGATATAAGGATGAGGTAAGTATGAAGATAGAGAACACACAAAATACATTTTAAGTTTGCTTCTCTTTATTACTGCCTTATGCGATTTATTGTAGAGATCAAAACATTTGCCTAATAGTTATTATACTTCATATACAGGTCGGTATATTAAGCACCATCTTCAGCAATTATAAAGGCATTATTTCAGTCTAATTTATAACAGATTTGCAGAAACTTTACATGGTATCAGAGCTTTGGTAGTCGAACCTAGGCTCTGCAAATTGACAATCAAACTTTCATATCTAGCAACATCCTTCTATCTTCAATGGAAAGCACAATCAGACCTGAGGGTAGGTTTGATGGGAAAGAATACTTCGTTGCTTGGAATTTAGAATTATGATGATTCTTGAAGACAATGATGTGAAACAGTTTGTTGATTCAGCATCCAAGCAACCTGCTCTTGAACCTAATAAAACTATTTGGAGTAAAGGAACTAGGAAAGCCATGCAAATTATATTAGATGGAGTAAAAAATGAAATAGTACCTATGCTAATGAAACATCAAACAACATTTCATATGATGGATGCATTATTAAATACATATGCGGTTAACAATGCGACTAGAACCCTTGCACTAAAAAGGCAACCAAATCATATACTGATAAAGAAGGGAGGATCTATGAACTCTTACTTCCTAAGGGTGGCTAGTCTAAGAGATGAACTTGCAAGTATAGGGACCATAATTGAAGACAAGGAACTAGCACTTATGGCTATAGATGGGTTACCTGATTCATGGGAAACATTCTCACAAGGAGTAAGTGCTAGAGACAATCTTTCAGACTTTAATAGCCTTAAAGGAGATTGCTTGCAAGAAGAATCTAGGAAACTTAAGAAAGGAGGAAGATTGAAAATTGAAGATGAAAAACTTCATGTTCTCAATATAAATTCCTGTAAAGGTAAGAAGAAGCACTTCAAGAAGAAAAAGGGTAATCAAAGAAATGACAAGCCTAAGAAAGATTTATCCAAAATAAAATGATTCAAATGCGAAAATTTTGGACACTACAGATCTGATTGCCCTAAGAATACAAAGCAACAAGTAAATTGTACAAACATTACTAGGAAAGAAGATATCTATGATCTTGAGAATCGTGTATTGTATTCTGCATTATCAAATGAAGTATCAAGCGAAACATGGTTAATTGATACATTACAGGATGCAAAGAAGCATCTAGACTCTATATCTGAAGAAGTTGATGGCGAAGTTACCATCGGTGATAATTCCGCTCATTTAGTCAAAGGAATTCAGAATTGCACCTTGAAACTAAAGTCGGGTAGTTCTTTACATCTCATAGGAGTACTCTATGTACCAGGAATAAAAAGGAATCTAATCTCGGTCACAACACTTGAAGATGATGGACATAATGTTGCACTCATGAACGGTAAAGTAATGACCTAGTCTAAGAACTCTTCATTTAAGAAAGAAAAGTTGATTGGTCAAAGAAAGGGATACTTGTATGAACTAAATACAGAACCTATTCAACCTATTCAAGCATTAATTCATGAAGCTGCTGACATAAATGAAATATGGCACAGAAGGTTAGGACATCTAAATTTCAAAACCTTATCAATTATGGAGAAGATGGTAACTGGTTTACTGTTGATGTCAATTTTGTACCACTACATAACATATAGCAATTGAACACCTGATATGGGAATATCAAATACTCAATTCCTCCCTTGAAAAGTTAATACTCATGAAGACATGAGAAAAAAAACTCCAATGTTCCTTACACTTGTGGATACTAACTCAGTTATCGATGTGATTTGCTGGTAATCACGTAGGCGGTCTTACATTGTTCATTCAAGGATGACTTGGATTTTGGGTGTGATGGTGATGATTTTGTATGAGTACCAGATGATGTTGATGGTGGTGATGATGGGGTGTGTTTACCAATGATGCTTCTCCTTACTTCCTTCCTCAAAGCTCCAAATACTAAACTACTAACTGCTCTACTCCTACTCCTATGAATGGAAAGATTAGCAAATGGATGGGGATCGAATTTCATGAAAGCTAACCAATGGCTCTACCTCCATAGATGCAATGATTCAAGGGAAAAGACTAGTTTACCACACAAGGCTTCCCAACAAGCCGCTAGGATGCTAGTGGCCTAGTTATAGATCCCTATCAAACATCCACTAATATCACCATGCAACTATCCATCTACTCTTTTACTTAACAACTTCTTGAAATAAAATCTACTTTAGCAACTTCAAAGGAAATCTAATTCTAACTATTGGAAGTAGAAACCATGCAATAACACCAAATGTTCTTAATCACTATGCAAGTCACAACTGATAAAGTGAAGCAATTTTGGTATTATCTTAGCAACAATTTTCTCCGACCCTTTACAAATGAGAGCAAATATATAGAGGCCCAAAATTACAATTGATGATAGAGATAAAGAGGCAAAACCAATGATCCAAATTGGATCCTAGAAACCCTAATTAGGGTTGCCACCTCATCGGCCAATGCGAAGACGCCACCTCATCAATGGACCAATGAAAAAATAAGAAAAGTGGCAACAAATGAGAAGGCGCCAAAATGGTAGCCAATCAGAATCAGACACCTATCCTACCCAAGAAAAAAGAGAATTTGCCACTTGGGCTTACATCAAATGATCTTCTAATATAGTTCTACCCTTTTCTTTCATCTTTTTAGCCAAAGTGATGAACTTGGCTAGCTTGTCGTTGACTTCCTTCATGGGAGGGCAAGGTGTATGTTTCATCTTGAGCTCAGCTGAATTCATCATGTTGCTTGCTGCTTGCAGTGTTTTCTCATGATCCTTCTCATATTTTTTTGCATATCTGATAAAGGCATTGAGGGAGGCAAGGGTGCCCAAATGTTTTTCTTGATGGCAACCTTCCCCAACTCATCCAATCTTGATACAAATTCTGTCTCACTGACGTTCTCCTCTTTGATATCTTCAAAACCAAGTGTAGCCCCAACATCACTCATCATGGTTGAAACGGAAGTGTCAACGCCTGGGCTGTGCTATGCGATCTCGTTCTGTACCTCTTCAAGTATTTTCAATTTGATAGTCAAGGTAACAAATCAAGACTCCACCGTACTCAATCCTCATTCATCTATCAACTTGGCTCTTTCCAAATATTTCTTCGGTAGCTCAATGAATGCCTTTAACCTGGGAATGGCTAAGTCCTTGACTGGAAGGAAATCCTTCCATTCACCTTCAAATATTCTGAATTTGTCTCTAATAGCCACTAATTACTTGAATTTCGAGACAAAGGAAGGCAAGAAATTTCGCCCATCTTGGATTGTATCATGGATCCAATCCTTGACTTCATGCAGCTGGGCCAATATCTCTTCTATGTTGCTCCCGCTGTCTTGAGGAAGGGTTGCCTAGTGCAACTGTTGGATAGGCTAGCAATCTCTCCAATACTTGTTCTCGGCCTTCAACTTTACAATCCTTTCGTTTGCCTTCCTCAACCTTTCTCTGATTGAAACGATGCCTTCCTGAATCTCCTCACATTCCACGTCATCCATGATTCTTCCCAAGTTATGCTCTACTATCTCATATTCCTGAGCCACAATCTCATCGAATGCCTTGTTAACCGTTGGTATAGCAATTTGAACCTTTCGGTGACCATCATTGTTGCTCTTGATTACTTTTGCCACTGTTTTTGCAATTTGTGTCTGGTTCTCGCTATCACCCTTTTCCACTAATCCTTGGATATCTTCAACTGTTCGGGCATTCACTACTTCGCCTCTTGGCATAAACATTTTCCTTAACCATAGTGGTGCAGTGCATCTCTCCAAATCTGGATTTGGTTCGATTAGTAAAGCATTGCCAATGGCCTTGGGTGCCTGGTTCATTTCCTCAATATCAATTGGCCTATCCTCTTCTTGACTAGTAACTGCCATGTCATCTCCATGTTGATTTTCTGAGAGAGGAGAGTACTCGGTGCTGTCACTGTAACCACTTGATTCTCAATCAGAGCTCACCTCTATTGCGGCCCTTAGTCCACTTGTGTTATCCTCTTGGCTTCTAGCCTCAATTATGCTCTCCCTTGATAGTGCTGCATTCTGTTTCTTTGTTGGAGGTTCCTGATGTTCTTTACTTTTCTCAACCTCCAAACTTCTCTTCTTGCTCTTAATTGTTTTTTGTTGTTGGCTATTGCCCTCACCTTTTTGTCCAATTGATTCTGTTGGACCTTCCTTTGGTTTCATCTTGTCATAAGTAAGGGGTACCCTTTGACTTTGTAATTTCCTTAACTTTGCGTTGTACCACGGCTTGGTGTGCAAATCAACTATTCTTGGAATTGCTTCCAAGGAAGGATCCTGGTGATCATCTCAAACCACTAGATTCAACTCCGTTCCATTCACGGTATCATAGTCTTCTCTTAGCACATTTTCATCATCTTCTAGTTGATCGGGAATATCAAGACCTCTCCATTTGATTGCCCTCATCATGTTCATTGACAATCTTGAGAGAGATAGCTTTCTCACATGAAAGTCATCTTGTGCATTGGCTTAGAAATCCTCTATAGTAGGAACATGTTTGAATGTATTTCCATTAGATGCCTTGATAAGACCATTAGGATCAAATTCTTGCCTTGCTCTATACCATGCCTGATGATACCATTCTAATTATTTCTCCACAACTGCAAAGGTGATAGGATTGGGGCAACTATTATTGCCAATTCCAAATGAGAAGGCAATCCCTATCTCATCTTTAAGTTTCATCATTTTGTCATAATGCTCTAGTTACCTAGCCAATTCCATCAAAACTACCTTGTGGGGTGGGTACTTTGGAAGTCTTTTGAGACAAACTGTACTTCCTGCTATTCTAATATAAGTGAATTGCAGAAATTGGATGAACCAACTCCCATACTTCTTGACTTTTGCTTCTACTTCCACTAATAGTCTCTTAGTGGGTGTCCCTTGCAATATCCTTACCGTTTTCATGGAAAAGGCATCACAAAACATTTTATAATCTTTGGTGTTGTGCAAATGAAGCTGTGGATAACACTCATGCACCAAACACTGTCCTGGCCCATTGCCAACTACCCCTAAGGCCTTAAGTCCAAGATTTTCATATAATCTTGCAATCAGATAGAAAAGATAGGACCCCATGTAGAATTGCTTTTGATTTTGTACGGTCCTAAGTTGTAATTCTAAATTTTTGCTTATAATCCTAGCCCAATCAAATATTCTTTTTCCATTTTCAATAACATCAATAAAACAATACATCCAGTTCTCGAATTGCATACCTTGAGCTAAGCCCATGATCCGACTGAGAAGCACAATGAGATCGCCATACTTTGATTTGAAATCTGACATGGTGAGCCTTGATGATCTGGTAACTCCCTTCTTGCCTTCATGTAGCCAATTTTGCTTTAGGTAAATGAAGAAAGCCTCCTGATTATCCTGAAATAATTTGGTCGCCTAATCCATCATTACCACTATCATGCCTTTGTATTGGGGGATATTACATGTTTCTTCGACCACTTGTCCACTGATGTTGGCCAACACTCTCTTCCCTTCATAAAAAATCATGGACTTAGTAACAATATCAAACCGGGATGCACACTCCATTACCAACTCTGGACAAGGCAAGGTAGGAGGGAAGGCCGCCGTGTGTACAATTATGCTTTTGTAGATTTTCTTTGCCATGGGGGATTGTCCTTCCTTAATTTGTCCTTTAACTGGATCATGTTCACTGTACCGATATTTGTGTCATTTGCTTCACTTTTGAGAAGAATGTGGTTTTAGGCATCATGTCTTCCTTGTCTTTTTTGGTATTCATTCCCTTTGGGTTCTTGTTTGCACTAACATCTACCATCCTAAACACTTATTTCTGCCCCTTTGTTCTAAATGATATGGACTACGCTTATCAATCTCCAACCTTCTTTCTATCGATGGAATGTAGCTTATTTCTGCGTCGTGAAGTCCTATTTTTACAATTTTCAATCTCCAACCTTCAACCTAGGGATGAGACTACCATTTATTTCTGCCTCTTTGTTACCTTAGGATGGACTACACTTATATATCCCAACTTCAACTTAGAGTGGTCTAGCTTATTTCTGCCTCACCAAGTCCTATCATGAAATCTACACTTATCTCTCCAAACTTCAACCTATCAATGGAATGATAAAGTGGTGGATGATGAATGCAAGAAGAACATAAGGGAAACGAAACCAAGCAAGAACAAGGAGTGGAATCTGCCTTTAACAATCTTCACCTCTAAAATGAGTAGAATTTTACTTTAATTTTGTCTTCACCAATAATCGGGCCCTTTTCAAGTTCGGATCAGACTTCGAAAATGTCAAGCCTCCTTACAAATAATGATGCCCTAGCAAAAATCAGAACTTTGACCTCTTGAAATTGCCCATGTATTTGCCAAAAATCAGAGCTTGGATCATGTATCTCTTTCACCAAATAAAATCGCCCAAATCTAGGGCGAAAATTCGCAGCTTCTAGCAAAAATTAGAATTTTGAGAAATCACCCAAGCAAGAGAAAATATTTAGATCTGCTCCCAAATTACTTAGGGCAGAAATTCGCCCAAATTAGAAGGAGAATGGTGTCAAGCAAGGAAAATTTGCTCCAAGAAGAAAATTGCCTAGGCTGGAAAATGTCTCTCCAAGAAAATTCGCCCAACACATGAGGAGGAGGAAGATGGAATGAGGAGATAAGAGGGGGAGGAGCTCCCCTATACCAAATTTTCCTTATCTCTCCTAGCTGATCGACTTGCCCTAGAGGAGAACAAAATTAAATTAGCACTTTATTAATGGTCCATATTTAAATGCCATGCTAAATTTACTTAGCTTTAAAGTGAAATTAATCCATTTAATTGCCGGTTGTGATCAAAATTTGCAAAATAAGATAAGGAAAGCCTAGGAGATGCCAAAATTTTTATTTAAAAATGTTTTAGGAATTAAAATATCACTAAAATCGAATTTAGCAAGCTAGAGTCGATTTTCAACTTTAATTTACCAATTTCTTTCGATATTTAAAAATCTTCTAGGCAATATTTAATGAAATTTTGCACTTTTAATCCACTTTCAATTTTGCAATGCAATTTTATTTTTTTAACCAAAATAAACCATTTTCCTAGCATTCAAAATCGATTTTCCAATTTTAATTTCACTATCAAAAACTCTCTCTTCACCAAGAAAAATCAAGATTTTCCAAAACAATTAAATCTAAAAAAATTTCATTTTGAAAATGCTCAAGTCTATACAATTATATACAATTTCCAAAATCCGTCTAAGTCCAAAATTTGGCATTTTATCCTGCCGAATATGGTTCTAGCCATCAAAAAAAATGTTGTTTTTAAAATTTGTTTGGCCTAAGGATAAAATTTACATGCTTCGAAAATCATGTTAAGATCGGGTGAAGAAAGAAATCCAACTACACCCCTCTTGGCACGAAGGTGTCTAAAATGTAAAATTTTCAAATCAAAAACTTTTGGACAACTTCGAAAAATTTCACTAAGGCGATCCAAAAAAAGGGGATCCCCAAAAGTTTGGGGTGATGGTGTAAAAACCTCAGAACATTTACCTAAGTTGAATAAAGATTGCTCAAGCATATGCAAAAGATGCGCTCTAGGTAAGAACACCAAAAGTCCATTTCATGATAACACTAGAAAAACTAACAATGTTTTGGAATTAATCCACTCAGATTTATGTAAACCTATGTTTGTTCCTTCTCTTGGAGGATTCTAGTACTAATACTTTTTATAGATGACTTTTCTAGGAAAACTTGGATTTACATCTTAAAGTGTAAAGAATCAGAAGAAATCCTTAAGAGATTTAAATAATTCAAAACCTTAACTGAAAACTTATCAGGACGCAAAATTAAAACTCTTAGGACTGATAATGGAGGGGAATACACTTCAGATTTGTTTAAAGAGTTTTGTAAAGAAATAGGAATTAAGAGGGAGTATACCATTCCTTATAACTCACAACAAAAAGGGGTAGCAGAAAGGAAGAATAGAGCAATTATAGAAGTTGCAAGAGCTATGATATTTGATCAAAATTTAGAATATTATCTTTGGCAGAAGCCTCTTGTACTGTTGTTAAAACAGAAGTTCTCACTCTTACCTTAGAGATAAAACTCCTGAAGAAGTCTTTACTAAGGTTGAACCTAATATGAGTCATCTTAGGATTTTTGGGTGCCCAGCATATATACATGTTCCAAAAGAAAAGAGAAATAAGTTATAACCCTCCAGGAGGAAAGGTATTTTTGTCATGTATAGTGAAACATCTAAAGCATATAGGATTTTCATACCTGGTTAGAAAAACATTGAACTTAGTAGGGATGTAATATTTGAAGAAGATTTAGCATTCAAAAGAGTCCTAAGTTCTGGAGATCCCTCTTCCTTATCTAGTTCTAAAGAAAATACTGAATCTGAGTTTCAGAGGGAGAACATTGAAGAAATTGAAAATGAAATTCAAAATCTTAATCTTGAGGAAACTCAAAATCCAAAGAAAAGACGACTTTGGGTCATTAAGACAGTAGAGGAAGCACAAGACTTCACTACACCATCTGGAACCTTTAGAGAAAGCAAAAGACCCAAAAGATTTTCTAGTTATGCAGCAAACACAAGTGATTTATCTAAATCAGAACTAACCAATGTTTCAGATGCTATTAAACATTCAGTTTAGAAGGATGCCATGACAGAAGAATGCCAATTCATTATTAAGAATGATATTTGGGAAATTGTTCCAAGACCTGAAGGAAAATTCGTTGTTTCTTATAAAAGGATATTTAAAATCAAGCATCCTGCTGACGGTAGCATTGAAAAATATAAAGCCAGATTCATAGTGAGAGAATTCTCTCCAAAAAAGGGAATTGATTATGAAGAAACCTTTGCTCTTGTTGCCAGATACACCTCTATAAGAGTAGTCCTAGCTATTGCAGCATCAAAGGAATGGAAGTACATCAGATGGATGTAAAAACAACATTTTTTAATGGAAAAATTACAGAAGAGGTATATTTGGAAACCTGAAGAATTTGAAACTCATAACCCTAAAGTTTTTGTTTGCAGGCTCAAGAAAGCTCTCAATGGACTTAAACAAGCTCAAAGGGCCTGGTACGAAAGAATTGATAAGTATCTCACTAGTTTAGGATTCTCTAAGAATGAAGCTAATCCAAATCTCTATTATAAAAAAGATAAAGATGATATGATAATATTGATACAATATGTTGATGATTTACTAGTAACAGGTGATGATCATGTTATAGATCAATGGAAGAAAGATCTATCAGAGAATTTGAAATGAAAGATTTAGGACTCTTTCATTACTTCCCAGGATTGGAAGTATGGCAAAATTCTAATAACATCATACTTAATCAAGGAAAGTATACATTAGACATCTTGAAGAGATTTTGAATGTGGAACTGCAAGTCTATGTTTTCTCCAATAGAGACTAATTTACATAAACTTAAGGAAGCAGTAGCAGAATCGCCTTCCATAGATTCTACTCTTTACGGACAGATGATTGGGTCTCTTATGTACTTGGTAAATATAAAACCTGATATTTGCTATGCTGTTAATGCCTTAAGTCAGTTTATGTGTGAGACAAAGGAGATTCACCTAGTTGTAGTCAAACACATCATGAGATACTTACAAGGTACTCTTAATCTTGGGCTCAAGTATGAGAAAGTTGACTTGGACTTACATGGGTGCACAAGCTCAAATTGGGTTGGAAGTGTTATTGATAGGAAAAACACTTCAGGATGTTGTTTCAGTTTAGGCTTAGTGATGATATTTTGGATATGCAGAAAGTAGGCATCAGTAGCACAGAGTTCCACAGAAGCTGAATACATTGCCCTTGTAATGACCTCTCGGGAAGCAATTTGGCGTAGAAAATTACTTGTGGGATTATTTGGTCAACCCATGAATCCTACTATTATTCATTGTGATAATCAGAGTTCCATCAAGCTTTCTGTGAATCCAGTTTTCCATGACAGGTCCAAGCATATTTAAATTTCTTACTATTATGTAAGAGATATGGTAGATAGGAATACTGTAAAATTAGAATACATTTGCACTGTAGATTAGATAGCAAATATTCTTAGCAAACCTCTCTCTCGAGTGAAGATAGATCACTTTAGGAAAAGACTAGGTATGGATGAATTGTAATACATTTGTATTCTTTAAATATTATTAAAATAATTTTTATTGTCATGCTATTGATTGTTAGGGGCTCCACCATTTGAATTTATTATTTAGGAGGTGACGATCTCTGAGATAATGAACACTTGTATAAAAGATATTATGAGAGATGACGATCTCTTAGATAATGTGTTGAACAATAGAGATCTACTGTCAGATCTAGATGGGTTCAAGATCACATTGTGATGTACACATTTCTATTTCTATGAGTCACAACTTGGATAAAGGAAGAATTTAATCATTCTCCAGATTTTATCCTATGAACTGGTAGCTCTTAACTCAGGATCATATTGTGATATAGGTCTACCAGTATCTATGAGTCACAACTTGGATAAAGGAAGAATTTAATCATTCTCCAGATTTTATCATGTATATTGCATTCCATAAGATACTGTTATCACAAGTATGAGTGATAAGTCATCACATGCATAGTAATAAGACATAGTATCATGTGTTCAATGATACCACATGCTTAGAAGATTCAGATAGATATAGAGTGTCAATCTGTGCTTATTCATCTTTATTGATGTTGCTAGATATGTTATCTCTCAGTATGATTATCAAGTTGAGAGGGAGTGTTAAATTTGTAAGTCTGATATATCATACTGGTTTGATTATAGATTGTACAGGTTTGTTGTTGCATGCAATTCCTTCAATATAAGCCTATAAAGAATTGTCTTGTCTTAGCTGTGATAATTGTCTCCCTTAGATAATTTTGTTTAAGTCTAAACTTAATCAAATTAATTAGGTTAAACACTAACTAAAGGTTTTCTGATTTGGACGCTGATTTCAAGGAAAGAAATTATGGGCCGACCCAGGTAGAGTCATGTCCTTTGTAAGGACATGCCTCTTGGTTACAATATAAGGATGAGGTAAGTATGAGGACAGAGAACACACAAAAGACATTTTAAGTCTGCTTCTCTTCATTACTGCCTTACACAATTTATTGTAGAGATCAAAACATTTGCAGAATAGTTATCATACTTCAAGTTATACTTCATATACAGGTCGGTATATTAAGGACCATCTTTTGGCAACTATAAAGGCATTATTTCAGTCTGATTTATAACAGATTTGCAAAAACTTTACATTCTTGAGTGAAGTTACATTTTGGCAACAAAATAGAATTTGGAGGTTATAAATACAAGCCCATTTGTTGAGAAAAGCATGCTTGAATATATATTTTCTTTTTGTTGCCTTTGTGTCTTTTTCCTGAGTTCTGAATTGTGAGCCTTTGCTGAAGTATAAGGATCTCTGAGTTTTTGAAGATTGTTTGAAGTCATTGTTGATGTATAGTGGTTTCATTGGTTAAATCTCCTATCTGTGATTTTCTGTGATTGGGAGATTGGATTTATAATTTTGAGGATTCTAAGTCTTGGAATTTGTTCTGGTAATTTCATTGCAAGTTGTGTTACTATATACAATTTGCTGAGTCTCCCTACTATATCCCTGTGGCTAAGGAGAGATTGGTTGTGAATATTTCCCATTGTAGTGATCAGAGTTTAAGTGGGATCTGCAAATTCTAGGTGAAAAGATTGCCAAATTAGTGAAAGGTGGCAACACCTATAGGTAGTGACTTGTGTGTTGGAGCAAAGGACGACATGCATGGAATTTGCGATTTGTTTTGTGACTGTAAAATATGCACTACAAAGTTGGCTATCAACTTCCTACAATCTTGCAACTCCTTTACATGCCTGCGATCACTTTCTTACAGTCTACGTTGATTGTTCAAGCCTGTACATTCACATGGCAGACCTGCAATTGTTTCTTATGACCTGTGAGTAAAATTTCTTGGCCTGCTGTTGTAATCTGGGAGACCTATAATGCCTTGTAGAGGATGACGCTTCTTAAGGAGTGGCTTGTGAAATGTTCTGTGGATTGTATAAAGGCTGGGGACTTGTTGGAAGCCCCTGCAAATTAAGTCTGGACATTTACAGTCAACGTTTCAATACTGCAGTTCTTAATTCATGCCAATCAACATACAAGTTCCTTGCTTGTCATTTGGAGTTGTAGTGAATTTGCTTTCAAATGCTATATTTCTTTCATTTATTCCACTTACAAATAAATTAGAGTTGTTGAATGACTCTTACAATTTGAGAATTTAGTGAATACAATATTTGCAAGTGTTACAAAGTCTATTTGGGCATTGGTGATTTACTAAGTAGAAACAAAAGAAAATACTTTCTAGACATCAACTAAACAAAGACAGTGGAACTGTGTGTCAAATGTTTGATGAATTGTTTAAACTCGTGATTAGCTAAGAATAATGGCATTTGTTCAAGCCATAATCAAGCAGGGTTTTTACACAAAAGTCTGGTCCTTGTCATATTCTGTCAAAAGTCTAATGTAAAGAACAAATTTTGCTGGGAATTTTCTGAGAGGAACCCTGCCAGAATTTAGACGACTTTTGGGCAAGTTTGGTTTCCAGTAGAGGAATCCAAACATAATTTTAGAGAACTTTAAGAAAATTTGGTTGAAAAACACCCTTTTGTTGACATTTTCAAAAGGTCTTTTTGGCCAGATTAGACTCAAGCACATGATTAGACTCAAATTACTAATCATATTTAATTCAAATTATATGCTACTTGAGAAGAGGAATCGGGATGTATAAAAGTGACATGCATCTATTATGGAATGTATGAAATACACCACATATCATGCATATAGTGTAACATGAATATAAAACTATGGATTGAACAAAATCTAAAGAGATCTTTACTGTAGATAATTCTGGATCCAAAGCCTGCTTTCTTGCCTTTATCTAGTTTGATCCAAAGCTGCTTTCTTTGAATCATCTAGTATAATAGTTAATGTGTAAAGCTTACAATATGGCAACAATTACTACCTTGGCCTTAAATAGGCCTATAGCATTACTTTTTGTGCTTCGACTTTGCAAAAACACAATGGTGATGATTTTTTTCATGGGTTTTGATGATATTTGATCAATGGTGGCTGATCGTTATTGTTGACATTATTATTTTTTAACTGAAACATGGATGTGGTGGTGTATTTTGCTATGTAGCTTTAATATTAGCATAGTGGTGTATGAGCTTATTTGCTGCTGCATCTATGTATATGTATGTATGTATTTGCATTTGCTGCTGCATCTATATATATATATATATATATATATATGTAGATATATATATATATGTAGATATATATATACACTTAATATTTAAAAACATATATTCTTGTATGGATGAACCCAAAATGAATCCAAACCTAACCCCAAAAAAAATTGAACAAATTTCAAACCCGAATATCGAACCAAAATCAATACCTGAAACTGACCTGGCAACTTAGTTTGTAAGTAGGGGTAGCTATTAAAGAGTTGTCCAGACAAGAGTTGGTTAAACTGAAGACATAGAGGTTGAGTTGGTTATCCAATTTCCAGAATTTGAATATATTCAAGTTTTATATTTACCATTGTGATTATCTTGTTTCCTTTTAATGAATATTGTCTTATCATCCCATTTGTACTTTGCAAGTAGTAGCCATTACAGAGTTGTCCAAACAAGAGTTGGTTCAAGCTGAAGACATAGAGCTTGAATTGGTTACCCTATTTCCCGGTTTTGAATATATTCAAGTTCTACATTTTGCCATGGTGATCATCTTGTTTCCTTTTTAAACTTGATAGTAGAACATATCTGCTACAATGGTATCAGCGAAGAAATTAATGCAATTTCAGCATGTTTTATTTAGGTTCAAATTCTCAATATATAAGTTTGGTTTCTTTTTTATTGTTAAGTCCTTGACAGAAAACTACAGGACTGCTTTGACAATTGAGGCATAACATCAGACCACTTGTACCTTATGTAAAGGAATATGCCCTAATGGTCATGTTTGCCAACACACAGGGATACTGATAAAGGTTTATCTTGTATATATTTCATTTTCTATTTTAGCATGCAATGCTTTAAAAAACTTAAGCATGATCAAGGCTAATAGAATTGCTTATTTTATTAGGGAATTATTTACAAAAGCAATATAAGTGATTGTGTAAAGAACACCTGTAGACATTGGAAGATAAATATCACAGCCAGTAATGCACTAATGGAATCAGGATGAGTTGATATATTCTATCATGGTTGTCTTTCTATTTTGTTTCATATTGGAAATTATTTATTTCATGTTTCTAACTATATTTATTCAAGTTCTACATTTTACCATTGTGATTATCTCGTTTCCTTTTAAAACTTGATGGTAGAACATATTTGCTACATGAAGAGCACACAATTATACTGAGTGGGGGGGAGGCAAATCAATATAATAACAGATTTGTCAATTTAAAACTTTTATCCAAACAATTAAACTTCAAATGCTGAAATGAAAAATTATGCACATGAACACAATAACATAAAGATTTACGTGGAAACTCAATGCGGGAGAAAACCACGAAAAATAAATGCTTTTATATAAACTTGTTTACAATATTTTGTAGACTTTAACCTATTGGAAGCTATGACCTCTATGTTTATGAGCACTGATTCACTAGAAGCTCCAACTCCCACATCTTTTAGGCTCCAATCTACTAGAAGCTCCAACCCCCATTGCTATCTTCGTGGGCACCAACCCCCTGCCCTGAAACTTCTCTTCCACTTTAATAATGTTGCCGACTCAACTGATGGTGGACATTTTGCTTGCATAATTTCCCTTCTTCAATCTGAAGTTTATGAACTTTTTATCTTCAACACACCCATATATTCTCCTTTAATAGAACAGTGATCTTTCTTAATATATTTTTACAAATAAACAAATGTGTTGTGAAGTTTTCACATTATCGCCCCAAAATTTTTGGGGATCCCCTTGGCAAATTTTTTTGAAGTTGTCTAAAAATTTTAGATTTAGAAAATTTTACGCCTTGGACGCCTTCGGAGCAAGAGAGATGTGGTTAGATTTGCTTTTTTTCACCCGGCCTTAACTTGATTTTCCAGATCTTGTAATTTTATCCTTAGGCTGAACAAATTTAAAAGACGATTTTTTTTTCAATAATTAGAACCATACTTGGCGGGATAAAATTTACAATTTCAATTTTGGATTTAGATGGTTTTATTTTGAAAATTGGATGTAATTATATAATCTTCAGCATTTTCAAAATGAAACTTTTTAGATTTAATTGTTTTGGAAAATCTTGAATTTTTTGGTGAAAAAGAAAATTTTGTGATAGTGAAATTAAATTTGAGAAATTGATTTTGAATGTTGGCAAAATGATTTATTTTTTTTGGTAAGAAATTGAAATTGCATTGCAAAATCGAAAATGGACTTAATTGCAAAATTTTGCATTAAATTTGTTAAAATTGCCTTGAAAATTTTAAAAATAAATTAAAAGTTGAAAGTCAATTTTAGCTTGCTAAATCCTATTTGAAATGATATTTTAATTACCAAGACATTATTAAATGAAATTTTTTAACATCTCCAAGTCTTTCTTAATTTTATTTTGCAATTTTGGTCCTAACCGGCAATTAAATGTGCAAATTTCACTATAGACAAAACTAATCTTAGCTTTGCATTTAATTTGGAACCATTAATAAAATGCTAATTTAATCTTTTTCTCCTAAAGGTGCTAGTCGGCCAGCTTGGAGGAGTGAATGGAATGTGGTATAAGAGGGCTCCTTCCTCTCCCATTTCTCCATTCCATCACAGCTTCTTCTCTTTAGCAATTTTTTCCCTTGGTGCAGCCTTCATGCTTGGCGATTTTCTCTTAAAGGAGCAGATTTTCTATGCTTTGGTGATTTTGCAAGGGCAGATTTTGGTGCTTAGCGATTTTCTAGGCAGATTTCTAAGTGTTTGTGGCGATTTTCCAAAAGAGAGCAGATTTGAATATTTTCTGCCCTAGGCGATTGTTTGGAGCAAATTCAGATTTTTTTTGCTTGGGCGAATTTTGTGGAGGCCTGATTTTCTCTAGAAGGGCTGCGAATTTTGCACCAGATCTGGGTAATTTTATTTGGTGGAGGGTACGTGATCAAAAGTCTGATTTTTGGCAAAGTGTGGGCCAATTTCAAACAGATTAAAATTCTGATTTTTTCCAAGAGGCTTGATTTCCTAAGGTCTGATCCAAATTCAAAGAAAGCCAAGCTATTGGTAAAGGTAAAATTCAATTCATTTTAGAGCTAAAGGTTGGTTTAAAGGTGGATTCCACTCCTTTTTCTTGCTCGGTTTTGTTTCCCTTATGTTCTTCTTGCATTCATCATCCACCACTTCATCATCCCATCTATAGGTTGAAGTTTGGAGAAATAAGTGTCGATTCCATGATAGGACACTTGGTGAGGCAGAAATAAGCTAGACTACCCTAGGAATGAAGTTGGGAGATATAAGTGTAGTCTATCCTAAAGTAACAAAGAGGCAGAAATAAGTAGTAGTCTCACCCCTAGGTTGAAGATTGGAGATTGATAAGTGTAGTAATAGGAATTGGCGAGACAGAAATAAGTTAGCATCCATTAGTAGAAAGAAGGTTGGAGATCGTTAAGGGTAGTCCATATCACTTAGAACGAAGGGGCAGAAATAAGCGTTTAGGATGGTAGATGTTAGTGCAAGCAAGAACCCTAAGGGAATGCATACTAAAAAAGACAAGGAAGACATGATGCTTAAGACCACCTTTTTCTTGAAAGTGAGGCCAATAACCGATACCAATATCGGTATAGTGAACATGATACTGCTAAAGGACAGACCGAATGAAGGACAATCCCCCATGGCAAAGAAGATTTACAAAAGTGGAATTGTACACGTGGTGGCCATCCCTTCTACCTTGCCTGGTCTAGAATTTGTCATGAAATGTGTATCCAGGTTTGATTTGGTTAGTAAATCCATCATTTTTGATGAAGGGAAGAGAGTGTTGGCCAACATCGGCAGACAAGTGATTGAAGAAACATTTAACATCCCTCAGTACAAACCCATGACAATAGTAATGATGGATCAGGCGGCCAAGGCATTTCAGGATAACCAAGAGGCTTATTTCTATCATCTAAAGCAGGATTGGCTACATAAAGGCAAGAAAGGAGTTTCCAGATCATCAAGGCTTACTGTATCAGATTTCAAATCAGAGTATGGCAATCTCATTGTGCTCCACAGCTAGATCATGAGCCTAGCTCAAGGTATGCAATTCGAAAATTGGATGTATTTCTTTATTGATAAAATTGAAAAAGGAAAAAGAAGATTTGATTGGGCTAGGATCATAAGCGAAAATCTAGAATTGCAACTTAGGACCGTACAAAATTAAAAGCAATTCTATATGGGGTCCTATCTATGAGTGTAGTTTTTTATTTCGTAGTAGGTTATTTATTTTTCCCTATATTGCTAGTTTTTTCCTACGCTTTTAATAATTTTATTAAGTTAATAAAGCATGTCTTATTAGGTGAATGGTTGTGAGGTGTCACATTTCTACATGTGAGCATCCATTAGCTATCTTGGGAAGATACTTTGCTATCTTTAGTCCGATAGATGGTTTCTTGTCATTGGTCGATATTGCCACCTCCCTCTTCCTAGCCTATATAAGCATGCTACTAAGCTTGTATTTGTATCTCTTGCTTTTGCATCTTCTTAATGCTATTTTGCTTCTAGCATTTGCATTACTCTCTTGGAGACTAACTTTGTGTTGCTATTTTGATTTTGTATCATTTGCATTCATAGTTTAGATATCTATTCTTTGCACTACTTTTCTGGGTTATTAATCTTTTCAGATTCTAACACTATCTATTCTATCTGATTGCGAGATTGTACGAAAATCCAGGACTTAAGGCCTTAGGAGTAATTGGTAATGGGTCGAGGCAATGTTTGGTGCATGAGTGCTATTCACAGCTTCATTTGCACAACAACAAAGATTATAAGATATTTTTTGATGCCTTTGCCATGAAGACAGTAAGAGTATTACAAGGGACACCTACTAAGAGGCTCTCGTTAGAAGCAGAAGCAAAAGTCAAGAAGTATGGGAGTTGGTTCATCCAATTTCCACAATTCACTTATATTAGAGTAGCAAGAAGCATCGTATGTCCCAAGAGACTTCCAAGGTACCCACCCGACAAGGTAGTTTTGATGGAATTGGCTAGGCAACTTGAGTATTATGACAGAATGATGAAACTCAAAGGTGAGATAGGCATTACCTTCTCATTTGGAATTGGCAATGATAGTTGCCCCAATCTTGTCACTTTTGTTGCTGCGGAGAAAGAATTGGAATGGTATCATCTAGGATGGTACAGAGCAAGGGAAGGATTCGATCCTAATGGTCTTATCAAGGCATCTCACAGAAATGCATTTAAACATGTCCCTACTATAGAAGATTTCTAGGCCAATGCACGAGATGACTTTCATGTGAGGAAGCTAGTTTTCTCAAGATTGTCAGTAAACATGATGAGGGCAATTAGATGGAGGGGCCTTGATATTCTCGATCAACTAGAGGATGATGAAAATGTGTTGAGAGAAGATTATAATACAGTGGAGGGAACAGAATTGAATCCAGTGGATTGGAATGATCACCAGGATCCTTCCTTGGAGGTAGTTACAAGAGCAGTTGGTTTGCACACCGAGTCGTAGTACAATGGGAAGTTGAGGAAATTACAAAGTCAAAAGGTGCACCTTACTTATGAGAAGATGAAGCCCAAGGAAGGTCCAACGGAATCAGTCAGATAGAGGGGTGAAGGAGGTAGCCAGTAGCAAGGAACAGTTAGAAGCAAGAAGAGAGGTTTGGAGGGTGAAAAGTGTAAAGAACATCAGGAACCTCCAACAAAGAGACAAAATGCAGCGCCATCAAGGGAAAGTATAATTGAGGCTAGAGGTCAAGAAGATAACAAAAGTGAACAAGGGACTGCAGTAGAGGTGAGCTCTGATTCAAAATCAAGTGGTTATAGTGATAGCACCGACTACTCTCCTCTCTCAGAGAATCAGCATGGAGACGACATGGTAGTTACTAGTGGAGAAGAAGATGGCCCAATTGATATTGAGGAAGTAAGCCAGGCGCCTGTGGCCATTTGTGATGATCGGCTAATTGAACCAAATCCAGATTTGGGGAGATGCACTGCACTGCTATGGTTAAGGCAAATGCTTATGCCAAGAGGCGAGGTAGTAACTGCCCAAATAGTTGAAGACATCCAAGGATTAGTAGAAAAGGGTGATAGCGAGAACCATAGACAAATTGCAAAAACAGTGGCAAAGGTGATTAGGAGTGACAATGATGGTCACCGAAAGGTTCAGATTGCTATACCAATGGTTAACAAGGCATTGGATGAAATTGCAGCTTAGGAATACGAGATAGTAGAGCATAACTTGGGAAGAAACACAAATGACATGGAATGTGAGCAGATCTAGGAGGGCATAGTGTCAATTAGAGAAAGGTTGAGGAAGGCAAACGTAAAGATCATAAAGTTGGAGGCCAAGAACAAGTATTGGAGAGATTGCTAGCCTATCCAACAGTTGCACCAAGCAACTCTTCCTCAAGACAGCGGGAGAAACATAGAAGAGATATCGACTCAGCTACGTGAAGTCAAGGATTGGATCCATGATACAATCTAAGACAGGTGAAACTTCTTGCCTTCCTTTGTCTCGACATTCAGGTCATTAGTGGCTATTAGAGATAAATTTAGAACATTTGAAGGTGAATGGAAGGATTTCCTTCCAGTCAAGGATTTAGCTATTCCTAGAGTACATGCATTCATTGAGCTATCATAGAAATATTTGGAAAGAGCCAAGTTGGTAGATGAAGGAGGATTGAGTACAATGGAGTCTTGGTTTGTTGCCTTGACTATCAGATTGAGAATACTTGAAGAGGTACAGAGCGAGATTGCATAGCATAGCCTAGGCGTTGACACTTCCATTTCAACTATGATGAGTGACGTTGGGGCTGCGCTTGATTTTTAAGATATCAAAGAGAATATCAATGAGACAAATTTTGGATCGAGATTGGATGAGTTGGGGAAGGTTTCCATCAAGAAGAAACATTTGAGCACACTTGCCTCCCTCAATGCCTTTATTGGATATGCAAAAGAGTATGAGAAGGACCATGAGAAGACATTGCAAGCAGCATGATGAACTTAGCTGAGCTCAAGATGAAACACACACCTTGTCCTCACATGAAGGAAGTTAAGGACAAGCTAGCCAAGTTCATTACTTTGGCTAAAAGGTTGAAAGAAAAGGGTAGAACTATATTAGAAGATCATTTGATGTAAGCATAGGACAAGTGTCTAATTATGATTGGCTTCCATTTTGGTGCCTTCTCATTGGTTGCCACTTTTCCTTTTTTTCATTGGTCCATTGATGAGGTGTTGTCTTTTCATTGGGCGATGGGTGGCAACCCTAATTAGGGTTTCTAGGATCCAATTTGGATCGTTGGTTACGCCTCTTTATCTCTACCAGCAGTTGTAAATTGTGGCCTCTATATAAGGTCATTTGCTCTCATTTGTAAAGGGTCGGAGAAAATTGTTACTAAGATATGTCAAAATCGCTTTTTTTTTCTCATTTTTGTGACTTGCATGGTGATTTAGAACTTTTGGTATTGTTGCATGGTTTCTACTTCCAATAGTTAGAATAAGATTTTCTTTGAAGTTGTTAAAATATATTTCATTTCAAGTTGCTAAGTAGAGAGAAAAGTATATGGATAGTTGCATGGTAGTATTAGTGGATGTTTGATAGGGATTTATAACTAGGCCACGAGCATCCTAGCGGCTTGTTGGGAAGGCTTGTGTGGTAAACTAGTTCTTTTCCTTTGAATCATTACATCTATGGAGGTTGAGCCGCCGGTTAGCTTTCATTAGATTCGATCCCCATCCATTTGCTAATCTTTCCATTCATAGGAGTAGGAGTAGAATAGCAAGTAGTATAGTATTTGGAGTTTGAAGAAGAAGGTTAGGAAGACGTTAAGTCATTAGACCATTCACTCTCCATCACCATCACCATCTCCATCAACATCATCTGGAACTCATACAAAACCATCATCACCATCATCCCACCAAAAGTCCAAGTTGTCCTGAAACAAATAGTGTAAGGCTGCCTACATGATTACCAACAAATCACATTTATATAACTGAGTTAGTATCCACAGGTGTAAGGAACATTGGAGTTTTCTCATGTCTTCATGAGTATTAACATTTCAAGAGAGGAATTGAGTGTTTGATATCCCATATCAAGTGTTCAATTGCTATATGTTATGTAGTGGTTGTCGTCGGTAGAAACTGTGTGAGCCGATTGGATTGTCGTCGGTGTTTCTGTAGCCGACGGGATGATTGTTGTCGGTGTTTTTGTAGCCGACAGAGTGATTGTCATCGGTGTTTCTGTAGCTGACGGGATGATTGTCGTCGATGTTTTTCTGTAGCCGATGGGGTGATTGTTGTCAGTGTTTTTGTATTCTGTAGCCGACGGGTAAATAGTTTGTAGCGGACATAATGTTTGTGGCCGACAGACTCCTTCGGGAAGGTTCAGCGGATAGTATTTATATCTCGTCTGGGATCATTGTAATTCATCATTCATCTTATCTTATGAAGCATAATGTAATGTTCTGGCATATGCGAATAATCTAAGGAGTTCTGCTGTTTGTGTTCATTGTCTGTGTGCATTTCTTAATTAACCTATGCAATAAATAGTGGTACAAAACTAACATCAACAAAATGTATATCTTTTGTAATTACATAATTTTTACTCTCTTCAATATAATTCATTGACCAATATTTTACTCCTCCTTACTTGCCTCAAATTAATATATATCATATAAACGATCTGCATAGAAAGATACATCTTTTTGAAGGGAGGCATCCTTTCATTTTATCTAATATTTGGTAATAGTCGATTCTCATTACTTAATTATTTGCATCAACCAAATATAGGATGACCACTATAAAATGGCACTTCGTTTATAATCACTTTCTTCTATCACTGATTACTTTTGTTCATTAAGGTGATGTGGCAAATATTCTTGCTGACCTGTCATAGGCTCTCTACTTGTCGCTGTCGAAGCATGTCACAGGTTCTCTATTACTTCTTTTCACACAGCTCTACTGGAATATGAAGGAAACACCATAATTTTGAACCACTGCTCTTCCACAATGAATTCCGTAATTCCCAAACAATAATTTTGTATTCACTGCACTTATCGTGCCCTTCTTTACACAGTATGTAATCTTGGTAACTATTGAACTATAGTTAATCGCTTCCTTGCGATGTGTAAGGATTCAATACAGTCACATTTATTTTGTTTCTCATATGGTCAACCTTTACAACCTTATTGCTGCTGGAACTTTTCATCGTCTTGTCATTTCTCAGATGTAGAATGTGAAAAATAATTGTGTGTCTTAGATGGCTCTCTCAACCTGTCTGACCGGGATTTACAATGACTAAGCACTTCCAACCCGACGGTCATCTCTAGATGTTGATACATATCATATTGTTTCATTTCTAAAAGCTGGCATCATCTCTCCAGCACTATATTTAATATTTGATATTTACATCTCAATGCCCAGGTCCATTGTTTACATCTGATTTTCCTTATGCTCTGTATATACAAAGCGACCTCTGTAGATGTTCGATAGCTTGTAACAGGCTATTGGTTTTTATTAATCGTTCCATACTCATTTGATGGCATCCTTTTATAATCATTGATAAGTCAAACCTTTTTACTATAATTGTTGGTGATAATGGAGGCGGTTGCCTTGTCATACTCTTTCAATGTTGCTTGTATTCTGGCTGGGACCACCATCGTATATGTTTCTTAATAACTTTGCCAATGTGGAGATTACTGTTGTTACTTGACGCCTTCATCTTTTATAAATCATGTCGCTGTTTGATTAATACACAGTTGTTTAATATAATTTTTTATCTCTGTATAAAATAATTTTTTGGCCGCTGAAAGCATATGTACGATAATTATTTGGCAAACATAATATTATCTTTTGTTGGGACTCATCGTTATGTAATGCCACCTGGAACATGTTTTCATTTGACTCAAATCATTCATTACAAATCTTTACCAATCAAAGTTGCTGCTCCTATATATATATATATATATATATTTGCTGAACATGATACTGAACATGAATGTATCTCCTGTGTAAGCTGCTGCTTTGCATTTCTTGGTTAATAATAATGAGGCTCTTTAAATATAATCCCATTGTATCTTATTACAATATAATATACATATCACTCCAGATATTTATTTTCTCTTTAATGTTGACTGTTCAATCTACCAGATTGTTATTTATTTCTGTTGTTTCCATCTTGGCTTGCCCAGTCTTATGAGTCTCTCCTTCATATGCTATTTTCAATAGTAGTTTACTGTAGTTATTGACAAATGGATCTTATTTTTATATCTACAACTGTAGATGATGTTTCTTCTTGGTTAGTGTGAGGAACATATCACTCCATATCACAATTTTCATTGCAATCTTCAGCGAATCAATTTCTCCTTCAAGTTCAATTATGATTGGTGTTTTCATACTTATTTGTAATGCTCAAATCTCAAGTAATGTAGATTTTGTTCCCTATATTAATTTACCTAATAAGCATACTTTGACATCAATGACAAGTTCTAACAATTACCAGAATACTTTTGACATCAATGACAATATTTCCATCACTACAATGGTATCAAGGGGAAAATGAATGCAATTTCAGCATGTTTTGTTTAGGTTCAAACTCTCAATATATAAGTTCAGTGTCTTTTTTATTGTTAAGCCCCCAACAGAAAACTACAGGACTGCCTCGAATATGCCCTAATGGTCATGTTTGTCAACACACACAGATACTGATAAAGGTTTATCCTGTATATATTTTCATTTTCTATTTTAGCGTTCAATGCTTTAAAAAACTTAAGCATGATCAAGGCTAATAGAAGTGCCTATTTGATTAGGAAATTATTCACAAAAGAAATGTATGTGATTGTGTAAAAAACACCTACAAACATTGGAAGATAAATGTCACAACCAGTAATGCACTAATGGAATCTTAGGACAAGTTGATATATTGTATCATGGTTATCTTTCTATTTTGTGTCATATTGGAAATAATTTATATCATGTTTCTGACTACACATGTTGATACTGTAGGTTAGAGACTATATACATGTCATGGACTTGTCAGATGGCCACATTGCTGCCCTTCGCAAGCTTTTTGAGACTAATGATATGGGTATATTACTTTATGCATGCTTCTTTTATTGAATGATACTAGCAATTAATTTATTTGATCCATACTTAATTTCAAATACTTGGTTAACAAAGACATGTATGTTGTTCACCATTAAGGGGCAAATACTAAGAGAGAGAAGAGGAAAGAAACTAAATGGGGCCATCCCCTATATAGAAGCTTGAAGCTGAAAACTGCTGGAGCCTTGAAGGATAGCCTAGCAGTAGCTGGAGAAGAATTCCTTATTCAGGGATGGTAATGGGATATCTATGGAGCTCTGAACAAACGTCTTGAAAATATATATATATATATATATATATATATATGTATGTATGTATGTATGTATGTATGTATATATGTATGTATGTATGCTTCTTCAGGATATTGTTTGGCTTCCAATTTGAGGTTGATAGTTTTGCCGCTGCATTTATAATGGTAGGGAATCCATGACCATTCAAATTGTCATTTTTTATCCTTCTACAAGGCCTATTGCTTCTGCTTCATATATTTACATATATGACAATCTGAACGGTCATGGATTCCCTAATCCTAGGTGCCACCCAAGCCATTATAAATGCAGAGGCAAAACTATCAACCTCAAATGGGAAGCCAAACAACATCCTGAAGAAGCAAAGAAGCAAACAAGATCCTGAAGAAGCAAAGATCCTTATTCAACAATTTAAACATTGCTTCATAAAAGCCAATAAACTTGGTGATTTATTAACTAGTTAGGAAGTATTTGAAGCACATATCATAGTTCAAAATCTCATTCTTTGCCACTTATCCGCGAGGCAAAAAAAAGTTCTCTCAGCAAATATCATAGATAAATAGGTAACTTCTCCGGAAAATATTGGGAATTTAAAAAATGACTTAAATTTAATTTAAAATGTACTTTTTAGCAAAATTCAATAAGGAGATGCATCTAATGAGTTAGTAAATGAGTAAACAAACCAAACAAGCTGATCTAGATTTTATATAAATGCAATATGTAACAAAATCTCATCCTTGTGGAATGTCAATAGCTGGCAGCCATAGTCAAAGACTCTGAACTCTAAAGAAAACTTAAATTAGAAAATTGTCATTGTAAAAAGATAAACAAATACAAATGTCAAGTACAATATAAAATTACTCTACATCTTTGTCTTCCCCTTCCTAGAAGCTCTAGTAAAAACTATGGGAGTGGGAGTGGGTCTAGCCCTAGCAATCCACTAAAACTATGGGAGTGGGAGTGGGTCTAGCCCTAGCAATCCACTATGGTTGTGGTTGTAGTTGTGTCTCGATTTCCATCCTAGATGCAACTAGTGCCGGCGCTAGCAATGACTCCTCATCATCTATATCCTCACTCTTAGTGTCCTAAGTGTCCTCACTCTTGAATGTCATTCAATCTCAGTGTAAAACAACCCTCTTTGGAGGCGGTATTTTCTTGAAAAGTCTCTTCGAATCCACTTCAAACCCACTTGCAATCAATCTACAAGGCTTCCAATGACTATTTCTCTCCACCAAACCCTTCTCCTCTCCTCCTAAGGCTGCAAATTTTTAAATGGGCCACTAAATGGTATTGCGTTGGGCTGCCTGTGAGAATTTTCAACTTCTCGGGAGAAGTATGGTACTTCTCGGGAGAAGTATGGCACTTCTCGGCAATATATCGCCAACTTCTTGACCAAGATTTTGGCGTGAAAACCTTGTACTTTCTTGCCACTCCAAACTTCTTGTGAGAAACTGATATATCAGCCACTTATTGGCACTATTTTGAACTATGGCACATATTACCCAAGTATATGTTGTTAATGCTAATAAATGGAATGGGTTACTTGTAATGACCCTCTCTATGAAGGCCACAGAAACCCTCAAACTGAACTTAGGAATTTTGTCAAACACTTGGCGTGTAACAGTAACAATATTCAGAATATGGTAATTTCAGATTTGATACTTTCAGAATATAATCACAGAATTACAATATATATAAAGCCATTGAACTATATTTCAATTACAATGCAATAAATTTTGAAATTATTTTATTACCAATTTTGGACTGATTATTACAATGACTGTATGACAGCAAATTTACCCAAAAATTGACATATATTTCAGAATGCAAGAACCTGGTTTGAAGAATTATGGAAGAACACTACGTTTTGCTGCAAACCGTTGATGAAGACCTCCAACCGCACCCCCAAACTGCCCTTAATTTGCTGCTGCTGCCCAAACTAGCAGGGCCGTACCAGGCCGTACCTGTACGGCTGCTGAAATAAAATAATATTAGGGTTTTGGGACCCCCAAATGCAAGGAAAATGGGCGCCTAGGGTTAGGTAGTAACCCTATAAAAACCATAAAAAATAACTCCAAGGGGTTGAGGAGATATGAGCAATTATGTGGTTCCGAACCCTGCTTTGCCAATTCTGAAAATCCACTTATTCTGTCTTCAAACTCTTGTCAAATGCTTCTCCAATGATAGGGCAAATCTGAAATCTTTATTCCAACCAAAAACAAACCCTAACAACGAATTCTCAATAAGCTCCAATGAGATGGCTGAATACCAACTCCAATTATGCAACAATTCAGGTGATATTTCACACCCTCAAAGTCGCCAATCCAAGGGAGTGATTCGTTCCCAAAGATGGAATAATTTGCAGATCCAAAGTCCACAAATGTCTTCACAATGAAGAAGTAGAAGAGTTCTCCAATCCAAGCATGTCCAAATGAGAGGCCCAGCCCTCTATTTATTCACTTTTCTAAGAAGTTGCTAGAACTTCTAGAAACATCCTTTATAATTTCTCATTATAATGCACTTTTTATAATAAAGTAATTTTATAAATAAAAAGTGCAACTCAAATTAAAATTATAACATGTGGGCCCCAATATCACATAATGATAAAACATAACCTCTTAACACTTCTTCAAGAGCAAGATATGACTATCTGATCCGCAGAATTGACTCTCTTTCCACACCATTTGCCTACGAGAGTCTGGAATAGGCAAATCCATGATCAATGCCATGTCGAACTAAAGAGGGGACATTACATTACTTATCCTCTTCAAGGAATTTATTTTCTATAGGAAGAGTTGTTTTGTTTAGTTCAAGGATTATCACATCTTTCTGTTTTGTTAACATAAATGCTTTCTTAATAGTGACAGGCATGAGAGATGCGAATAAGGATAAATATGATTAACATTCTACTATAAATTTTAATCCACTTCTGAAACTTCTAGTAGCCCAAGACTGATATTGGCAACTACTAGCAAGTTTTTAATTTTGTTAGGCAACTACTAGGTCCGAGACTTGGAATTGTTATTGCTTATGGCTAGGCAAAGTGATACGGGAGGGAAATGACAAAGAGGGACATTCTAGTTGCAAGGAATGTCTCCAACGGATTTTCGAAGAATGTGATGTTTTGATAATGAACAAAACACTCTCAATTCTAAACATGATGTTTGGAGCAGAAGGCTTCACCAGCGTTCATGACAAAAGAATTAGGGCCTTAGTTCAGTAGCAACTCTTTGAAATTTGGGCTTTAATGACTGAAATGGGAATAGAGCCTGCAAAGTATTTGAGGACTTTGAACGAGAGGATCTATGTGGTCGCGAGGTTGAGAATGTAGGACGGAATGCCATATAGGGATGAGCTATTGCAAGCTGAAAATTTATTGCTAGTTGATTGTTTGAAAGCCAGCAGGGATAAACAACTGGTTGTATATGCAAATATATTAGAGAATTATTGAGGGGACATTGCCCACATTTTGTAGCCCTCAAACTCTCCTTAAATTTAGTAGATTTTGTTTGAAACCCCCTAGAAAGAAAAAGAAAATGTCCCTAAATCAAAGTGAAGAGGATGATGATTTTAGCAAAGGAGAGATTGTTAGAGAATTAGATTGGGTCCTTATATCTGCCCAAAGATCTATATGGTTCTACTTGTTTTATTTTGTTTATGTTGTCTTAGCATTCCTTTTATGTCATGGAAATATGTTGTGTTCTTGTCCTCGGAAATATAAAATTAATTTTCCTTATGGATAGAAATGTCAAGTCATAAATTGTCGGTACTCACGTGACACTTTAGGTCCACAATACCTAGTATGTGTAAGAGAGAGCACAAAGCTCTTTACGTGAATGTCATGCCCCCATTTGCACATGGTCTTGAAACACAAATTGATATTTTTTGTGTGTATAAAACACTACCCTTTAGCTTCTACCGTGCTAAACATTATAGAGTAACATGTGCACATATTGATGTTGCATGTGCACTATCATCAGATGTGCATTGCACAAAGCAACAGAAAAGATAGATGAGTGGGCATTGTGGAACCCATTCAACACACCTTGTGGATAAGGTAAATTAAGTAGGATTTGGCATCCTTGTGCAGGATAAGTCAAGAGAGGACCTCCTAGAGGTATGTTTTCTTGAGGCTTTGCAAGTGTTTTCTAGGATATATTTCTATATATTACAAGACTACTAGTTTTTACATTTTTTCTAGACCCCATTTTTACTTTTCATTCCTCAATCAATTAATGCCAATATGCTTCATTTTGGATAAAAATAATAATAATATGTTTTTCATCCTTTTTATTTTTTTCTCTTCTTTATAAATTGATTGAAGGAGCATGGCCAATCAAGATGGGAGTCAAGATAAGTGTGTTGTCACCATAAGTGTGTTGCAAAGTCACATATGCACTATTATTATAAGTACGTTGCATAGTGCAAGGAAAGAGATAGACGAGTGGGTGTTGTGGAACCCTTCTACATGCCTTGCAGCAATGCAAGGTAAACATAAATAGAATTTGGCATCCTTATGCGGGATGACTTAAGAGAGGATCCCTAGAGATACATTTTGATTTAGGAGCATCCTTGGGTTAATGGAAACCTTGCATCACCCAAAGATATTTCCTTTTTAGTTTGTTAGTATTCAGATAGTTTGTGTGTTTCTAGTGGTGTTCCTTTAATTTGGCTTAGTTGTTGTAAACTATATGGCATGTTTTGGACATCATGTTTGACCTTGGTCTACCTTTGCACCTCAACCTGATATTTCATAGTGGAGAAATTGTGGATTCTTGCTTGGACCTGTCTATTCTTCATGTTTAACAGCTAAGTTTGGAGTTTTCCAATCATGCAAAGCACTCATGTGATTTACGAACCTTCGTGGTGCTTTATTTGGTGTTCCTATGAGTGGCCGATTTACCTATGGGCTTCTTGTTTATTTTGGATTATGTGGGTTATGTTCTTCTAGATTTAGGTCTTGGCCCATATTTGGTATTACATTTTCTTCACCTGGGAAAATGTGATCTTTCTTGGCCGGCATGTTTCTTGTGAAGGTTCTATATAGTAAGGCATTTGATTTTTGTTAAGGAGCCAGCTAGAAGGATAACCTCTTGCTCTTGTTTGTAAATGTAAGAAACCCAACCGGTGCGAACACTAACAAACACTGGATTTCTTTCAATTTTTGATGTTTGACATTTTATCAAACACTTTCCATGCAAGTTCTGTATCTTTTGTGGTCTTTGCAAAGTTTAAGCCACCTTTTTGGCTTTTTGAAATATATAGTTTTAATGATTTTTGATCAAATATGGAATTGAAAATATCATTGTTGCAAAGACTCATTCAAACTAATTTATTCATTGACAACTCACTTTTATTCTTCCACCAAAGAATTATCTACAAAGAAATATAATGTGCATGGAAATTCTTTTAAAATCATATAATGAACATATATCAGCAATGTATATTCAAAGTAACTTCAGGATTTGAAGTCACAACCTTTTTGGATAATGTAGACTTCAACGCTGATGCTAGAATTGATCTTGTTGGTACCTTTGGATGAAATTGGACTCTCAAAAAATAAACAAAAGCTCTCCAAATGATATCACAGCCCCTATAGAAGACTAACGTTGCCTTCAACTTAGATCCTATAATCAATGGCCGCTACAAATAGATGTAGTGCGACTGCTTAATCTTCTAACCAATGACCTCAAATGGCAGTGATTCTGCACAAAGCCTCCCTCTAAACTCTGCAAACTATTACAAAGATTAGACATTGAACATCCTCTCTCAAATTGATCATTGTATAAGAAAAATGATGGCTTTGATTTATACTATCCTCAAACTTAATTCACTAGCATTGATTTGCCAATTCTAAGTGCATTATCTAGATATAATTCATAATTCTATCAGATTAGGAAACATGAAAACCCTAGGTTCTCAAAAACACAAATTCACAATTATCAAAATGCTCAATTGATTCCCATTTCAGGGCTTTTATAATTTTCCAAGTGCAAATTGAACTTCTGACTTCAACCACAAAGTTCTCATAACATAGTGCACACCCTTGATAATGGCATTTGAAATGACAATATTTACTCCCTCGTAAATTGGCACCAACATATAAATTAATATTATAATCATTAATGGCACTTGAAAATATAACTTAGCTCATTCACTTTATTATTTTATATTTGGATTTTAATATATATTATTAACAAAGTATGACTATTAATAATAATAAAATCATGAATTTAGGCTATAAAACTTGTCCAAGGGGTCAACTATAAATCGAGATGCATACTACAAATGCTAGACAACTAAGTGCCCTGCTAAAAAAAGCAATTACACCAAACCGACTTATTGTAAATAGTAAGTCTCTAAAAATTGGCTCTGTTGGCAATACCAGAATCTCAGCATTGCCACCAAGATTTTCACGCACCCTACTAAAGATAGAAACCTTGACTTGCCTATAATAGAGACTACTATAAATAGTAAGGGAGCCAAACTAATTTGAACGAAGAGCAATCTTGAACATTCCTAACCTTTGGATTGGGAATAAGCCCCCTTTATTGCCAACTGGGATCCTCTAACTATTTATTGTACAAGGGCCAATGATCAACTAATCCAAGCAAACTCTGATGGTCACAAAGATGGGGACATTACAGTAAATCAGCCATGTGTTCCTAGAATGTAAACCTAGATATTGCTAAGCAATAATATATGTAAATTTATTAACTATGTTAATACAAAGACTTGATATTACATGTTTCTAGTTCTTTGTTATAATTGTAGTGGTTGTTTCCATTGTGTTACTCAGATTGCATGGTTTAAAGTTTATACTATCCTTTTTGTTCCCTAGTTCAGAGAGTGCAGTTGAAATGTTCCTGTTATAAAATAAATAATAAATTAAACATTTGTAACGGGCCGATTGATTTAATGTATCTCGGACCCATTTTTTATTTTGTCTTTGTAGTTTGTGTCGCTGTCTGCTATCTTTTTACACCCTCAGAAGGGTTTCCTGACGGGTATTTAAGTACAGCTTGTAGGAAGTTTGTAGGTATGCTTTTGGATTATTTTCTTTGTATTGCAAATTATCGTTGGGATTCTCTATTGTTCGCCATTTCAGAAGTGAAAGATCTTCCCTATTTGACTCTTGCAGTTTCGGTGGAAATCAACCCTTATCCTATTCCGCCTGTGTATTACTCGACTCAGATTTGGCAAATTGGAGTGCCATTATTGTTTGCAAATATTTACATCTATATCAATCAGTAATTCTTATTCTATACATGTACTGGTTTTATTGATATCTCTGGCAAAGGCGATCGAGCTTAATATTGATTGTATTGAATTCATTCACCCAATTTCATTCGTACCACATCTCATCGGCTCCAGCCACCAAATACTATACGGCTCAACTAGCACCGTATGACTCTTTGCAATCATTCGTACAACTAGCTCATACTCACCGTACGACCCTTTGAAATAGTTTGTACAATCCTACTTGAACTCACCATACGACCCTCTGATGTCCTCCATACGGGCCTGCTGAATCAACCGTACGGCTTGTCCAAATACTATCCATATAGCCATCAAAACACTGCCTCAGCACAGTACGAACTGCCCATTCACGCGTATGGTCATTCTCCTTTAATGCAACACCATTATTTCATTGTTTGTTTATCTCAAAGGTGGACAGGAACATTATAGTGGTATTAGAGCCTTCGGACCAAGATTGCCTTCGGGTCGAGATCCCCTTCGGGCCGAGATTGCCTTCGGGCCGAGATCCCCTTCAGGCCAAAATTCCCTTTGGGACGAGATCCCTTCGAGCTGAGTTTGCCTTAGGAACTTTACAGTGGTATCAGAGCAGAAATCATCGGGAGCATCTTCAAAACTGTTCGGGAAAGTGACTGTGTAACACAGGCTGTGACTGTATAGCATGGGAGCATCTCCGAAACCATTTGGAAAATTTTCCAAAACTTTCGGGAACATCTCTGAAACCGTTCGAGAACATTATAGTGGTATCAGAGCACTTCAATCCTATCACCCTGTGGACAGTGAATGAGAGTTCATAGCCAGAAGAGAAGGACACATTCTGTTAATTGAATGGCTAATGTACGGGAACTGATCGCTGCCGAACTTGTGGCACTACTGAGGGAACTTGCTAGGAATCAGGCACAGATCACTGATACGCAGCGACTCATGGAAGAAACTCTCAAGAAGTTGGTGGAGAACAAAATATTCGGAGAACAAAATGGTCACAGTGCGGACTCGATGTTAGGTAAATCAAACCCCCTGCCAATACGCTATCGACCTTCCATGCCGACCTTTCCACCATGGACGGAGGCACAACATGGAGGGAGACAACCAACCATCGAAGAGATGAGAGAAGACTGGAAGAATGCAAACCTTGAAGAAGGTATATCCTACAAAGACTACGCAGATCTGAGAATGAGATATTCGGGAGGCGGAAACAGAGGATACTTTAATGATGATCTTAGAAGAAAATTGAGTAAGGTAAATCTGTCTCCATTTGATGGATCCGGTTCCATATCTGTGCAAACATGGGTAATGAAAGCCGATACTTACTTCCAGCTGAATCCTATGCTAGAAGAAGCAATCAAATTTGTCTCACTACACTTGGAAGGAGTTGCACACAAATGGTGGCACCATGGCACCATCACATTAGGGCATGATCAAATAAATATTTATGTGGAATTCATGAAGAGATTGATAGAACGATTTGATGGTAAAGATCCGAAGCTCAATTTCAAAGATTTGGCACAACTGAGACAAACTGGATCGGTTGATCAGTTCATTGTAGAATTTCAGAGACTCTGGTTTGGTCATGGACATTTTTGAAAGAAGATGGGTAGTGCTCTTCATGGACGGACTGACAGAACCTCTGAAAGGTTGGGTAAAGGAGTTCAATCCTACCACCTTGTCGGAAGCAATCAATAAAGCATGGAGTATGGCATCGTCATCGGCATCATCCTCTCGAAGTTACTCACATCCTAAACCACCAACATTTTGGAGGGACAAATCTCCGCCCAAGAAGCCGTCATTGGATGAAGCTACCAGACAGGAACTCCGAAGGAAGAAATTGTGTTTCAATTGCAAAGGACATTGGGAGCTTGGCCATTGATGCCTTGGAAAGGGGAAGATCCATTACATTGAGGTTGTGTTCGATAATGAGGACGAACAAGAAGAAATGCCAGCCGAAGATAACCAACCCCACAATGACACCAACATTAGTTTGAACCGTATGAAGAGAATTGCTGCTTTGGTACAATGCGGAGGAACCATTGCATTGGCTGGCAGCCCAAGGTGCACAATTTTTCGTGTGCAGGGTATCCTTCAAGGACAAAGGGTTACGGTGATGTTGGATAGCTGAGCTACTCTAAATTTCTTAAACTCATCCTTGGTAAAACGAAGAAGTCTACCTACGGAGGCACACGTAGGATTTTAGGTCAAAGTCGTTGGAGGGACTTTTCTAGCCTGCACGCACCTTGTTCCTCAACTAAGTATCATAATGGCGAATCACACAGTGATTGAGGACTTCTTCATAGTGGACCTGGCCTACATGGAAGTTATTCTTGGCATACAGTGAATGGAGACTCTAGATGAATGCATTTAGAGTTTCAAACGGATGGACTTCACTTTGGTGGTTGACTGAAAGAAGGTTGTCCTCCGAGGAATGGAAAATGAAGGTCCAAAGGAAGTTTTTGCGCATCGAATAGAGGCAATCTTTCAGCACGATGACATTGCATGGGCTGCACATTGTCTTATCTTGGCATAACCTATAAAGGGGTGTCGAACACCTCTGCAGGATGATGAACTTCAGGATATTTTAAGTAGACATGATAAAGTTTTCATGGATATTCCTCTTGGCATATCACCTCATCGAGGGTTTGAACACACTATCGAGTTGGAATCAGGGGCAAAGCCAATCATAACCACACCGTACCACCATCCCAAGAAATTCAAAGATGAGATGGAAAGGACGATTGAGGAATTGTTAGAGAAAGGATGGATCCGTCCTAGTTCTAGCCCATTCGCGTCATCTGTGGTCTTGGTCAAAAAGGACGGGACGATGCACATGTGTGTGGACTACTGCGCATTGAATAAAAAAACAATAATGAACAGATATCCCATTCCAAGGATAGATGAGTTGCTGAATGAATTGCATGGCGCTGTCTATTTTTCAAAAATAGATCTCCATTCCAAATACCATCAGATCCACATGAGGGAGGAAGATGTGGAGAAAATGGCTTTCCATTGTCACTATGGACATTATGAGTTTCTGGTCATGCCATTCGGATTGACCAATGCACTTGCTACATTTCAATCATGCATGAACCGCATCTTCAACAAGCAATTGCGTAAGTATTTATTGGTATTCTTTGATGATCTTATTTATAGCAGGACATGGAAGGAGCACCTGAAGCATCTGAATGAAGTTCTAAGTATCATGAAGGAACAATCCTTGTTCGCCAAGCAGTCCAAATGTGAATTTGGTATGATAGAAATATTGTATTTGGGGCATGTTGTCAGTAAATATGGAGTTCAAGTGCATCAGGAGAAGATTCAAGCTATCCTTGACTGGCCTCCCCCAAAATCACTCACTGATTTGGGAGGATTCTTCGGACTGTGTAGTTACTACAGGAGGTTCGTTAAAGGATTCTCTCAGCTCAGCGTACCTTTAATGGATCTGATGAAAAAGGGGTCATTCCAGTTGAACAAAAAGGTACAACTTACCTTTGATAAGCTGAAAGAGGCCATGAGCACTTGTCTTGTACTTGAACTACTTGATTTCACTCGATCATTCATTTTGGAATGCGACGCATTCAGGGAAGTTATTGGAGCAGTGCTGATGCAAGATAGACACCCCATCACTTATGAGAACAGGAAGCTTACATCAGCAGAAAGCCTATATTCCATCTATGACAAAGAAATGTTGGCTATCGTATATGCTCTAACCAAGTTTTGACAGTATCTGGTTGGTGCCAAGTTTGTCATCCGTATGGATCACAACAATCTGAGATATTTTCTGGAGCAACGGGACTTGAACGAACGACAACAAAAATGGGTAAGAAAAGTTCAAGCTTTTGATTTTGACATTGAGTATGTGAAAGGGAAGAACAATGTAGTTGCAAATGCCTTGTCCCAAAAACCCACCATCTGCTCACTAGACTAGATTTCAGCAGATTGGAAGGCATATTTGTTAGTGGAATATTCCAAGAATACATTTGCCTGTGAAATAATGGACGACCACACTCATAATGATCGATACAGAGTGTTGGATGACATCATCTACTACCGGATATACTTGGTGGTAGAATCCAAATTGAAGCAGAAAATCTTGAAGGAAGTACACGACTCACCTCTGGTTGGACACCTGGGTTTCCTCAAAACTTGCAGAAGTCTTTGAGAGAGGTTTTCATGGAAAGGACTTAAAGGGGACGTGTTGCCGTATGTAAGAGAGTGTACGGTTTGCAAACAGAACAAGTCCGAACATACTCCTCGTGCCGGGCTGCTACAACCTTTGCCAATTCCCAAACATAAGTGGGGAAGTATATCAATGGATTTCATAATAGGTCTTCCCAAAGTGAGCGAAAAGGATTGTATCTTCGTGGTGGTTGATAGATTGACAAAGTATGCACATTTCTTTGCTATCCCTTTGGACCTTTAGGCTGCCCAAGTTGTCGATTTGTTTTTTAGAGAAGTTTTTCATGTGCACGAGTTACCCTGAAACATTGTCAGTGATTGGGATAGAAGACTCGTCAGTATCTTTTGGACAAAACTGTTTCGAATGGCAGGGATAAAATTATCGCCAAGTATGAGTTACCACCCGCAGACGGATGGACAGATTGAGATTGTGAACAAATGGCTCGAAGGCTACCTTCGGATCTACGTTTCGACACAACAACGAGCATGGGTAAAATGGATCCATCTGGAGGAATATTGCTACAATACCACGTATCACATGTCTATTGAGATGGCACCCTTCAAAGCTCTGTATGGGTACAAACCCCTCTCCTTCATCGACACAGTTTTGGGTGATAGTCACGCACCAAGGGCGAGGGACTGGCTTCATGAGGGACAGGACATACTAAGGTGCTTGAAAGAAAACCTATAGCGAGCACAAAATCAACAAAAGATCTACGTCGACAGACACAAGATAGAGAGGAGTTTCGAAGTGGGGGATCTGGTCTATCTCCGACTCTAGCCATACTGACAATCTTCATTAAAGGGAACAAGAAAGGAAAAATTGAAGCCATGATTTTATGGCCCCTATTGCGTGGTCGGTCACATTGGTGAAGTCGAGTACGAACTGGAACTTCCGGAGGGGTGCCGCATTCATAATGTCTTCCATGTTTCTTGTCTAAAGAAAGCCATCGGGTAAAACGTCACAATTGCTACCGACCTTCCGCCACTCAATGAAGGAGAGCTCATTTTGGAACCTGCCGAGATCCTCGAAGTATTTGAAAAGACCCTATGGTATCGCACTGTAAAGGAATACTTGGTACGTTGGCGACACCTACCGTTGGATGACGCAACGTGGGAAGGCGAGCACATTCTCCAACACCCTGCATTGCATTTGCTTGAGGACACGCAAACTTTGGGACGAGAGGACTGTAATGTTCTTGTTATAAAATAAATAATAAATTAAACATTTGTAATGGGCCGATTGATTTAATGTATCTCAGACCCATTTTTTATTTTTGTCTTCATAGTTTGTGTCACCGTTGGCTATCTTTGTACACCGTCAGAAGGGTTTCCTGACAGGTATTTAAGCATGGCTTGTAGGAAGCTTGTAGGTATGCTTTTGGATTATTTTCTATGTACTGCGAATTCCTATTGGGATTCTCTGTTGTTCGCCATTTTGGAAGTGAAAGATCTTCCCTATTTGGCTCTTGCGGTTTCAGTGGGAATCAACCCTCACCCTATTCTGCCTGTGTATTACTCAACTCAGATCTAGCAAATAGGAGTGCCATTATTGTTTGCAAATATTTACATCTATATCAATCAGTAATTCTTATTCTATAAGTGTACTGGTTTTATTGATATCTCTGGCAAAGGTGATCGAGCTTAATATTGATTGTATTGAATTCATTCACTCGATTTCATTCGTACAAAATCTCATCGACTCCAGCCACCAAATACTATACGGCTCAACCAGCACCGTACGGCTCTCTGCGATTATTCGTACAACCAACTCATACTCATTGTACGACCCTTTGAAATAGTTTGTACAATCTTGCTTGAACTCAGCGTACGATGCTTTGATGTCCTTTGTACAAGCCTGGTGAACCAACTGTACGGCTTGTCCAAATACCATCCGTACGGCCATAAAAACACTCTTTGAGCACAGTACAGACTGCCCATTCATGCGCATAGTCATTCTCTTGTAAGGCAACACCATTATTTCATTGTTTGTTTATCTCAAAGGTGGACAAGAACATTACAATGGTATCAGAGCCTTTGGGCCGAGATTACCTTCGGGCCGAGATTACCTTCGGGCCGAGATTCGCTTCAGGTCGAGATTGCCTTTGGGTCGAGATCCATTTCAGGCCGAGATTGCCTTCGGGTCGCGATCCCCTTCAGGTCGAGCTCCTCTTCGGGTTGAGATTGCCTTCGGATCGAGATTCCCTTCAAGTTGAGATTGCCTTCGGGTTGAGATCCCCCTTTGGGCCGGGATCCCCTTCGAGCCTAGATTGCCTTAGAGTTGAGATCCCCTTCGAGCCGAGATTGCCTTCGGGTTGAGATCCCCTTTGGGTTGAGATCCCCTTCTAGCCAAGATTGCCTTAAGGTCAAGATCCTGCTTCGGGCCGAGATACCCTTCAAGTGGAGATCCCTTCAGGTCGAGCTTGCCTTTGGAACTTTACAGTGGTATCAGAGCAAAAATCATCAGGAGCATCTTCGAAACCATTCGGAAAAGTGGTCGCGCAACACGGGCTGTGACTGCGCAGCATGGGAGCATCTCCGAAATTGTTCGGGAAATTTTCCAAAACTTTCGGGAACATCTTCGAAACCGTTCAGGAACATTACAGCAATTCCCTCATGACTTTCTTTGAGCACACTGATCAGAGGTGTCTGGCGCTTTACCTTAGGGAGGCGATGCAAGTTCGAAACCGCACTCTACAACATTTTATCCCCCATAGACAGGCTTCAGATCAACTCATTACCACCTTCTTCTCCCCCTCGTCTTTGACATGGGGGTGAAGCGAACCTCCAATACCCCCGCGACTAGCCACTCCAAATGAGTGAGATCTCGCACCAGGTTTACTCTTTAGCGACACCACTCCAGATCAGTGAGACCCCACACCATGTGTACTTTTTAGCGGCACCACTCCAGCAGTGCACAGTGATAGTCTAGAGATCCTTCTTGCTCGAAGCCGTATCCTTCGGTGTTGAATTTCTTTTAGTGAAGGAAGGATCCCTTCCTTCCTCATTCCTGGCTCCTTTGTTTCTTTTGTTTCTTGCTTGCTCTTTCCCAGACACCATTTGGTATCTTGTTGTCTGTAGTTTCTTTGTTTGTATGCTCTTAGTCCCTTAAACCCTTGGTGGTCTTTTGTTGGACATTAATAGTTTTATCTTATCTTATCTTAAGGATCCTGTAGCTCTAATTGCATCATATGGTAGAAGAGCAATTTTTTGTTCCTGTAGTGATAGATCTTTGTTCGCGAGCTTACAAAGCCCTAGATATCCTTGCTGTAGGGTGGCAAAATAAGGATCTGACCTGTGATTGCAGAGGATTTGTGCAAGATGGATCAGAGAGGAATTGCCAATGGTTGTGAGATTTGAATGAGTTGTTGAGGCATCTTGTGGGTGAATAGATCGCTGAGTTAGAAAGTGTTTTCAATAGATCATTGAGTGAGAGGCAATTGAAACCTTGGAGTTAGATCATCGATCCGAGGCTGTTGTACTAGGGGGAAGGGACATATGCCTCCAAGAAGGATGAACCCTAGGAGGTTAGAGAAAATAGTGGAGGATTTCAAGAATGAGACGAGGAATGAGATCTCTAATGTATTAGCTAGTTTGCAAAGGAATCTAGAAACTAGAGGAAGAATATGAAGAGGCTACAAAAGATCTGGAGACTTAAGGCATTGAGGTACTGATAGATGAGGAGAGATTGTTGAGCGAAGTGGCACAAGTGAGTAAAAATCATACAATGGAGGTTTCTAAATTTTTTGGCTCTTTACATCTAGAGGATTTGATAGACTCGACAAGAGACTTGGAGGACTACTTTGAGCTTGAGGATATCAGACATCCACAAAGAGTTAGGATTGCATAGACTAAATGTAAAGGACGTCCTACATTATGGTAGAAAGAATAGTAGAAAGATAGAGAGAAAAATGGTGAAAAGAAAATGACTAGTTGTAGGTAAATGTTTGCAAAAATGAAGGCTCAATTCATTCTAGAAGACTATGAGTTTGAATTATTCAAGAAGTCGCAAAACTTGAATTAGGAGGACATGAGTGTGAAGGAATACACTAAAGAGTTTTACAAGATGACAATCAAATTCAGACAGAAATAGATCTAGGGAGAAAGCTGCTAGATATATTAATGGTTTGCGATTAAATATTTAGGATAAGATGAGTATGCTGAGATTTTCTACAGTGAACGGTGCTTACAAATATGCTCTTAAAGAAGAAGAGGTTGTAAGGAGAAGAGAATAGAGTAATCCAAGAGGAAAGGAGAAGTTGATGAGTAGTAACAAGAAGCAGACAAATGAAGAGGAATCAGATCCAAGTGGAATAAATAATCAAATCAGGAGGCACCAAAAAGAGGAAGTGGTAGCAAGGAATTTTTGGGAAAATGTTTCAAGTGCGGGGAAATTCGACATAGAGCTTATAAATGTTTTAAGGGATCTAGTAAAGGCAATGGTGAAAGGAATCTTATGGCACGTGAGGAACAGGTAGCTAAAGCACTAGATAAGAGTATGTTGGAACGAAAGATGACAAAATCCCTTATGCTTGGGAGAGATTTGATGGTGCGAAGCGAAGTGCAGATTGAACCTTCACAAAGAAATAATTTTTTTTAGGACTATCTAAAATTCATGAGGTAAATGTTATAAGGTTATTGTAGATAGTGGAAGTAATTGTAACTTGGTATTAGAAGAAATGGTAGAGAAGCTTGGTTTGAAGAGGCTTACACATCCTTGTCCATATAGGATAAGATAGTTGCAAGATAATCATGTCGTAGAGGTGAAAGAGGGATGTTTGGTGAACTTTAGTATTGGCCTTTCAAATACGAAGCCTTGTGTGATGTCTTGTCTATGAGTGCTTGTCATGTTCTATTTGGTAGACCTTGGTAATTTGATAGGGGGGCTATATATGATTGCAGAAGAAACTTGGTTATCATAGAGAATGATGGGCAAAAGTTTGCCTTGGCTTCCTTGAAGGAGAAAGAGAAGGGATTCAGAAACTCAAGTCTTGTGAAGATTTGATGTGTTGAGAAGCAAAATGCAAAGTTTATGCTAGAGGATGATGTGAAGAAGGATTTTGTGGTATATTTGAGAACAAGATGGTACTAGACGGTAAGGCAGGTAAAGTTATGCAGCAAAATGCTTCAGTTATAAATAAGATGGGGTCCTGCAAAAGAGGTATATCAGATATGTAAAAGAACTAAGGTGATGGAAAAAGTCCCTTACTACCAAATGTAGATGTGAGGCAAGGAAGAGGAGTGACACAAATAAGGAGGATATTTAAATCAAGAACGAGCATGGCATTTACATCTTCAATCTTGTCATATGTTCATGAGGAGCATCTTCTCACTAGGGATGTTTGATGCAGGAGTGTCCTTGGGTTCATGGAAATCGTGCATCACCCAAAAATATTTCCCTTTTTGTTTGTTCTTGTTTAGTTAGTTTTGTGTTTCTTTTGGCATTTTTTCAATTTGGTCGAGTTGTTTTTGGAAACCATATGGTATGTTCTAGACATCATGTTTGACCTTGGTCTGATACTTTGTAGTGGAGATATTATGGATTCTTGCTCGGACCTATGTGTTCTTCATCTTTAACGGCTAAGTTTCAAGTTTTCCAATCATGCGAAGCATTTATGTGATTTCTGAAACTTCATGATGCTTTGTTTAGTGCTCCTATGAGTGTAGTTGATTTACATTTGGGTTCACACTTCATTTGCTATCATGTGGGTTAAGTTCTTCTAGATTTAGGTCCTGACCTATATTTGGTATTATGTTTTCTTTACCTCAGGAAATGTCATCAATGTGTTTCTTGCGAAGGCTCTATATATTGAGGCATTTGATTTTCGTTAAGGATTCAATTAGAAGGATAACATTTGGAAGGTTAGTATTAGGGTTGGATCCAGATTTCTATTTGGAAATCAGCCATGTGTGCCTAGATTGTGGGCCAAAACAGTTGCCGATGTTTTGTGATTCATGAAGGCGATTTTGGTCATTTTTTGGATGAATCACTAAATTGATGATTCATGGCGATAAAATCACCAATCTTGTTCAATGATTCATAAAAAATTGGGAAGCCCAAATAAAATCGCCAAAATGGTGATTGACGCAATTTTTGGGCGATTCTCATTACTGTGGAACTAATACAAATGCAATGCCGATTCTCTTCTTCAATTTCAAACTTCACATTCACATTGATATTGTAAAGAAGCTAAACACTTGAATAAAACAATTCCTAAACACCAAACAACTATGTATAAAATGTAACCATGAAACTAGAAATAACAATTCACAATCAGAGGAACCTAGACAGAGAGTCATGTATTGAATTTTTTTGCAGCGGTCCCACTAATTCATGCCCACATTTGTGGCAAATCCCAGTTGCAGCTTCAAACTATGAACAACTTGGCCATGAAAAATCAAAATGGCCTTTAAACCCCAAATTGCTAGCTTCCAGCTTGAATGTAGGACTTCCAAGTAATTCTGAAGGCTTCTAAACAGTTTGCAGCCCTTGAACTTCCAACTGCAGGCCCTGTAACTTCAAATGCAGGCCTAAGTAATGAAATGCAGGGCATTAAAATGGATCGCAGCCTTCTACGAAATATTTGCAGGTTGGGCAGGAGTGATTGCAAGACATAAACAAGCTAGCTGCAGCCCTGGGAATGAATGGCAGCATCTGAAATGTGCACAACTGTCTCTAAACTTCACACATAGATGTAAAATGGTCATGACTGCTCTAATTATCCCTCCAAACAGTGGCAACTTCTCCAACACGAATTGACTTCTCGGATACAGAAAGAAACAATAGAGAAGCAATTGGAAAAATTGCTATACCACAGCAACAATTTGCAAGATAATTGAAAAGGCAATTCTTAGGCTCAAACCCTTTGACACCCAGGTTGAGTAGACCTCATTCTTGTAAGGGTATAGAAACAAATTCAGAAAACTCTTCATAGGCAACAAAAGCAAATAATCAATCGGATGCCTTTCTCATCAGATGGACTCATATTTATGACCTTCAAATGGCACAAGTTTTCCAAATAAACTCCACAATGTTAAAATAGTTTAAAGTGCCATTGTAATGTAATTCTTAATTACTTTTGGGTCACAAAAATGACCTTTTCCACCATAACATAATATTTTGATAGATAAGGCCACTATTTCTTGTGCCCATGATTTAAAACTTTTTGACCTGGTTCCAACCAACATACAAAACCAACAAAAATAGCAACCTCGACATATTTAGATGAACAATAATTCACCCATTTTATGAAAGCAACTGTAGAAGCATCAGAATTGAAATCTAACAAGACCAGAGTGATCTTGATGAAGAAAGATGATGAATGAACCTGACAAGGAGTGACTTACTATAAATAGGCGCTCCCTCCAAGATTCTAGGAGCCCAAACCAAAAGCTCAAAATAAAAACTAAGAGCATCAATCAACTCTTCTAACTCAACTGAGCTCATCGGAACCAACTGTCTGACTTATTATAAATATTAAGTCCCTCAACGGAGCCAAAACACACCGTAGGCTGCTGGAAAGCCTATAACCCCACAACTGAGACCCTCAAATCCCATTGTTAGCTCACAAGGGTTGCGATGGTGAATTCACCAAGCCAATCGTAGGAACTTGCTAAAAATGGAGACATTACAGCTTTTGTAGTGACAAAGCCACCTAAAATTCTTCCTAAGTTATAAAATATGGTAAAAAGTGTTATGAAGTTCCACTAGTACATATAACAATGCAAATGAACAAAGTCTAGGCACCATGATAAGGTGCCAATGCCATGAAAGAATTTTAGTTGGTAAAGTCAAGACTAACAAACAACCTATGAAACTCAAACTAAAGCCAAATAAGATTGAAGTGACAAATTTTCATGCATTGTAATAAATACATTGCAGCTTAAATTTTCCCCATGTGCAACTTTCAAGGGGCAAAGCCACTAGGAAGCCTCACTATTCAGTTAAATGAAAGTTAAGAACTAGGATAAAAAGATGCTAATCATTTAGAATCCATGCTACTCAAGTGGAATGAAAAGCATGCAAAGTCTAGTTTCAAATGCCAAAAAGTATAGTGTTAATCATTCATGTTCCAAGCTATTTAGTGCTTGACTAGATTTCAGAATTGGAAGGTTTCAAGTGCCAATGCCATGAAAAAATTTTAGTTGGTAAAGTCAAGACTAGCAAACAACCTATGAAACTCAAACTAAAGCCAAATAAGACTGAAGTGAGAAATTTTCGTGCACTGTATTAGGTTGAGGATTCCAAATCAAGGGGAATTAATAGCAAGTTTAGAGGAACTAACATATTGACATGACAAAGGGTCAGTGAATTCATAATGGTTGTATCTCTAAATTTAGGCATCGGTATGTTCATGGTAGGGCAAGCATTAGATTTATGTTCATAGGTTTTTCAATGGCTTCAAAAAGAATTCTACCATATTTCATGGGTTTCAAATGATGTCACAAGCTTCAAAGACTTAAGTTGCTTCAAATTTTCGGAAGTAACTCAGGTACTAAAATTTGATATTCTTATATTAGGTAGTGTTGATGTAGGTTTTGTGATCACTCCAACATATAGGATGAGGCACCTAGTATTTTTGGATGAACCCAAATATCTAACCCTCTCTTGAAAAGACCGATGTTGAGGATTCCAAATCAAGAGGAACTAACATATTGACATGACAAAGGGTCAATGAATTCATAATGATTAAATCTCTATATTTAGACATAGGTAGGTTCATTGCAAGGAAATCATTAGACTCATGTTCATAAGTTTTTTAAAGGCTTCAAAAAGAACTTTTCTATATTTCATGGATTTCAAATGATGTCACAAATTTTAAAGACTTAAGTTGCTTCAATTTTTTGAAATTAACTTAGGTAGCAAAATTTGATATTCTTGGAGTGGGTAGTCTTGATGTGAGTTTTGTGACTACCCCAACATGCAAGATGAAGCACTTAGTATTTTTGGATGAACACCAAATATCTAATCCTCTCTTGAAAAAAGACACAATGGTTGCTAAAGATTGCAGAAGAGATCATAGAGGCAACTCCAAGGCTCGTATTCTTGTTGGGAATAACTCAATTCTATGATGTGGTTTAGTAATCACATAGGGACTTACGCTATTCATTCGATGGAATAATCTATCAACTTTGCAATTGTGAATGATCTAGCAATGATGACTCTTCAACTACCTCTAAAAAAACAAAGTGGAAAAAGGTAAAGGGTCAGAAAACTGAGCTAATTCTAATAGTGCAAAAAACCATTGATGGTGAAATGAAACTAAACTAGTTCTTTCTTTTCCAAATCAACTATGCAAAGGAGGGTATTGCTTCTAAGTATCTGTGGATGACTTTTGTATTGTTAATTCTCATTTAGATACCCAAGTACGATGCAATCCAAATGAACATTTCTAATTGAAGTTAAGTACTTACAATTAGTTCAGACCAACCTTACACTACTACTTGCAATCAACAATTACGAAAATTATGAGCTTAAGTTTCACCATAATTCACCAACAAGATCTTTTATTGATCTGCTCAACTACTTCTACTCAACACAGGCAAAGTCCTAATCTCAGTGGGGAAATGTAGAAACCATTTAACACTTCAAAATAACACAAGTTATCCATTGTGATAAAAACGATGAATTTGCAATTTCTTTGGTAGTATTATAGAAACAATTTATCCAAGTCTCTTCCAACTCTACTCTAACTAATCTAGTCTCAAAGATAATGAGTTACAAATGAGGAGGTTTTTCCTTCTATAGTTGCCTCAAGTATAATGAATGGCATGGGATTGATTTTAGATCAATGGCCAAGACTGATCCAACAAATTCGTAATGTAACTACCAGCTACAAGCATTAAATACCATTGAATTACAATAAGGCACCAATTTGTAGGCCTTTGAAAAAATTATATCACCTTGATCAATCAATGAGAAAGTAGCTTAAGTAGAGACATTGGGTGCATCCCACATGTACACTTGGAATGATTTGATCAAATGAGCTTTGACACGTGGAACTAAGATACTCTGATTGGTTGAAGACAAAGAGACACCACCTCAGCATGTTGATCTTTTAGACTTCGTGAATTGTTCTTTTCTGTCATCATAAAGAATCTCTGCATTTCTAACAATATCTTTTGATTTTCAACATTAAACTATCTTTCTTTGCCATCAAAATGTTCTGATTGATATGACTTTGAGCTTGCTTGTACTATTATTTTGCCTTGATCTTGCTCTTTTAGAAAAGATGTAGGTGCTTGATGTGGTTAAATCTTTCTAATTGAACATGGATTCAAAAGGAAATTCAAGCTTGTGATGCTCTCCTTCATTTGTAGACTTGATCATGATGTTATCACTTGCATCGCTTGTTCTCAATTCCATTTCCATACAATCATTTTGTCCTGGAACTTGATTTGCATCTTGACTTGCATCTCTTGATCTTGAATTCCTCTCCTTGAACTTGTCATAAATCCTCATTTATTTGAGCTTGAATACCTTGAGCTAGTTACCGTTCTCGATCATCTTCATCCTATTCATCAACTGCCTGCCAAAAGGAAGAACACCTTGGATCAAAGTCATGAATGAAAATAAAATACAAACATGAAAAATTTAAATATCTCTATTAATAAACAATTCTTCATGGGATCTTGCGTTGGATTTTGATATGGATTTGGAATTGACTTCGAAATTTTGAAATGTATGACAATTCAGGAAAATGAACTTTTTTATGACAAAATTTGCACAAATTCTGATTTGATTTTGCACTTTAAGTTTGGATATTCTCATTTGATTCTGATCTGATTATATATTTCGCTTGAATTTGGTACTTGGATTTTGAAACGATGGACGTTTGCAATACAGTTCCAAGTCCAATCTGCATTTTTATAAGGGATGGTGAAAACTGATCAATGTTTGGGCTCCTCTGGTTGGATCGGAAATGGTTATGCCTTGGGGCTCATGTAGGCTAGCAGAATTTGATGTTCGGTTGGGCACAATACATAGTGCTGGGCAGAAAATGTCATGCATTTAGGTGGAGTTCATTTTTGGAGTAGAATTTGATCATGTCTCGGGCTTGGTTGACATGGAATTGAGTAGCAATTGTTCATTGCTTGGGCTCAGTCTATTGATGTATAGCATCAATAGAAGTAATTATAAACTATGATATGTGAATCCTGTTCTTCAGACGTACACTTAATATATATATATATATATATATATATATATATATATATATATATATATATATATATATATATATATATATATATTTGGATTATTATCATTCAATATTTCTATCGGTAGACATTGTGTTATATATGTTATTGGGGGCCTTGTGTTCAAGCGTCGGTTGCATAAATGGTGATGTTGTTGATATTGAAACTTGTTTACTCTAACTAATAGATGGTTAGTTATGCCTCCGTAGAGGCATGACCCTACGTGGCCAAAGGCCATGTAGAGTCATGACTCTACGGGGGCATGGCCTTTCACAAACATATAAATGTCTATGCAGATCATTGAGGACAATATCAATATACGACATTATAAGTCCCAGCGATCTGCATACTCTCCTTGCAGGATAACTCTGAGCATTCTCCTGAACGATCTCCATTGAAGGATGATCTACATATTTCTTTTGCAGTACGTGTTCTCAGCAATCTTCATTGAAAGATATTCTATCTTCATTGTAGACTAAAGTTAAAGACACAACGATCACCATTTGAAGAACAATTCTGCATCTCTGATTCAGCGGTTATTCAAGTAAGGATATCTATTATTGTTCATATCTGCTGTAATAGTTTTGTCTATCAAAGATCACTAAAATTAACATGGCATCGGAGCCATTCTGATAAGAAACTCTATTACTCAGAATTAAAATCTAAAGTCTCAGATTTATAAATTTTAAATTATATCCTTAAATGAAAATGGTGAATCATGTAAGGCTACAAGATAGACTTGAGGGAGCATAAAATTTTTCATCATGGAAAATTCGAGTCATGATAATATTGAGGGAAATGGAATTAGAGGAGTATATAGAAACAAACAAATCCATGCCTAAAAATGATCCAGATAAAATGACATGGAAAAGACATAATAACAAGGCAATGAAAATTATAATAGATTTCATAAAAGATCATATTCTTCCATCCATATCCAGTCTCAAGACTGCATTTGAGATGTTCTTTACTATTAGAGATACATTTGAAATCAACAATACTAGTAGATTGTTAACCCTAAAACAAGATCTATTATATATAAAGATAAAAAATGGAGAATCTATTACATCCTATTTTCTAAGGATTTCTGAATTAAAAAATCAACTTGCAAAAATGGAAAATCGAGTTGATGACAAAGAACTTAGCATGATAGCATTAAGAGAACTTCATCTATCTTGTGAAATATTTATTCAAGGCCTAAGCTCTCGACCCGAGCTTCCTAAATTTGAATTACTAAAAAATGAATGCACACAAGAAGAATCAAGATTAGTCTCAAGAGGACTAAGTATAAATCAAGAGGGAGGCATTCAAGCTTTTCATGCAAATTCAAATAAGAAAAGAAAATTCAAACATAATAGGAGGGAAACTGACAAATCATATAAGAAACGTGATTGGTGCAAAGTTAGATGTTTCAGATGTGATAAAATTGGTCACTCTCATAACTTTTGTCCTGAACGGAAGAGAATTCAAGTAGCCCTAGCAAAAATCAAAGGAGAGGAAGTAGAGAAAGAAGAAAAAGAAAACTTTGCATTTTATTTAGCTCTTTCAAGTGAATTAAACTCAAACAACAACACTTGGATCATAGACAGTGGAGCAGCTCGGCACATAACCGGTTTTAGAGACAAATTTGAAAAGTTCTCAGAACACTCCTTAAAAAGAAGTTACTGTTGGAGATAACCCCACTCATCCTATCAAAGGTAATGGTTCCTATTCAATTTATTTAAATTCAGGAATTACTCTCCAACTCAAAAATGTTTTATATGTACCTGGAATAAAAAGAAATTTGGTCTCTATTTTTGATCTTGCTGATCAAGGGTTTAGAATCACTTTTCAAGAGGACAAAGTTCTATCTTGGCCAAAGAACTCTAATATCAAGAAAGCCATTTCTATTGGATTTAGAGATGGAAGTCTATATAAATTGTAACAATCAAAACTTAGCTCTAATTCATGAAACATCAAATTCTACTAAAATTTGGCATAGGAGGCTAGGTCACCTTCACTACTGTGCATTGTCATTTATAGGAAAAATTGTAAAAGGTTTACCTAGTCTTAAAACTGATCACTTGAGCATTTGAAAAGGATCTGCCCTAGGCAAAAACACAAAGCAATCATTTCCTAAAAGTGTTCATAAAACATAATCCATTCTTGAACTATATCACACTTACTTTTGTGGTCCTATGTCTATACCTTCTCTTAACGGGTGTCTCTTTTATGTAATTTTTATTGATGACTACTCTAGAAGAACTTGGATCTACTTTCTAAAATAGAAAGAATCAGCTGAAGTATTATCAAAACTCAAAGAGTTTAAAGCCCTAGTTGAAAATCAGTCAAGACAGAAAATAAAAATACTAAGGTCAGACAATGGAGATGAATACATCTCCAAAATTTTCAAAAGCTTTTGCATTGCTTTTGGGGTTAAGAGGGAGTTTTCTGTACCATATAATCCTCAATAGGATGGAGTTGTAGAACATAAAAATAGATCAATTGTTGAATCAGCTAGAGCAATGATGCACAATCAAAATCTCCATACTTCCTTCTGGGCCGAAGCATCTAACACTACAGTCTACATTCAAAACAGATGTCCACACTCAGTATTAGAGAACACCACTCATAAAGAAGTATTTATGGGTATTAAACCAGATCTAAGTCATCTAAGAATATTTGGATGGCCTGTTTATATCCACATTTCTAAAGAGAAAAGAACAAAACTAGAACCATCTGGAAAGAAGGGGATACTCATTGGATACAGTGAAACAACCAAAGGCTACAGGGCTTTTGTCCCAAGTCAAAGAACAGTTGAGATTAGTAGAGATGTAAAATTTGAAGAAGATATCGCCTTTAATATTTCTAGAAATAGTGATGAATCTCTTACTGAACGTATTCCTAAAGTAGATGAAAATCACCAACATAAATTGAGAGGGAAAATGATATTGAACCATCTTCTACCACTACATCTAATCCTAAAGATTTTGAAAATGTTAACAATAAAAAGAGGCTGCTTTGGGCTAGAAAAAAGATAGAAGAAAATCAAGTTGAACCTAATGAAGTGATTCGAGAAAGTAAAAGAATGAGAAATCAATCATGTTATGTTGCATTATTAACTGAACTTACAAAAACAAAACCTTCAAATGCTAAAGAAGTACTATAAAGTCAAGCTTGGAAAGAAGCAATGATTGAAGGGTATAATTCCTTACTAAAAAATGATGTATGGGATGTTGTACTCAGGCCTAAAAACAAATCAATTGTTTGATCTAAATGGTTGTTTAAAATTAAGCATGCATCTGATGGCAGTATTGAAAAATACAAAGCCAGATTTGTAGCACGGGGTTTCTCACAGAAAGAAGGCATCAATTATGAAGAAACATTTGCGCCAATTGCTGGATACACTTCAGTTAGAACTATCTTAGCTATTGCAATATCCAAATGATGGAAAGTTCATCAAATGGATGTCAAAACGACATTCCTAAATGGCAAAATTGAAGAAGTTTATATCGAGCAATTGGAAGAATTCTGCACTCATGAGAGCAAAATTCAAGTTTGTAAATTAAAGAAAGAACTATATGGTCTCAAATAGGCTCCCAGAGCATGGTATGAAAGGATAGACAACTACCTAATGAAGTTAGGATATTCTAAAAATGAAGCTGATCCTAACTTATACTTCAAAATAGATGGTGATGATATGATTATTCTTGTGTTATATGTTGATGATTTGTTGATATCAGATGAAGAACATCTCATAAAGAAATGCAAACAAGAACTCATAGTAGAGTTTGAAACGAAAGATTCAGGTCTTCTATACTACTTCCTTGGATTGGAAGTTTGGCAAAAGGGTAACTACATTTTTCTAAATCAAAGAAAATATACAATTGATATTCTAACAAAATTTGGAATGATGGATTGTAAACCAACTTCTACTCCTATGGAAGTCAATCTACACAAGTTGAAGGACGGTATGATCAAATTAGAATCTACAGATTCTACTTACTATAGGCAGATCATCAGATCTTTAATGTATTTGGTGAATACTCGTCCTGACATATGTTATGCAACTAACACCTTGAGTCAGTTTATGTGTGCACCAAAGAAGATACATCCACATGCAGCTAAATACATTTTGAGATATCTAAAAGGTACTATTGGTATGGGAATCAAATATGATCAAGTAAACATCAACTTTCATGGATATTCTGATTCCGATTGGGCAAGCAATCCTACTGAACGTTAGAGTACTTCTGGATTTTGCTTCAATCTAAGATCTGGAATGGTTTCTTGGTTCAATAGAAAGTAGTCTTCAGTTGCATTAAGTTCTATCGAAGTCGAATACATTGCCTCTTCCTTGGGTGCTAGAGAAGTTGTATGGCTACGAAAGTTGCTAGTTGATTTGTTGATTTGTTCCAAAGACCTTTGAAGCCCATTGTGATTTATTGTGATAATCAAAGTTGCATTAAGCTTGCAGCTAATCCAGTCTTTCACAATCGTTCCAAACATATTGAAATTCCTTATCACTACATTAGAGATATGGTGGATCAAGGAGTGGTTCAACTGGAGTACGTCAATATTAATGAGCAAAAAACAGATATTTTTACTAAGCCTCTTGCTAAAGTGAAGTTGGAATACTTTGGAGGAAAACTTGGTATGATTAAATTGTAATATTGAATATTGAATTAAAATTTTCAATTCATATGAGGTTATGCTTCTAATGTTGTTTAGTTGCAACAGATATGTAATGAAAGGTGACGATCTTTCATAGACATATATTCAAAAGGTAATCGGTTGTAAGGTGACGATCTTGTAAATGATAGGCCTATTATCATGAAAAACTCTAGATATTGTTTTAGACAATTAGAGATCATTGATAACGAATCCATTATGATTACTCTAAATATTGTTTCGTACAATTAGAGATCATAATATATGTTATGATAGTGTTTGTAGCATGGTGATTTTAATTATGTGACTAGTCACTATTTTGAAGTGTTAAGATCAGATAATGTGTTTAGATATTCTATTCTGAAGTCTATCAAAAGGGGTATTACTTCTCCCTTGCTAAGAGGGAGTGTTGATGTATAGCATCAGTAGAAGTAATTATAAATTATGATATGTGAATCTTGTTCTTCAAACGAACACTTACACACACACACACACACACACACACACACTTAGATTATTATTATTCAATATTACTATCGAGGGCCTTGTGTTCTAGTGCCAGTTGCATAAACGGTGATGTTGGTGATATTGAAATTTGTTTACTCTAACTAACAAATGGTTTGTTATGCCTCTGTAGAGGCATGACTCTACGAGAGCATGGCCTTTCACAAACATACAAATGTCTATGCAGATCGTTGAGGACAATATCAATGTACGCCATTATAAGTCCCAACGATTTGCATACTCTCCTTGCAGGATAACTCTTAGCATTCTCCTCAACGATCTCCATTGAAGGATGATTTGCATATTTCTTTTGTAGTACATGTTCTCAGCAATCTTCATTGAAATATATTCCATCTTCATTGTAGACTAAAGTTAAAGAGACAACGATCACCATTTGAAGAACAATTCTGCGTCTCCGATTCAGCGGTTATTCTGCATCTCCGATTCAACAGTTATTCAAGTAAGGTATCTATTATTGTTCATATCTGCTATAATAGTTTTGTCTATTAGAGATCACTAAAACTAACACAATCAACATACCATGGGCACAAATTGTCATGTTGTTGGACACAAAGTGCTTGGCAGAAAATGCATATTTGTTGAGCAAGCAATCCAAGTGCTTAAGCAAAAAATGTCATGTTGTTGGGTATAAGTGCTTGAGTGGGTCTTGCATTGGTCTTGGGCTCAGTGCTCAAACCTTGGGGCATGAATTGCTCATTCTGGGGGCTCGATGACAATTTGGAAAATTCCCAATCATGGGGCTCATGAATTTCGGAGTTTGCATAAGTGTTGGGGGCTCATACATCATCTGATCAGAAATTATCTTTCATTTTTTCTCGACCCTTTTGACTTTGAACTTGGTTTGAAATTCATCCAAATGTTGAAAAGAATAATAAAGGCTAGTTAATCTCGGATTTGGTTCCAACTTTGTTAACTTTACCAAGTCCCCTCACTTCTTAAATCCCTGTAATCAATCTCTAACCTTGCTTTGGTTTCTATGTGGTATTGGTTGGAAACTTGACATTCCTTTTGGCAATTTGATCAATTTGAGACCACTTGCATTTTCCAAACACCTCATATTATCGCCTTCTCTAATTCAAGAGCCTTAAGTTAGCTAAGGATTTGGAATTTGATCTTCAATTGTAAACTCTTACCTCCAACAAGGTTTTGACTTGCACCTAGGACAAACCCATTACCTCAATCTTACCCAAGACTTAGACACTTAACACCTCAAAATGTTGCTATACTACCACTAAGCTACTAACCTACTACTTGGTAAAGTGAAAAAATAAATGGAGTCACTATTTGCAATGGAGAGTGTATTTTAGAACACAAGTAGATATGAGCCTATTATTGGGTCTTTATTTAATTATTTGTTTGAGAATCTGTGATAACCCTATATTGACATAATTAATTCTCTAAATATTTTAGTCAATGATATCAAACCAAATAAATATTATGGATGAAAGTATCAATCAATATTGTTAATGGATAATAATAATGACATTGAGCATCGAGTATTTAAAGAATCCTAACTAATGAGAATACTGATGAATAAGATATAATAATCGATGATAACTCAATATTTGATAATCTAAAAGATAATATAAAAATATAAGTCAATATTGAAATTCATCTATTTTACACCAATACTTGGTTTTATTTATTAATAAATCATGAAACATATAATTGATCAATATACAATAAATAAATAGTAATTGATAAATTAAGAATATATAATATATAGTGATTGCTAGACTAAAGGTTGTGACTTTTGGTCAGCAACTCATAGATTTCCCTTGCTCATATAAAAGTAAGAGGGGGGAAGAAGATCAGGACATCAAGGAAGAAGTAATAACTAAGAATAAAAAACATACCGATCAAAGCCCAAATTAGAATGCAATTGACACATTGAAGGAAGAATTCAACAACACATTTAGAAATACATCTGTCGCTTGGCAAGAAGACAAAGTCCTATGCAAACCATTTCAATTGCAACATGAATATAAGAAGGAATTGAATCAAAGAGAAAAGACAAATGAAATAGTTTGATACGCACATCCACACTACACATCATACATCGAGCAATAAAGTTGCATACCATGGAAGGTGAGAAGTTCAAATAGCATCATATTGGAGAGCGATAAAGTGATAGACCCATGAAGGTGGGCAGTTAGATAGCATCATATTGGAGACAAAGGCAATGGTGACTATGAATAAACAGACAACCATACTACCGAGCCAAGAAGACGTGCATAGCTAACAAAGCATGAATCACCTTAGGAAGACTGACCCAAGGAAACTCGAGTGACTTAGCAACCACAAGTAGTCACAAACAATTATCGTGGACTAATCTGCACACCACACAATTAAAGGAATAAATCAAAGGTTAAATGGAGACACAGACATAGAGTAGCTAATTGATAGAGGATATAAGAATTAATATCGTCATCATCCAAACACAAGATATTCTAACCATAATAGCGGGGATCAATAATCACCAAGGGTCAGTGGCCAGAATGGACAGAGATAGAACTACAGATCTTTCCGGATATAATAAGAAAAATTAGATACCAATTATACATAGAACTTATAGAGGAAAGAGGCATGAAGGCAATTATCACCATCTAGTATGACTAAGTTTTGAGATTATAATAGAGACTTAGATAACCATAGTAGAGAGCATCCATCACAAATGACAAGTTTCTCTAATAAGAAATTCAAAGATTAAAGGACATTCATTCTGAATGTCGAGCTCCTTAAGAGGGAAGCTCAGGATTAGAGGGCATTCTAAATCAAATGTCGGGTTCCAAATTGGGATCCCCAAGAGAGATCTATAGAGGATCTTTTAGAGACAATATATATATTGTAGTAGTCAAACATATGCATATGTTAGAGATAAGAGACCTGGTGGAGGTGGGATCTCTACCAAGTAATGTTTTCTAGAGATCCCAAAGAGGCCTAAGGGAGACGCTCTTTTGATGATAATCATCTAATCAAGATATAGTTCTCATCAAAGGATTAGTTGGTTTGAGAGAGATTTCTTTCAAGGGATTAGGTGGGTTAGTCTAGGTATTATTTTAGATTAATATTTAGTAATTCAATGTTTCCAATATGTTTTACATGCAATTTTCGATATTGGACTAACCATTTGTTGCAAGGTCTAGCATTCGAGCCTAACTTGGAAGATGGAACATTATAGAATCAACTTGTTTTAAAGATGTTCTACTTTCTCTTTTCTATAAATAGGGATAGCATTGTTGTAAAGCAGTAATTTTTGGGGAAATATTTTATTATTCCTTTTCTTGTAAGTGTTAGGGGCACATAATTCAAAAGGATAGTGGAAGTTAGTCTTATGCTGTAGCGCTTGTAGTTTCACTATTTAAATTGAAGATATTTGTAAGAACCCCAATTGGTCCCCAACTGCTGTAGGTGTTTGTCACACTTTTGTTGTTTGAAAGTTTATGATTTTTATGACTTTTTTGAATTTTCAAGGGTTTTAGAACTTAAAAGCAATTATGCAATAATCTGACTTCTGAAACAATATTATCAACCATTGCAACTTTTTTTTTTTTTCAAATGAAATACATATAATAATACAAACAATCCTTCATCAGAAAAATGAGCACAAAGTAACTATGAAATGCATACAAAAAGCCCAGAAAAGTATTCCACCTGCTGAAGAAAGTTATTTCTTCCAATTCTTCAATGCCTGAAATGATCCAACCTGCTCCTTCAACCCACAAACATGCACTACGTTTAATTTATTTGATTTTTTTTAAAACAAAATCACAGCCTTGGGGATTTGCGCCAATTTTCTTGTAGCGTACAATTTCTTATTTGTGGCTGCAAATTAGAATAACCAACAACTGTAACTTATTCCTCCTTATTCTGCAATAATAATTCTGTCTCCTTTCTTCCTTATTGCTGCAAACCAATATTGCTGAAATGCAAACAGAGTTTCTAGATGAAAGTCTCAGATATTCCAAATTCACTGAATATTTCAGCAGCTCAAACGGAGACATACAAAGAACTACGTTCTCCATGCAAATTTTTTTAGGATTCCTGATAGAGAGAATATATGTAAGTATTTTTCCTTCTCTGAAATAATCAGCCTAATTTCTGATATAAATCTGATCCTTATATATGTAAGCCTGAATTCTGATATAGATCTGACCCTTATGTATAAATGTATAACTGAAATACTGAACTGTGATTACCTTTAATTACTTGTGAATGAGCAGAATGTAGATGTAAGAAACACAGATGTATTCAGACAATGGATTGTATTTAACATCGAGCGAATGAGAATAAATATAAATATAAAGAGTTCAGTCCCCATAAGGACAATTACTTGTGAATGAGCAGAATGTAGATGTAAGAAACACAGATGTATTCAGACAATGGATTGTATTTAACATCGAGTGAATGAGAATAAATATAAATATAAAGAGTTGAGTCCCCATAAGGACACGTCCTTATGGGGACTGAACTCTTTATATTTATATTTATTCTGATTCGCTCGATGTTTGGACCTAAATACAGTTTAGCTTTCCTTTATATTGTCGGCTCATGTCAATACAAACATATATATGAGAGAAATACAAATTCATATACTTAGTGTGCTTCACTTCTACTAATTCTACTAAAGCTACACTTTAACACTCTCTCTTAGTGAGGGAGAAGTGAGACACCAAAACTAAAGCTACACTTTAACACTCTCTCTTAGCGAGGGAGAAGTGAGACACCAAAGTTTCTTATATTCTCTTGATATGTGCACTGGTATCATCTTCAATGATACCTATCAAGAGAATAGGTTATCTGATTTCCAATACTTAGAAATAGTGATCTAGAGTAGTCCATCAGATAACCAAAATCACAATGTCATAAAAATGACAAGTATTATGGGCTCCGACTTTTCGGGACAATAACTTAATGAAGTCTGATCATAATACGTTCATTATCATGACTTCCGGTTATCCGGAGCAACAATGTAAATTTGTCATAATAATAGGTCTACCATTTGTAAGATCATCAGCTTACAATGGTTACCTTCTGTTTAAATGTCAATGAAAGATCGTCACCTTTCATTACATATCATATGCAACTATGAGATAGTAACAAAAAATGAATATACATATATATTCCAAAATTGAGATCTGACTTCAGTATTTACAATCATAATTGAGTCATTCCGAGTTTACCTTTAAAATATTCCAATTTGGGCTTGGAAAGAGGTTTAGTGAGTACATCAGCAGTCTGTTCATTTGTACTTATGTATTCTAGCTTGATAACATCTCGATCTACCGTATCTCTAACATAATGATATGGAATTTCAATATGCTTATAGATTGATTGTCAAAATCTGGATTCACTAATAGCTTGATTCAACTTTGATTCACTGATAGTTGGATTCACTAATAGCTTGATGCAGCTTTGATTATCACAGCGGATGACTATAGGCTTCAAGGGTTTTTCAAGTCAACTAGCAATTTTCTTAACGATGCTGCTTCTCTGTCTCCCATGGAAGAAGCTATCTATTCTGCCTCAGTGGAGCTTAATGCGACTGATGATTGTTTTTTGCTAAACCAACAGATCATTGCTGAATTGAGACTAAAACATCTTGTAGTACTCTTATGATCAGTAGAGCTGCTTGTCCAATCAGAATCTGAATATCCATGAAGATTAATCTCAACTTGATCGTATTTGAGGCCCAAACCAATTGTACCATGTAAGTATTGTAAAATGTGCTTGGCTGCCATGAGATGGATCTTCTTCGGCTCACACGAGAATTGACTTAAGGAATTGGTTGCATAACAGATATTAGGACAAGTGTTCACCAAGTACATCAGTGATCCAATAAGTTGTTGTTAATTAGGGGATCAATGGGTTCAGATTCAAATCCATCATTCTTCAGTTTGAGTAGATTTGCTTCCATAGGAGTAGTTAAGGGTTTGCAGTCCATCATTCTAAACTTAGTCAAAATGTAAACAGTGTATTTTCCTTGATTGAGAAAGATGTAGTTCTTCTTTTGCCATACTTCTAAGCCTAGAAAGTAATGAAAAATTTCTAGATCTTTCATGTTGAATTTTGTTGCCAGATCCTGTTTTCATTTTGCTATAAGATGTTCCTCATCTATTATTAGTAAATCATCAACATACAGTACAAGAATAATCATATCACCATTAACTATTTTGAAATATATATTAGGGTTAACTTCATTTTTGGAATATCCTAATTTGGAAAGGTGGTTGTCTATTCTTTCATACCATGTCTTGGGAGCTTGTTTGAGACCATATAGTGCTTTCTTCAGTTTATATACGCAAGAATTTTTGTCATGGGTGATAAATCCTTCTAGTTGTTCGATGTATACTTCTTCAATTACACTATTTAGAAATGCAATTTTAATATCCATTTGATGTACCTTCCATCCTTTGGATGTTGCAATGGCTATGATGGTTCTGGCAGAAGTATAACAAGCAACTAGAGCAAAAGTTTCTTCATAATTTATTCCTTCCTTTTGTGAAAATTCGTGACTTACAAATCTGGCTTTGTATTTTTCAATACTACCATCTGGTGCATGCTTGATTTTGAATGTAATGTCTCCAATATAGCAGAGTCTTGGATTATTGATTTGTTAGCTCATCAGTGCGATCCCTATGAGTTAGCATTCGGTTTTGGGGGTCTTTGATATGGCTTTGCTATTTTTGGACACTATTTTTAGTAAGTCACTTCTGGCCAATTCCTATTTTTTGTCAAGGCAGTTTTGACATTGTTGAGTACTTATCGCTCTATTTTCGGGCTTTGGACAAATTTATCGGATGAAGTCATGGTTATTATGATTAATTCAAGATTTAATGATTGTTTAATGAGCTTTATTTTACAAAGTAGACTTTATATTATAAAGTGTTATTTAAGTGAGAAGTGTTGAGAGGAAGCCAGGTTGCACAAAATCTTATAAATATGATTTCATTTGGAGAGAAGCGCATCTTGAATCATATATATTTTCTTGCTCTTATTATTGTTCGAGGGTTTGATGAAGTTTTGAATTTTCTTCCATTGATAATTGTGCTGAGGTAGACAATTATCCAAATCGCCAACTGTACTAACTATGGCTCAGGAGATTAAGCAATTCTGAAGAAATTGGTAGCGCTAGGTCTACCGATTGTGAAAGCATTTGCACATCGATTATAAGTTAATCAAAGGTGGCGGCTCCTTTGAAAGGTGACTGAGATTCCTAGAGTAACGCCTGGAGTGATCTATGGTATTCATCCATAGTGGGAGGCAGATAATGTAAAGTTCTGGTTGGCAGAGATTAATCATAGCTTGGCATCATAACCTTGTCAGTAAAGATGTCTTTCTTAGATGCTAATCTTGGCCGCCAATACATATTACAAGGAGATAGCTATAATTCCTAAAGTCGGCAACAACAAAATTCCTTGGCATATCACGTAAGGGGTCAGAATTGTGTATGGCGTAGCTCCTTCCTTACAGCTGGCAGAAGTTTATTAATGGTCTGCAATTTCAAATCAGGTTCCACCATTTTTTTTAAATTGGAAATTTGGCATTATAACCTTGTTATCCTCTTTAATCATTGGTGTTGTCAAAAGCTTAGTTGGTGAGAAATTTGCTTGTACTCACCATAACTTTAATTTATAAATAAGAATCAAGAAGCTTGTTCACTATTTGTTTTGGTAATTCCATTGGAGTCAACTTGAGGTCTTTACATTGAATAGCCATTTAGAGGAGACAGCTGATTTATCTTTAGGTATGGTTACAATATCTCATACATCATTTTTTTATATGGATTGATACTCTTCAATCATTGCATCTTTCCAAGGTTGACATGATAATGCTTCTTCGATATTTGTCGGTTTTGTTTTGATGAGTTTGGATATTTGTGCTACATTTAATGAATGGCTCCTTGTTCTCTTGTTTTCTCTGAATACTTCATCAGGTTCTACTTGATTTTCTTCTATCATTTTTATTGCCCAAAGTGGCCTCTTTTTGTTGTTAGGGTTTTCAATATTTTATGTAATAGAGATTGTGTGTGCAAGAATTTCATAATCAATCTCCCTCTAATTCTCTATTGGAGGATTCTCATCTAATTCGGTAGTTGGTTCTTTGTATGATTCATCAATGTTCTTCTAGAGATTAAAAGCAATTTCTAATTCTCTACTGGAGGATTCTCATCTAATTCGTTAGTTGGTTCTCTGTATGATTCATCAATGTTCTTTGAGAGATTAAAAACAATGTCTAATTTTCTGCTAGAGGATTCTCATCTAATTTGGTAGTTGGTTTTGTGTATGATTCATCAATGTTCTTCGAGAGATTAAAAGCAATGTCTAATTCAAATTTAACATTTCTACTGATTTCAATGGTTCTTTGACCGGAGACGTAAATCCTGTAACCTTTGGATGATTCATTGTGTCCTATAAATATGCCTTTCTTTCATGATGGTTCGTTGCATGATGGTTCAAGTTTAGTTCTCTTCTCCTTGGGTATATGAATGTATACAGGACATCCAAAGATTCTTAGATGACCTAAGTCTGGTTTGTTTCTTGTGAACAATTCTTCATGGGTTATGTTGTTTAATATTGAATGAGGGCATCTATTTTGGATGCACTCTATAGTGTTAAAAGCTTCAGCCCAAAATGAGGTGTGGAGATTCTTGTCATGCATCATGGCTTTGGAGGATTTTATAATAGATCTATTTTTTCTTGCTGCAACTCCATTTTGTTTAGGATTATATGGTATAGAAAACTCCCTCTTAATCCAAACAAAGATGCATAACTCTTCAAAGTTTTTTGAAATGTATTCACCCCCATTGTCGGATCTTAGGATTTTGGTTTTCTTTCCAGTTTGGTTTTCAACTAGGGCATTAACCTCTTTAAATTTGGATAACACTTTAATTGATTCTTTGAATTTAAGAAAGTAAATCCAAGTCTTCCTAGAAAAGTCATCTACAAAAATTACGTAGTATATACATCCACTTAGGGAAGGCATAAACATTGGACCACACAGGTCAGTGTGAATGAGTTCGAGTATAGATGTGGATTTGTATTCACTTTTAGGAAAGGATCTTTTAGTGTTTTTACCTAAAGCACATTCTTTGCTAGTTCCAAAATGATTAGGTTTTAAACTAGGTAGCCCGGTTACTAATTTTCCTATGGATAGTAAGGCACGAAAGTGAAGATGACCAAGTCTTCTATGCTAGATTTCATTAGTATTTGATATTTCTTGATTTAGTGCAAGATTTTGATAGTTACAAAGTTTGTATAAGCATCCATCTCTGAGTCCGAAGCTTATTACATTCTTAATGTTGGAGTTCTTGGGCCAAGATAGTACTTTATTTCTTGGAATGTGATTCGATACCCTTGGTCTACAAGTCCACAGATACAAGCCAAGTTTCTTTTTACGCCAGGTACAAACAATACATTCTTTAGTTGAAGTATGATACTTGTTTTCAGTTTTATTGAACATGATCCAACTCTTTTTACCAGATATGTAGAATTATCCCCAATAGTTACTTCTTCAGAGGAATATCCCTCACAACTTTCGAATTTTTCTTTAAAACCTGTTATATGACAAGATGCTCTACTGTCTATTATCCATGTATTTTTGTTGGAGTTGAGTTGACTTGAGAGAGCTAAGTAAAATGTAAAGTTTTTATCCTTTTCATCTTTGACTTCCGCTAGTGCTGCTTGAATTTTCTTTTGTTCCGGATAGACCTCATTAGTATGACCAAATTTGTCACATTTGAAGCATTGTGCTTTTGACCAATCTCTTTTCTTATATGTTTTTGTTAAATTCCTTTCTTTTTCATTTGAATTTACCTTTCTTTCCTTTATTGTTGGTATTGGCTTGGAGGGCTTGAATATCTCCCTCTTGATTTAGACTAATTCCTCTTGAAATTAATCTTGACTCTTCTTGAGTACATTTGTTTTTAAGTTGCTCAAATTTTGGAGGTTTAGGTCGAGAGCTTAGTCCACGAATAAAAGTTTCCCAAGATAAGGATAATCCTTTTAGTGCTATGATACAAGGTTCTTTGTCATCCACTTGATTTCCAATAGTCGCAAGTTGGCCTTTTAACTTTGAGATTCGCAAAAAATAAGATGTAATAGACTCTCCATTGTTCATTTTGATGTATGGTAGTTGTTGCTTCAATGTCAAAAACCTACTAGTATTGTTATTTTCGAATGTATTCTCAATAGTGGTGAACATCTCATAAGTTGTTTTTAGGCTTGATATTGATGGGAGAATGTGATCTTTGACAAAATCTATAATGATCTTCATAACTTTATTATTATGTTAGGTTGTTTTGTCTAGATTGTTCTTGGGCATAGACTTATCTTCCTCTATCTATCCTTCTAATTCCATTTCTTGAAGAATGATCATTGCTCTTATTTTCCATGATGCAAAGTTGGAGACCCCTTCAAGTCTGTCTTCCAGTCTTACGTGATTCATCATAGTTTTAGAGTGAAGATAGTTTAATAGATTTAAATCTGTATAAGCTGATTGTGAATCTCTTTCAATTTGGCTCTGATACCATGTAAATGTTTTTAGGATTCCTTATAGAGAAAATATATGTAAGTGTTTTTCCTTTTTTGAAATAATCAACCCGAGTTTTGATATAAATCTAATCGTTATATACAAGCTTGAATTCTGATATAGATTTGATCCTTATATATAAATGTAATACTGAACTGTGATTACTTTTAATTACTTGTGAATGAGGAGAAATGCAGATGTATTCAGACAATTGATTGTATATATATTGTCCTTTAACATCAAGCGAATGAGAATAAATATAAAGAGTTTAGTCTCCATAGGGATATGACTCTACGTGGCCAAGGTCATGTCCTTGTGTGGTCCTTAATACAGTTTAGTTTTCCTTTATATTGTTGGCTCATGTGAATACAAATATAGCCTGATCTTATAAGGAAACTCTCACAATAAATATAGCCAAAAAATTTTAAGCATTCTTTGTGTCTAGTTAGTCGACTAACGTGAAATAATAGGGGTTTTCTGCTGTGACCAGGGTTTTCCATGAGATATATTTCTCTGTCGCGACCAAGGTTTTCCACCGTGACTGCCGCGACCAGGGTTTCCACTATGACTACCACGACCACGACCTTCATTGGCTCAGGATGTTGTTCCCCCACCTCTAGCATTGCCGTGAATCAATGAATCGTGAACTTGTAGCTTTGCCCCGACCACAAAAATATGAACCTGTAGCTTTGCCGCGACCACGAATAGCATTTTTCGGTTATGATTATCTTCTTCGACAGGGTTTCAAATTGATTTCACAGATAGGGTTTCCACCGCGACCACGGCCTTCACTGGCTCAGGATGTTGTTCCCGCACCTCTAGTTTTCCATGAATCAGTGAATCGTGAACCTGTAGCTTTGCCGCGACCACGAAAATCATGAACAAAAGATTGTGAATTAGTGAGCTGCGACCACGACCTTCGCAGATCGTGAATCGTGTGCCATGAATTAGTGAGTTGTGTATCAGTGGACAATCGTTTCTGGTTCGAGGGTTTTCGTGGGTTTTCTCAACATAAAATGTAAACCAATTTTCCAGTTTTCTCTTTGCAACCATGACCTTCCTGTCCGCCACTTCTGGTTTTGAAGGCTTTTCTTGACCTTGGAGTGGTTTTGTTGTGGTGAACACATTTTTATTGCTGCCGTGTTTTCCTAGCTTGTGATTTGCAGGTTTTGAAGGCTTTTCTTGACTGGTCTTCTGTCTTCTGGCTATGGCAGACAGTGGTGATACCTACTCCAATCAAGGCCAACAACTCCTCACATATCAAAGGTTGTGTGACAAAATCTCGAAACTGGAAATGGACAAATATGCAGCTAAGGGAGCAGATTATTTCCTTAACGAACACCATCTCTAACCTTAAGTGTGCCACAACCTCCAATTTGACTTTGATACAAAGTTTCTTAGACACCTTCACCATTGAAACAACAATTCTGCAAACCAATATCCATTCCATTATCGCACAACTGGAAGAATTTGATGCCATCAAGGAACAACAATCCATTATTGTAGCTAAGCACTCTGCTCTTGTCTCGAAAATAGAATAGAAAGTTAAGTTATGGGCCTCCCTTTGTAGTAACACGGACACTGCACCTCTTGCTAGTATTGATAAAATGGTGCAAGGTAAGATCGATGATGAGAGGGTGAGACAGGTTTGTGAGCTCAACTTGCGAGTTCATGTACTCCCTCCCACTCTTGATCCTCTTGCAACTGGACGCACTTTCCGCTGCAATCATTTTGTTCTTACTAATATCACGTTGGATAGATGTTGGGTTGGTCATGGTGACATCTTATTTATCAGATTTTTTTCACTTGCAGACAGGCTCCGAGCTCTTCGCACTAAGAGGAAACTTTTTTCTCTACCTTCCAAGATTTTCTTAGATGATCTCATGAAGGCTCAGGTTACAGAGCTGAAACACGCTTGTGGGATAGTCGCAGATGCGAGGAAAGTTGGTAAATGGGCAATTATTAGGAATCTGAAAGCAATTATTAGAGATTCTCCTCCCAATGGTGGGAAGAGAGGCAGGCCCCCAAGGCCAAATGATGGTCCCACCAGCAGTCGGACAAGAGGGAGACCCCCACTCGCTCCCTTCTTGTTAACTGTTGGAATACCAATGGGTCTCTTTGGTCATTGCCTGGCCTTTTATGTGATGCTGTGGGATCTGCAGATATTCTTGTCATTACAGAGAGTCATGAGAGTCATGTATGTCCTCTTTTGGGTGTTAATGGCTATCAATGGTTATCTATATGTAGAGAAGAGGTTCGTGCTTCTAGTCGTGTATGTAGCTCAGGTGGTGTGGCTTGTTTGATTAAGGAGGATATTTTTAGCGGCACTTCTATTGTACACTCGGATACGTTTGCCAGATTTATGTGGGTCCGCATTGACCATAAGTGTCACCGTCAGAGAGATCTCTTTTTGGCTTCTTGCTATTTCCCGCTAGCTTCCTCCCATTATGTTATTCATTGTACCAAGGATGGAGACCCGTTTGTCGATTTTCACGAGACTATTTCTTAGTTTGCTGTTCTTGGTGATATTATATTCTTGGGGATTTTGATGTGAGAACCAGGGAACTCCAGAATCTGCTTTATGATCATAGCTTAGACCCCATCTACTCCATTGAGATGGATCCAACTTCCCTTGGACTTCAGCGACACTCTGAGGATGCTCTTGGGCCGTTATCTATGTATGGTAGACATTTGCTATGGTTTTGTGAGTCTCCTGGTCTGGTAATCTTGAACAGCCTTTCCTGCTTCCTTGGTTCAGAGTTCTTCACTTGTTGGCGTCATGGTGGGGGTGTTAGTGTTTTTGATTATGTCCTTGCTTGTCGCTCTTTCATTTCTTGCATTCACAGTGTCACCATTTTATACCTTCCTCTTGCAGACCATGCTCTTCTCATTACTCACCTTTGCCTCTCCCCTCGTCTCTCACCCACTCTCTCGGCCTCTCGTCTTTCGTCTGCCACTACCCACCCACCCATTCGATTCTGTTTTATCGAAGGGGATTGTGAGCTCTTTTCCACTCATCTCTCGAGGCTCCTCAATCGCTTGTGCTTTTTTGACTCGCGCAAGGTCGCTTCCATGTTTGACCACCTTGCGATGGCTATTCGAAAGTTTGCCATTGTTTCCATTCCTCATCGCCCTCCTTTGCCCCTTTGCAACAAATGCTGTAATACTTGTCCTATGAACTTGTGGTTCAATACAAATTGCAAATCTTTACATTGTTATATGCGTTCTACTTTTGTGGCTCGCTCCACCGACTTTTCTCGCATTTGCTCTTCTTATCTTTGCTTTCTTCACAATAAAAGTGTTCCTTTGCCGCCTCCAAGTGCAAATCCCTTTGCTCCACGCTAATCTGCAATCCCCAACTTTTCTAGCGCACTCTCTTCCATTGCAGTTCTCCTCCACCCTCGACTTTCGCTCTCTTAACTTACACACCACGGCTCTTTATGACATTCTGGGGCAGCCTTCTACCCATCCCTTTTCGCCTCCTTTTGGCTGCTTGTTCACCCCTTCCCACATTTTTGAGGCCATTAAATCCATGAAGTGTAGTAGAGCTACTAATGAGGAAGGCTTTCAGGCTGAGCTTTTTAAGTTCGGTGCCTTAGTTTCGGGCCCCTATCTCTCTATTCTTTTTAATAGAGTGATTCAAACTGGTTTTTTGACTTCGTGGTCCAGGTATTTGATTTATCCTATTCATAAGACCGGTCCAGTCTCTGATTTGGGAAACTACAGAACCATCATGATTGGGCACACATTTGCCAAACTGTATGCGACAGCCCTTAATAGTATGTTATCGGGTGAGCTGGACAAGATTGGTTGCAGGGCCAGAGGGCAGGCTGGATTCTGAGCTGATTATCAGACTATGGACCACATCTTCACTCTACGAGCTATTATTGAGGAGGCTAGACACAGATCGAACAAGGTTTATTATTGCTTTGTCGATTTTCGCAAAGCTTTTGATTCTATTCCTAGGATGGCTCTGTTTGAGAGGCTTAGGGAGATTGGCATTTCCGTGATGTTACGTACCACTATTATGAGACTGTATGAGACTGTGGTTAGCAGATTCAGGACTCCCGAGGGTTTCTCGGATCCAATCCATAGCACCATGGGGTTAAGCAGGGTTGTCCTCTCTCTCTCTTACGTTGTTTGGATTATATATTGATGAGCTCAAGGACTCCCTACGGAGGTCATCACTCCCTGGAGATGGTTGTTTTCTTCACCAAGTTTTGATCTCCATCCTTCTTTTTGCCGATGATGTGGTTCTCCTTGCTTTCTCTCCAGACAGTTTACAAAGGCTTCTTGATGGCTTAGCTTCCTTCTGTGATCAACGACTGCTTGTGGTTAACTTGAGTAAGACTAGGGTCATGATTTTCAATTGTTTAAAGACTTCACATCTCCACTTCTTCTTTCAGGGTCAGGAGATCGAGATCACTACATCCTATATTTATTTGGGGGTTAAATTTTTAGGACCACAATTCAGTATGAGGCCAGCTATTCAGCCTAGAGTTAATAAGGGTATGGGTTCTCTTGCTTTGCTTGAGAAACAGTGTTTCAAGCATGATTTCCAAGATACCTCGTCCAAGTTATCTTTCTTGGACTCTCTTGTGAGGCCTACTGTTCTCTATGGGTCTATGGTTTGGGACCCATCTCTTCTTAGTTCTCACTGGGCCTCAATCGAGTGGGTTTAGACTTTATTTTTGAGGCGCATCATTAGATGTCACAAGTTCACTCCTCATAATATCATTCTTGCAGAGTTTGGTGCTCATCTGTTTAGCCTTGCGGCCCTTTTTTATTTAGTTTGGTTCCTCCACTGTCTTCGCGGCTTTGTGGATCATGTCGGTGATTGTGATCGGTACTCCTATTTAGCCTTTTGTTCATCTATGTCTAATGTGAGTGCTGAGTTTGGTTCTCGCGCACATTGTTGGTATGCATAGGCATCTTCTCTGCTTGGTTCAATTGGGATAGATATTAATTGCCTCCCCCCCTTTCTAGTTCTCGCTAGATGCCCCGATTCATCTCCTCCCCACTCAGTAGGAGTTGAATTAGCATGTTAGGCTTGACATCTACAGACAGTACATTGCCACTACCTGGGTTAACCCTCATGGTGAGTTACGCCCATAGATGTCCTTTTATGCATAGCACTTTTTAGATATGTCTGATGGTATTATTGTTTATCCTAGCTACCTTTCTTGGAGGTGGTCTCATGCCTTATGTATCTCTCTGGGATCTTTCAGAGTTGGGTCGCACCGTTTTCGGGCCCAAATTGACCATCATATTGATAGTGGAGAGTGGATCTGCAGGCTTTGTACTTCGAGTGAGGTGGAGACTGAGACACACTTCATTTTTCGCTGCCCCATTTATTATGAGATCAGAGGGAGATTTTTCTGTTTGTTTTGGGATTGCTTCTCTCTTTATGATTTTTTCAGCTACTATGGGTCAGCATTGTCTTGCACTTTATCTTCGAGAGACCACTATGCTCCATGATATCACGATTCAGTTACTACTTCCGCATCGACACTCGTTTACTCAACTCATTACTACCTTTTTCACACCATTATCTCCTTTGTGTGGGGTAAAAAGGCTTTCTAGCCCCACTAGATCTACCAAGCATTCCAGATGCGTTAGGTCCCAGACCAGCTATTTACACTAGCAACACTCCTCTATGAGTGGCCACAGACAGGGCAGAGCCTTTACCCATCAGCATACATCATTCAGTGACTGACTTCTTTTCGCCTAGAAAGAACTCCTAGTCTCTTTCTTGGCCTCCCCTATGGTTCTTTGTTTGCATTCTCCTATTGTTGTTTGTATTTATTTTCAGACACGTTTGTGTGTTCCTACCACTGTCAGCCTCTTTGATGTAATCCTTTAGTCCCATAGACCTTTTGTTGGTCTTTTTTTGGACATTAATATCATTATCTTATCTTAATGATTATATATATATGAGAGAAACACAAATTCATATACTTAGTGTACTTCACTTTTGCTGAAGCTACACTTTTAACATTCCAATGGTAAAGCCGTAAACCCTTCTTAGAGTGCAAAATCATTAGTGAACAATTTTGCAAATAACAATGGATACCTTTCCTCTTCTCAAGCAAGCATAAATAAGCTTTCCAATCCTAAATAAACTTCTCCTTTGAAAGATGTGATTTCTCTCTTTAATGCATTAATTAATATAATCATTATATAAATTTAATGATTTAGACATAGGAAATATCATTTAATATTTCTCCTCCACTTAATACATTCATTTGGCCCCATTTCATGATACTTAGACCCATCACTTAAGTGATTTAATATAAAGTCAATTTACAACTTAATTTGCCATTTAATAAATATTTAACCACTAAAAATTGAATAACTCCCTCAATATTGTGAATCTGGCTTAACCATCTGAAACTAGAGTTGGCATAATAATTTCCCGTTGAACCAAATCATTTTCTAAAAAATAGTCGGGGTCCATCTTTATGACTCAAAAATTGCTAAAAATAGCAAAAGCTCAAACAATTGAGTTTGAATCATCTCTCCATACCAAATCAAAGGCACTGAGCTCTGCAAAAGTCGAACCATTAGAAAGGCATATCTCCTCCGTGTTGTCAGCTACAATATAGAATTACCGACAATTGTAGCCGACAACACTCTGTGCAAGAATTGACCCTCTATCCGTCTCCACTAGCCTACGAGGGTCTATTGATAGGCTAATCAATAGCTATAATGATGTCTCTAGCTAGAAGGGGAGATCGCATTATTGCATTTTGTTGATGAATTTTGGAGGATGTCATGTGTAATGTACAAGCTATTATTCATTCACTAAGTTACTTGTTTAAGTACGGGTACCAAAACCGAGTACAATGGATGAAAAGGTTTTTTCCTTGGGTGTGAGAAAGGGATTATATTTAATAACAATGACACCCATGATTACCAATAAATATAATAAAACATGATTTTGTCATAGTAATGAGTAATCAAATAGTAAAATTGGCATAATGAAGATGGAGAATATGGTTTAAGAATGGTGGTCTTCAAGACAAGTCCAAGACTGGGCCTTGGAATCTTGGGCTTTGGAGTGAACAAGTACTCCCATGGCATCCTCCAAGTCGGGTTTTGGTGGATGGGCGAATGGACAGAGCTCCCCATGGGGGAAACTATATATTTGATGTCAAGCCTTGCAAATGGCAATCCCCACCAAAATGGTACTATGCGGGCATCATTATGAGGAAGGAGGTAATTTTCTCCAAAATCAAGAAGAAAATGTGGAGGCTAAAGGAGAATTAATCCATTTTGAAGGAATATCGGGTAAGCATTCTTTTGGATAAGCATATAATGTTTTCCTTGAATAATGACAATGAATACTCGATATGATCAATTAGAAATCTAAGGGATAGGGGTTTATTCATGAAGTGGCTGGAGAATGGCCAACCCTCACAAGGGTTAAGAATTGGTGTAATGGGAACTAGACCAAGATCTCATTCTCAAATCACTACCCAATGGTTTTTACTTTGTTATTTGTGGTTTCTCTAAAGTCAAGAATTGGATTATGAATTGCAGCCTGTTCTTAATGGGTGAAATAGGATTCTTCATTTAGGATCGAACCCCGAATTGTGACCCCTTAATATCTCTTCCACATAGGAGGTCCCATTTGGATTCGCCTTTGTTATCTTCAAGGGTATGGAGTTGTCTGCATTGGAGATGATTGGTAACAAATTGGGTGATTTTTTTTTATGCAGATGAATTAGAGGGAGAGAAAAGATGTGTATCTTATGTTCGAGTTTGCAATTTGTAGAGCCTCTTCCCCCCACTTTCAATAGAAATTCAGTTAGTTTTCAATGAGGGTATATGTGGGAACAAATCAAGGTAGAGGAGACTATCATCATATATAATATCTAGAGGCAAGATGGTCATTTAGCAGATGAATGTTTGGCTCAGAAAAAAGGCAAGACAGATTCAGTTAACCTTCGGCTTCCCTTAGTCAATACCATGTTAGTGAGAACTAGAGGCTTATGGAAGTCTTAGACTATGCAAATATGGAGGGAGGTAACAAATTGTTTAGCCACAAGATAGATTCAGTTTTGGATGTATCCTTTGGTCTTGCTACCTCTCTTGATAGGTCTCTATGCATATGAAATCATTGTAGATGAACCACTAGAAGCTAAAGTGAGTCTAGACATACACTTCAAAGATGCAAGTTTGGATTGATGGACGATCATCAAACCAATGGAGGGAACCTTAACAAAGAAGCAGGTTGGCTCTCTAAAAATGCTAGTGAAGCACCTATTCTTGTGAGTTTTATTCCACTACAACATGCAAAATCAAACACTTAGTATTTCAGAGTGATACATCAAACACTCAATTGTCTTTTGATATAAGGTCATCTCTCATGCTAAGTTTGCAAAGTAAGATCATGAAATGACTTCAATTTGTGGAACTCACTTAGTGAAATGATGTAATTTGCAAGTAGTCACTTAGGGGACTTACTCTATTTATTCCATGGACATCAACTGTTTGCACTTCTAAAGATTTAGGTTCACAATGTACAATGAAAAGATAGTTTTGATTTTCCAACTCTCCACTTTAACTTAACTTCTATTGCTACTCTTAATTATGAATGCAAGGAATAATGGACGACTTGGACTCTACTAGATGTATCTTAATCACCACCCACCTAGTGCAAGCTTATAAGGAACACTCAAAATGGTTTTCAAATCAATATCTCCTCTCTGATCTCATCAAATGGATGCAAACTAAAGATTTAATATCAATTGAAGCTAAGTGTTTTTAATCATCGACTTATCACACAAGGCACATTGACAACCAACAAGAGGCTATAGACCAAATTTGTCATGTCAAGCAAGAAAACATCCACAACTACTTTCATTCAACTAAGTTACTTCAATATGAAAAGAAATATACTCCAAGTGAATGATTGAAGAAACAATGCAACACTCCAAAGCAATATTAACTAATTCACCATGAGTAACCAACAATGAATCACCATTACTTTGACAGCACCATAGCAACAATTTGATCAAGTCTCTCCCTTAGCTAGCTTATTTCTACTTCTATCTCTCTAGCTTCTAACTCCATTACTAGCTCCTCCTTTCTAACTCCTTAGAAATGAGAAGGCCTCGGCCTTTTATAGATATTCAATTAGAATGAATGGCCTAGAGAGATCCAGGATTAAGGGCCAAGATTTAACCCTACAAGCCCTAAATAGACTTGCCAAATTTACATCCAATTATGTGCATTGTGAAGGCGGCAATTTATGGGCTGATAAGAAAATTAAGTCTACGTCTCTCCCTTGGCTATCCTACTTCTATCTCTCTAGCTTGTAACTCCACTACTAGCTCCTCATTTTTAACTCCTCACAAATGAGAAGGCCTTGGCCTTTTATAGATATTCAATTAGAATGAATGGCCCAGAGTGATCCAAGATTTCACTCTACAAACCCTAAATAGACTTGCCAAATTTACAACCAATTATATGCGTTGTGAAGGCAGCAATGTATGGGCTGATAAGAAAATTACACTGATTTTCTAACCAATGAGAACATATGACACTTGACATGATTTGTTGCTTGTGCCTGGAATTGGAATTTTATGATTGGAGAAGACAACCAATTGCCACCTCATCATCTTTATCTTGTTGATCCATTTGAAAGCATGTGCTCGGAGTCTTGACTTGTGGAATATTTGTTGAAACTACAAATTTTTCTTGCTTGATTGTTAGAAAGTGACTCCTTCTTAACACTTCAATTCCTTAAGGATAATAGTGATGGCGCATGCTTTTGAATTGCATCCTCCTTTGAATATCCTGCATCCTCTGAAATTTTTCAAATAGCCATGACTTGAGTTGGTATTCTTGGATTTGTGAGTTTCATGTGAATTTGATCTTCACCTTGAGCTTCTAGGTGATTCCTTCATGAAAACAAAATCCATCTTGATTTTTTATTTTTGAATTTGTCCTCAAGGATCTGATTTGAACTTCCATTCAAACTTGAAATCATGAAGCAGCCCTCTTGGTTGAACTCATGAATTTGACCTCGCTTGAGTCTTAATTTTGAGTTTGATCCCTTTGAGGGTCCACTTGAAGTCATTAGGCCTTGAACCTCTCCCTACCCTCCAACTCCATTTTTCTTGCAAAACGGGAGAAAAGAGATCCATTAAACTACTTAAAGAAGAATAAGAAACTTTAACATAGCAAGAATAGATCTATTGATGAATTTATCTCAGTTTAAAACCAAACTTCATCGCCAACTTACAAATTCCTTCTAAGTATTTTATCATTATCGGTGGGATGTAGTCGAGAATAAGTCTTTGTTAAAAAAATCTGGGACACGACTAATTTCTTTGAGGCATGACATGTTAGTGTAGTTTTCTATTTCCTAGTAGGTTATTTATTTTTCCATATATTGCTAAGTTTTTCCTACATTTTTAATAATCTCTCTTAGTTTAATAAAGCGTGTCTTATTAGGTGAATGGTTGCGAGGTGTCACCTTCCTACATGTGAGTATCCATTAGCTATCTTGGGAAGATACTTTGTTATCTTTAGTCCGATAGATGGTTACTACTCATTGGTTAGTGTTGCCACCTCCTCCCACTTCCGAGCCTATATAAGCATGCTACCTGGCTTGTATTTGTATCTCTTGCTTTTGCATCCTCTTAATACTATTTTGCTTCTAGCATTTGCATTACTATCTTGGAGACTAACTCTGTTTGGCTATTTTGATTTTGTATCGTTTGGATTCATAGTTTAGATATCTATTCTTTGCACTAGTTTTATTGATTATTAATCTTTTCAGATTCTAACATAGTATCAGAGTTATTCTATGTACAAGAGTAGAATTTAGTTTCCTTATTTGCGAGATTCAAGGGGGCTAATAAATCTTATTTTAAGTTTTTGAAAAACTTAGTACACTTTTCTCTCACATCTTCAGATGATCTTGAGAATTAGAAAAGTTTGACAAAAATGTTTTTAATCTTCGGGGTTTACACGTGTTTTATGAAATCTGGGTGATTGTAGCATTTTTGGTTATACTGGCAACATTTCTGGTTGTTCCAACGTGTCCAGGAGGCTTGAGAAAGTCAGATTTGGCTTTCATTTCATCGAGATCAGAGATCGTCATACAAGTTGCAAAACTGGGGTTTCAATTTCAAATCTGACAACTAACTTGCATATTTGGTCTTTTCAATCAATATTGCAGGTTCCAGCATGTCATTTATTGACTTAGGTAGTTGATTCAATCTTTTCATGTCATCTTTTGGTTGTTGGGGTCATTTTTTGGTTGTTGGGGCCATTTTTTGTTGCTAAAGGTGTTTGATTTACACTACGGCTACATCTTTTGTACATTAGCAAGAAAAATGCTTTTCGGTTTTTGTTCATAGCACCAAAAAACCATCTGGGTATCTTTTAGTTTTTGCATGCAATCAATATATTTTTCAGAATTGAGCACGGAAAGCTATAGTTGTACCTCTCTCCATTGCAATGTTACGGGACTCGCTGAGTCAGACCAGGACTCTACGAGTCCGAGGCAGAGCCTTGATTTCCGAGGCAATTTGCCTCTGGACTCGGACTCGGCCGAGTCCTGGCAAAGTCCACATGGACTCGCCGAGTCCAAGGACTCGCTAGACTCGTCGAGTCCCGATGCCAGGACTCTCATTGTCGGCTAAGAAGGAAAAAGGCAAAAAAATGAAAAATGCTTTGTTTTATGTTGACTTTTTTGGTTCTTATAACATGTTATTGACCTAAAAAGGTCATTCCACCATTTGCTTGTGCTCACAAGAGAGAGGAAAGAGTTAGAGAAGAATATTGGGGTTTTGAGAGAGAAATCAGCAAATCGGTTGGCTCTCCCGTATTGATTGCTAATGGTTTGTGCATCTTTGTAGCTTGCATTAAAGCATTGAAAGGAGCTTAAGGGAGCATTTGGAGGAGGTTTTTACAAACTTGCATTTCCATTGTTTGTGCAAATTTGAAGAGGTAAGCTACAAGTTGCATTTCTTTGTGTTGTTTAACTTGTTTTGTACTATGTTTTAAACTTTTATATTCGTATTTTTTAGTATTTTTACTTCTCATTTTGTTTAAATTTGTTTGGTCTCTACTCTCTATTACTAGTCTACTACTATCTACTATTTTTAATTTTTAATTTTGTTTACATTCATATTGCAGCAGGCTAGCAGCAAACACATTAAATTTTGACACTATGTCTTAGGGTAAGGAAAGTGGAACTAGGCCTCTATTTAACCCTAATGCAGATCCAAGTGCAATAGCAAGGGATAGGTCTTGGAAACATGCCATCCCGAGGCAAAAAAAGGGAGTTGTTACATGTTGGCATTGCGGTGTAGTGTATAATGGGAGAGGAATAAATAGATTGAAGTATCACCTAGCACATATACCTAGACGTGATGCTAAAAAATGCAAAGATGTACCCCAAGATGTTATGCGAGACATGTAACTCCTCTAGAGGAAAAAATGGAGAAAAAAGAATTGAAAAAGAAGCAATATGAAGAAATGGCACAACTAGCCGGAGCCCAACAAGGATCTAGTTTTCGCTCTCCATTATCCCCTACTCCACCTACGGATGCCACTGCTTCTACGAGTGGGATGTTTACCGCATGGGTTAATTAAGAAATGCACACAGATAATGAACACGAACAGTAGAACTCCTTAGATTATTCGTATATGCCAACAAATTACATAACTAGCCATAAGATAAGATGATTTACAATGTACCTAGACGGGATATAAATACTATCCGCTGAATCTTCCCGAAGAAGTCCGTCGGCCACATAATATGTCCGCTACAAACTATTTACCGATGACGTCGGCTACAAAGTACAAAATCATCGACAACAACCAAGTCGACTACACAGTTTCTACTGACGACATCATCCCCCCCAAAAGAAAAAGTCGTCTTCGGATGACAATTACAAAATATCTAAAACAAATTAACAAACAAAATACATTACAACAAGATAAATCTGCTTCTGTCACAACACTTTCACATTTAGCCTACACCAAACTGGTCTGCAAACCACGATGCATCTATAGCCTTTGCTAAAACAATATTGTCTCCTCAAACTGACTTTTATAGGCACCTGTGCTGCTTTCTTTGCTTCCAACTGTGGGTCCACTGAGCTAAGTGTCACTGAATTGCCTTCAACTAGATGATCAACTCTTCCCGAGCTCTCTATGCATCCACCACAACAGCCTCACATCCAACACCCACTCCAAGTGCCTCTGGTACACAGACACTCCATGCCTGCAATAGCTCCAGGTCTCCATCAACTGGTCATACTTCCCACGAATGATATCCGCAACAATTGGGGGTCAAGGGGGCAACGCCCCCGGCGGGGTCGAGGGGCAGCGCCCCACGTGCCAAGACCAAATTAGCACTTCTGAAGCCACACAAAACACCATTTTCATGATTTTCTTTCAATCCCACACTCTTCGGCAACTGCTGATGTTTTACTATTTTTTATGTGTTTTCCTTCCCTTTGGCATCATGCGTTACTCATTCTAAATTGTTTCACTCTGTCGTCGTTTTTTTTTTTTGAAATATACAGCACCTTAATTTGGGGCATCGCCATCCTCTAACGTCGATAATGATGAGGGAATCATTTGGGCATTTAGTGACAGCGACGGCGACGACATTTTCAATTTGGATCCATTGACTGCTTGAGGCACTTCTTGCCCATCCAACGTCCACAATTTTATTGTTCCATTGTCACCAACCTCCCAGATCCGGTATGGTCCGATCCATGTGACCTTAAACTTTCCTAGTTTGATTTCATTCCGATCGTCGTACTTGAGTACCAATTGTCTCGGCTGAAACCTGTTGAGTTTGAGATGCTTGTCATGCCACGCCTTACGTCTGTTCTGTCACCTCTGTCACCCACTGTGCTTGCGGTTATCACGTATCTAGATTATTTTTTGTTGTCGGTACCCTTCAACTAATTTTATGATGCGATGCATTCTTTTCTTTCTGTGCGGTTCTTTCACCGTGTACTGGATGGTTAGATCTTTCTTTTTTCTGGGTTTGGACTATATGTTCTTTTCAACTTCAGCTGTAACCACCTTTCCTTCTTCCACTTCTCTGTATTCCTTCGGACATTCATTTTCTTCTGTTTTCTCACCTTCATCGACCGTTAACATATTACAACTCGGAAACAATTCGTAGTCTTCTATCTGCCAGTGGAGAAGGCCATTCACCGAGTCTAGGTCATCGTCATTCGATCCTCCTTCTAGTGTCAATACTCCTTCATCCAGTTCCATTCTCCTCTTTCCTTCGTCGTCACTTTCGCCTTCACTTTCTAAATCTGACGATGCTATCTCCTCACCTACCATTTGTGTGTGCAGGTCAATTATGAATCTTTTGCCTTCGCGCTCCATTGATAGGGTATTTCGTTTCCAATCATGTTTTACTTTTGCTTGCACCAACCAATTTTGTCCTAGAATAGCATCATATCCTTTTCTTCTCAATGGAATGACCACAAAGTCCAATAAAAATGGCTGCGTTCCAATAGTTACTGGTTGCGCCCTCAAGGTTCCCAACAGTTTGATCTCGTGCTGGTCTACCGTGAGCAACTGAAATGTAGGTGGCCACAACATCAGATTTGCCAACTTCTTCCAGGTATCCTCTGGTAACACATTCACGCCGGACCCTAAGTCAACAATTGTGTCTATCAAAACATTTCCCAAAATTTCCATCTTGACAACCACCGGATGCCTTCCTGTTGTGAGTGCCAGAAGCATTGGGTCTATTGCCATCACTTCACTACTGCCCCTTCTTGTGTCCTTCGTTGTTTTTGAAAACGGTGTATGATTCAAAATGACCGTCTGTAATTGGGACATTGTGAGAAGGTCACTTATCTTGACCGATACCTCTATTTGTAAGATCTTCCGTACAATGTTTTGTTTCGCGAAGTTCCTTGCCAAGGTGTCGGTGATGTCTTTCAACTGAGATGTCTCCGCCTGTGATGCCTTTTCAATGTCTGCCTGCGCTTCCCCAAATTTCCTCTTTTCTTCCGCCGGGTCTGGGTACTTTTTGCTTGCCTCCGCGTAATTGCCAAAACCTCTTCTTCATCCGTTCTTACAGTGATCAAGTTTACTCCAGATTTTGGACACTTGGCATCCTCATGGTCGCCGGGTCCACACCATCTACATAACAATTTTGGTGTGTTTGCCGTTGTACAATCCTGCACAAAATGACCCCACAAATTACATGTTCAGCATTGAACGATCGACCGTTCGTTTGCATCATACTGGATTCGACTTCGGTTGCCATTATTATTATTGTTCGTATTGTTATTATTGTTTTGCCCTCTGCTATTATTCCTGTACCCATCCGAAGTGGCACCATCAATGTTTACCGCATGGGTTAATTAAGAAATGCACACAAATAATGAACATGAACAGTAGAACTCCTTAGATTATTCGCATATGCCAACAGATTACACAACTGGCCCTAAGATAAGATAATTTACAATGTACCTAAACGGGATATAAATACTATCCGCTGAACCTTCTCGAAGAAGTCCGTCGGTCACATAATATGTCCGCTACAAACTATTTACCGACGACTTCGGCTACAAAGTACAAAATCACTGACAACAACCAAGTTGGCTACACAGTTTCTACTGACGACATGGGACCTTTGGGCCTTGCATTCGTAAGCAAAGATCAACACTTGATTCCATGTTTGCTCCACGCACGGCTCTAGGTGCACAACCATCGCTTGAGGGCATGGGTTGGAATAAGGATAAACATGATTATGCAAAATTGGCACTTGGAGACTTCTTCATTTACAACAACATTTCATTTAATGCAGCAAGATACTTATTTATTTAAAATTGAATTTATGTCTTGTCTTGTTTTCAAAATTTCAACTTTCAACTTTTAAGAGACAATAATATGCTTATTTTGTTTATTTTAATTTATATTTTATTTTCAAATTTATTTATAATATACTAATTTGTTTAATTTTAAATTTTATTCTATTTGTTTTAGGTCCCCTTTTTGGCAAATTGGAATCGATGTTGTTGCTGTTTATGATTCGGGGTTCAAAGCCCCTAGTGTTGAAGAGCTAGGAGGCCCTATTTTAAACCAAAGGGTGGCTGATGTAGAAGTTGAAATCAAGGAGCAGCGTGAGGTGTGGAAGAGGAAGGGTTGCACCATCATGACTGATGGTTGGACTAATAGGAGTAGAACACTCAACTTTCTTCTCTCCTCATTAGGTAAACCGTAATTGTACTTAGAGTCTTGGACATTATAAATTTAGAAGTAGAACTTGTACTTAAGTGATTAAGTTCATAAATTATGAATTTATAAATTATGATTCATGATTCATAATTAATCATTAAACTAATTTGTTTCTTTTTTTTTAAGTACCACAAGTTTTTTGAAATCAGTTGATGCCTCAGGAAAATCAAAGAATGCTGAATATCTTTGTAGGGTAATGGATGAAGTGATAAAGGATGTGGGTGAAGAGAATGTGGTGCAGATAGTTACAGATAATGCAGCAAATTATGTTGCTGCAGGAAAATTTCTTATGGAGAGACACCCTTACTTATTTCGGACCTCTTGCGCTGCTCACTGCATTGACCTCATGTTAGAAGATCTTGCTAAAATACTTTGGATAAAAACAGTTATAGAGCGAGGAAGGAGTGTATGCAAATTCATATATAATCATACATGGGTCCTCAACTTCATGAGGAAACACAATGGGCAAAAGGAGTTGTCTCGTCCAAGGGTCACTAGATTTGCAACCAATTTTCTCACATTGAAATCTTTGCTTGATTCAAAAGGAGGTTTGAGATGCATGTTTGTTAGTGAGGAGTGGATTGTATCATCATATGCAAAGACTACGGCGAGGATTGCTGCAGCTGCTTATGTTTTTGATGAGGCTTCTTTTTGGACACCGATTGCTGATATTGTGACGGTAATTTTTCTTTTTGTCCTTATTTCAACTTTATTTTGTTTATGAAATTATGTTATAAATTATTGTTCATTTTTTAAAGAAAAACTTAAAGCTGATTATTTCTTTTCCATTTTTCATAATGATTGCAATTTGTAAAGCCGCTTGTTCTCCTACGAACTGCTGATGGAGAGAAGCCCTTAATGGGCTACATTTATGAGGGCATGGATAGGGTGAAGGAGGCCATTTGCTCTTTTTTTTGCAGAGAATCGAGATAGGTATGGGCCTATATGGGATGTCATTGATAGACGTTGGCACAATCTACTTCATAGGCCTATGCATACAGCGGCCTACTTCTTCAATCCAACATACCAATTCAGCCCACATTTCAAGGCTGATGATGAGGTGTGGAGCAGCCTCTCTGATGTTATAGAGAGAATGTCACCTGAATCAGCAGTTGGAACAGAGATAGTCCGTGAGATTGTGTTGTTTAAGAAAGCTTAAGGGGACTTATTTGCACGAGAGTTGTGCAAGAAAAGTAGGACAGAATTGATGCCTGGTAAATACTAAAAATCTTTCATTCTACATCCTAGATTCCTAATTTCTAATAGTAATTCTATTACGGTATTACCATTTTAATTTGATATATTCAAAGTTATTGATATGATTCAAAATTTTCTTGTTTCAGATGCATGGTGGGAGATGTTTGGCACAAAGGTGCCAAATTTACAGAGGATTGCGATTCGCATCTTGAGCCAGCCATCTAGTGCATCAGGATGCTAACGTAATTGGAGCCTATTTGAGCACATACACTCAAAGAAGCGCAATAGGTTGGCAGTGAAAAAATTAAATGATCTTGTCTTTGTTGACTACAACCTTCGCCTTCGCCATAGACAGATCCTTGGCACCGATACATCACCAATTGTATTAGAGAATGTTGATCCTCATGCAGAGTGGAACACAGAGATGGCTGATCCTATCTTCAGTGATGAAGATGTGGAGTGGGTAGATCAGGTGGATCGGGAGGCTGAGGCAGTAGATGGCAGTTGAGGAGGCTACAGCGTGAGGAGATAGAGTGCAGGACTCTGAGGTTAGGAGTGATGGATCCCAGTTTGATGACGAGGATTATGTGGGTGAGGATGAGGATGATGATGAGGATGAGGTTCAGGCTCAGCCACAGACATAGGGAGAGAGAATGGCTCTAGAGTCTTCCATGACTTATCTTAGGTGCACTCGTAGGAGGACATAGACTACTATGAGCCTTAGTCTTCTAGTTGTTATTTTGATTATGATATATGTTTTGAACTTATGAATTTGATACCATGGAATTTGTAATCCATGAATATTGTAGACATTTTGAGTCTTTGACACTAGAGTGACACTATGTTTATTACTTTATAGTTTATAACTTTATATTGTGTTATTCAGTTTTTTTCTTTCAAAAATCCGCTTTTATACTTATGTGATCTATGCAAAATTGTGTATGTGTATTAAGTAGCTTCTGTTTATCTCAATTACTATGCATTTGATGTTAATTGACTAAAAAATACATGAAACAATCTTAAAATCCTTAAAAATCTTTGAATTTCATGAGTTTTTCAATTTTTCGAGTCCTTGCCGAGTCCGGTCACCGAGTTCGAGTCCAAGTCGGATTTTGACCTTTCCGAGTCAAAGTCCTGTAACTATGCTCTGTTGGTAGTCGCAGATTTGAACGCAGTTTTCAAATGCCTCATTTTTGTTCATATAGACTCTGGTTTCGACGATTCTTGTGCTCTAGCCACTAGTGCGGTCGTTTTTTGATTTTCATGCATAAATTTTTCAAAAATTGCAGATTCTCAGTCATGACTTTGCACAGTTCTCATTTTGAAACATTCGGAGGATCATAACTTTCTCATACGACCTCGTATCGAGGCAATTCTTTTTTTGAAAGTGCATGATTTTTCAAGTAGATCACAGTGGTGATATTTGTTTCCTTGAGTATTGTGCCTAAGTTTCACTTTCATCATATGCTCTTCGTAAGGGTTTTCTAATAAATTGAAATCAAGACCACTTAGTATTTCTTGCTAGTGGTAGTTGTAAATGCACTAGAATAAAGTGCCAAATCATATTTCTTTGGGGGTGGTTCTTTAATTGAGTAAAAAAGGGGGGCATTGTTGTGGCTAGGTTCTCTTCTTTTTAGCATTTCTTTTCTACATTTCTTCATCATGGATCAAACAAATATGCCCATCCTAACTCCATACAATTACTTTGAGTGGAAATCACGGATGAAAATCCACTTAAGAAAAGCTAAATTAAATAGGATAACTATGGGACTTGAAACTAAACCTGATAAAGATGAAGATAAGCCTAAGTGGTTTAACAAATGTGATGAGGCATATGGAACATTGTGTTTGTTTGTTTCTCCTGACTTGTTATGTCATGTCCCCTTTTTAGCGACATAACTTTAACAGGAGATTTGCCTATCATCGACTCTCGTAGGCAAATGATTATGGAAAGAGGGTCATTTTTGTCTTCCGATAATTGCTCTCGAAAGATAATAATTAAGTAAGTGGGGGCCTACTCGTTCTAATATTAAATTAAGGTTGTACTTTAACTTTATAAAGTTATTTATTTAATTTTATAAAGTTAATGATTGAAGTACATCAATAAAGATGATTCCGGAAAACTTCCAGAAACTTCTCAACGAAGTGAATAAATAGAGGGCATAAGGCTCCCATTTAAACAGGCGATTTTGGGGATTCTACTATTTATCATATTGGAGCAATTTGTGGTTTCCGGTCTGCAAATTCCATTTGGTCTTTGGGAACGAAAACTCCCTTGGATCTGCATAATTGAGGAAGTGAGATATCTTCCGAAGGGTTGCACATTGGAGATGGTCTTCAGCCATTTCATGGTGGATGAATTAAAGAATCGATTTTTATTAAGATGTCTGAATCTAGCAAGGTGGGCAAGGCAATGTGATACAATTCAGAGGGGCACCATCCAAAACGGAATTCACAGTAGCTACGAAATTTTACAAAGATAATTTCCGCTGCCTGACTTCTCCTGTAGCTATTACTTTTTAACGAACCTTTTTGGACCATCTCATCACGGGCGGGAGTCTTGAGGATTCATTAAAATGGAAAATTCGTGAGTCGAGAGTTGTTGAGCGGCTACAGCATAAGATCGGATCTCAGGGTTTCACATCATAACTAGAGCCTTTTCGAGGCACGCCTACCACAGAGATTTCTGAAAACAATTAAATCGCAACCTTCATTGGGAGATTGGGAACAAACCCGTGTTCGTGCAGTGCGACGGATTCCGTCAGACGAGTGTGGAGGGTATTACAGCGGATTCGGAATGTTGTGAGATCATTTAGGAACTTCTGATCTATCAGTTCCAGCATTCCCTTTCAGGATGCGATTTAGCTAAGTCTGTAACTAATTTCAGCAAACATAAATAAAGATATATTGCCACGCGATTCTAGTTTCAAGGTGAATTTCCAAGCGGTGACCACGACCTCAGTCTTGTTGGAAACGGCAGATAATCACAGGATCTCCTTGCGGGTATGTCAAATGACTGCTTAACGCTAACTGTCCAAGGACACGATTCGAACTTGCCCAGGTTCCAAAATATGCTATAACTATTTACCAGTGACAAGTGTTTTGGGTTAAATAAATAAGAAGTTTGTTTGCTTAATAATATATTGTATTGATTATTCTCTATTTGAGTCGGAGTTTGATAAGGTGCAGCCTTTTCATTTGAGAATTAAAAGTTCCCTAGAATGATACCAATTTTCATTTCAATTTAGTAAGGCCTATCAGAATCTACTTACATATTGTTTGACATTTTGACAAATTCCTGAGTTTGTAAGCAATCATCCTGTGAGGAATATCTCAGTGGTATCAGAGCAGTAGTCCTGCCATCCTGTCGGGTAAAAAATATTTTATGCAACCATATTCCAAGTACTATATTCGCAGGAGAACAATATTCAAGGACAGAGATATGGGTGAAAAACAATCACACAACCTCAGAATCGATGATGATGAAACCAGAGAGTTTTACAGGATCATGACTACCGGACAGCAAGAAATAGCGCAATCTCTGCACGCTTTGACTACCATAATGGAGAGAGTTGTTCAGCCCAAGATTCAGGAACAAGATAGAGGTACATCAGATCATGATAATAGAAGTGTGGCAGGCTCACAGGGTGCTCCTAGGCGCAGATCATGGACAGCAAATAGGCCTACTCGTCCCACTTTCCTAAGAGAAGAGGCTCAGGAGATGGGAGAAGATGATGTACCAGATGATTTCCAAGATGATCTTAGGGCTGCTAATGCAGAATGGCAGGCATTACCCCCGCATGTGCGTGAACTATTGAACTTTGATCGCTACTTAAACCAAAGGAGAGAACATATGAAGAGCAGCCGCCAGAATAGGAAGCCTAGGGGAGGTTATGATAGTGAGTTACAGCGAGCTGTTAGCAAACTCACTTTACCATTTTTCGATGGTAGTGGTCAGATGACAGCACAAGCTTGGATTCATAAGTTGGACACCTTCCTAGCATTAAGGCCTATGTCTGAAATAGATGCCATCAGGTATGCCACCTTGCATCTGGAAGGCGCAGCTCATGATTGGTGGTCACATGGAATGGTTACTCTGCAGCACAATCAGGTAACATCGTACCAGGACTTTGTGGATAGATTGGTTGAGCGTTTTGATAAGAAGGATCCAGAAATTTATTTTCGCGACCTTGCTCAGTTAAGACAGTCTGGCAATTTAGAGGTTTATATTAGTGAATTTCAAAAGTTGTCAGTCATGGTGCCAGACATGTCGAAAAGGAGGTTGGTTATCTTATTTACAGAAGGATTGTCCGAACCTCTTAAGGGATGGATTAAGGCATTTGATCCACCAACACTACAGGAAGCCATGAGGAAAGCACGAAGTATGGAGCTTACAACACCTTCTAGCAGGTTCACTTCCAAGAGTACTACCTCTTTCAGAGACAATAGGAAGTTTGATAAGAATAAAGGGAAGAGCATAGAAACCCAAAGAAAATCTAGTACACCCCTGGATACAGAAGCATTAAACGACTTGCGCAGGAAGAAGTTATGTTTCTATTGCAAAGGTCCATATGACAGGGATCATGTTTGTCCTCTGAGACCTCAAGGAAAAGCCAATAGGGTTATGTGGGCATATTACGAGGGGTCAGACTCCAACAGTACAGCAAAGGAAGATGATCATAGTAGCCCAGAGTCTGAAGAAGAAACAGGGAATTCAGAACAAAAAGTGGAACCTCAATTGCATTTACAGCAAGGGCGTTTGTCTAGCATTCAGCAGGAAGGATCTTTTAGATTACGTGGTGTTCTGGCAGGACAAAAGGTGATCACATTGGTTGATACAGGAGCTACACATAATTTCATCGATGCACGACTGGTCGAGCACCGTGGCATTAAGACAGAAGAATTTGAAGGTCTTCGAGTACAGGTTGCTGATGGATACACCCTCAAGTGTAACAAGATGGTTAAAGATATGCCGTTACGCCTAAACAATTATGAGTTCGAGGCAGATTACCATGTGGTCAATATGGGCGACTTGGATATAGTTTTGGGGATGACATGGTTACGCTTATTAGGTGAAGTCACTTTTCGACTCCAGGACATGGAGATCAAGTTTGAAGTGGACGGGAAACAACATGTGTTGAGAGCTATCCGAAATAGCGACATCCGAACAATTTCTCTCAGACGATTAGAAAGATTGGTCAGACATGAGGAAATTGAATGGGCAGCCATGTGTACTCTCATGCCTAGACAGGAGGAACAACAAAAGACAGAATATCATCCTGACATACGAACATTAAGGGAAAAATATAGTAAGGTATTTAGTGATATTCCACCTGGTACACCACCTGATAGAGGGATTGAGCATATCATCGAATTAGAAGAAGGGGCAAAACTAGTCATGATCACTCCATACAGGCATCCAAAAAGGCTCAAAGATGAAATAGAGAAAACCATCAAGGAGCTTCTGGCGATGGGACACATCAGACCTAGTAAGTCTCCTTTTGCTTCTTCAGTAGTCTTGGTTAAGAAGAAAGATGGTTCGTTACGAATGTGTATAGATTACAGGATGCTGAATAAAAAAACTATTAAGAATAGATATCCTATTCCACGGATTGATGAGCTAATAGATGAACTACATGGGGCATGCTACTTTAGTAAGATTGATTTGAGATCAGGTTACCACCAGATTAGAGTCAGAGAACAGGACATTGAGAAGACTGCATTCAGGTGTCATTGTAGGCATTTTGAGTTTGTAGTAATGCCATTTGGGTTGACCAATGCACCAGCTACTTTCTAGTCTACCATGAATAAGGTTTTCCATCATCAGCTGAGGAAGTTTGTATTAGTTTTTTTTGATGATATCCTGGTATACAGCCGAACATGGTATGAGCATATGGAGCATCTAGAGACAATACTGAAGACCTTGCAAGCAGAATCCGTGTATGCAAAGGAGTCTAAAAGTGACTTAGGCATGACCGAACTATTATACTTGGGACATATTATCAGTAAAGAAGGAGTACGGATGGACCCGGATAAGATTCGCGCTATTATGGAGTGGCCTACTCCTTAGAACCTGACACAGCTGAGAGGGTTCCTTGGCTTATGTGGTTTCTACCGTAGATTTGTTTGCGGATATTCGCATCACGCAGCTCCTATGACAGATTTGCTTAGAAAGGGAGCTTTCGTTTGGACAGCAAAGGCACAGGCTTGTTTTGACAGATTTAAGGAGATCATGACTTCATGTCCGGTACTAGCATTGCCTGATTTCTCAAAACCTTTTGAACTCCAGTGTGATGCTTCAGGAGATGGTATTGGGGCTGTTTTGATGCAGGATAAACACCCAATTGCATATGAAAGCAGGAAACTCCGTGGGCCAGAAAAAACATTCAGCATATACGACAAGGAGATGTTAGCTATCATGCATGCATTAGCTAAGTTTAGGCAGTACTTAGTAGGTGGCAAGTTTTGCATAAAAACTGACCACAACAGTCTAAGACATTTCCTTGGGAAAAGGGATCTCAATGATAGGCAGCAGAAATGGGTCAGTAAGTTACAGGCATATGACTTTGATATATCTTATGTTAAGGGCACGCAGAATGTGGTAGCGGATGCCTTGTCACGCAGACCACATCTTAGTTCGATGATTGAGATCTCTGAGGACTGGAAGCATTTGATTATTGCAGAATATGCTAGAGACTCATGGGCATTTGGGATAGTTGACGGGACAATTGTTGATACCAGGTATACACTTGTGGATGAATTGATTGTTTACAAGAACAGGATATTCTTAGTCCCAGGATCGAAGGTGAAGCAATTTATTATGCGAGCTCTTCATGACTCACCTATAGCTGGTCACCCCAGATACTTTAAAACATATAGACAGGTGTGAGAACGGTTTACATGGAAGGGACTCAAGAAGGATGTTTTGCAGTATGTCCGTGAGTGTCCTGTTTGTCAGCAGAATAAGCAAGAACACACCTTCCCAGCAGGACTCCTACAGCCACTTCCTATTCTAGCTCAGAAGTGGGAATGCATATCCATGGATTTCATTACCGGGTTGCCCAAGGCTCAGGGACGTGATTGCATTTATGTAGTGGTAGATAGATTAACGAAATATGCTCATTTCCTCCCCATCACCACTACTCATACCGCAGTCCAGATAGCCGAGGTATTCTTCAGAGAGGTTTTCAGGTTACATGGGATACCCCGCAGTATTGTCAGTGACAGGGATAGTAGGTTCTTGAGTCATTTTTGGCGAGAGGTGTTCCGATTATGTGGCACTGAGCTCACACCCAGTACCAGTTATCATCCGCAAACCGATGGACATACAGAGATAGTAAACAAATGGGTAGAAAGCTACTTGAGGAATTACGTGGCTGATCAGCAGAAGGCTTGGGTAAGATGGATATATTTGTGTGAGTATTGCTATAACACAACTTTCCACATGTCAATCCAGATGACACCCTTTTGAGCATTATATGGCTATGATGCACCAAGTTTCATCGACCTGTTAATGGGTGATGTTCGGGTTCCACATGCCGAAAATTTGATGTAGGAAAGTAAAGACATTATTAGCTCTCTACGGGATAACATTGCTCGGGCACAGAATCAATATAAGCAGTATGCAGATCAAAAGAGAACTGAGAGAAGTTTTGTGGTAGGTGACATGGTTTACTTAATGCTTCAACCTTTTCGACAATCGACTCTCAAAAAGAGTGGGTCAGAGAAGCTTAAGCCCAGGTATTATGGACCTTTCAGGATCATCAGGCGAATAGGGGAATTGGCTTATGAGCTTGAGCTTCCAGCAGACAGCAAAGTATATAATGTGTTTCATGTATCACGAATCAAAAAAGCGTTGGGACAGAATGTGATACCTTCTGCAGTATTACCTCCCTTGGATGATGAAGGGAAATTAATTCTAGTGCCGGAATTCATTTTAGGAAGCAGAGAAAAACAGCTCCGCAGGAGAGTAATCAGAGAATATTTGGTTAAATGGAAGGATCTACCTGCCGAAGATGCTACTTGGGAAAGAGAGACGATTTTGCAGCATCCAGCTTTGAGATTGCTTGAGGGCAAGCAATTTCAGGAAGGGCGGACTGTCATGTCCCCTTTTTAGCGACATAACTTTAACAGGAGATTTGCCTATCATCGACTCTCGTAGGCAAATGATTATGGAAAGAGGGTCATTTTTGTCTTCCGATAATTGCTCTCTAAAGATAATAATTAAGTGGGGGCCTACTCGTTCTAATATTAAATTAAGGTTGTACTTTAACTTTATAAAGTTATTTATTTAATTTTATAAAGTTAATGATTGAAGTACATCAATAAAGATGATTCCGGAAAACTTCCAAAAACTTCTCAGCGAAGTGAATAAATAGAGGGCATAAGGCTCCCATTTAAACAGGCGATTTTGGGGATTCTACTATTTATCATATTGGAGCAATTTGTGGTTTCCGGTCTGCAAATTCCATTTGGTCTTTGGGAACGAAAACTCCCTTGGATCTGCATAACTGAGGAAGTGAGATATCTTCCGAAGGGTTGCACATTGGAGATGGTCTTCAGCCATTTCATGGTGGATGAATTAAAGAATTGATTTTTATTAAGATGTCTGAATCTAGCAAGGTGGGCAAGGCAATGTGATACAATTCAGAGGGGCACCATCCAAAACGGAATTCACAGTAGCTACGAAATTTTACAAAGATAATTTCCGCTGCCTGACTTCTCCTGAAGCTGTTACTTTTTAACGAACCTTTTTGGACCATCTCATCACGGGCGGGAGTCTTGAGGATTCATTAAAATGGAAAATTCGTGAGTCGAGAATTGTTGAGCGGCTACAGCATAAGATCGGATCTCAGGGTTTCACGTCATAACCAGAGCCTTTTCGAGGCACGCCTACCACAGAGATTTCTGAAAACAATTAAATCGCAACCTTCATTGGGAGATTGGGAACAAACCCATGTTCGTGTAGTGCGACGGATTCCGTCAGACGAGTGTGGAGGGTATTACAGCGGATTCGGAATGTTGTGAGATCATTTAGGAACTTCTGATCTATCAGTTCCAGCATTCCCTTTCAGGACGCGATTTAGCTAAGTCTGTAACTAATTTCAGCAAACATAAATAAAGATATATTGCCACACGATTCCAGTTTCAAGGTGAATTTCCAAGCGGTGACCACGACCTCAGTCTTGTTGGAAACGGCAGATAATCACAGGATCTCCTTGCGGGTATGTCAAATGACTGCTTAACGCTAACTGTCCAAGGACACGATTCGAACTTGCCCAGGTTCCAAAATATGCTATAACTATTTACCAATGACAAGTGTTTTGGGTTAAATAAATAAGAAGTTTGTTTGCTTAATAATATATTGTATTGATTATTCTCTATTTGAGTCAGAGTTTGATAAGGTGCAGCCTTTTCATTTGAGAATTAAAAGTTCCCTAGAATGATACCAATTTTCATTTCAATTTAGTAAGGCCTATCAGAATCTACTTACATATTGTTTGACATTTTGACAAATTCCTGAGTTTGTAAGCAATCATCCTGTAAGGAATATCTCATGTTATTTCACATTGAGTCTTTGGATACACCAAATGAAATATGGATAGAGCTATAAACACTATTTGGTGCACAAGATTCAATGAGGGGTCATATTTTTGAAAATGAACTAATTAGTTTAAGTCCAGATAATTTCAACACAATTTAGGATTTCTTCACTAAATTGAAATCACTAAGGTTGTAGTTAAAACAATGTGGAGTTGAAAAGAAAGATGAACAACTAATTTTTAGTATTCTCTCTAAGCTAAGTCCAGAATATTTTGTGTTTGTCTCTACCTTCTATGCTACTAAGGGTGCACTTGGTACTCAATTCACCATGCCATCTTTAGATGATTTTGATATCAATCTCACTCGAGCACAGGACAAACTAATCCAAATGGGCACTCTTAAGTCCTCTAAGTCACATGCCTTGGCTGTCAACCAAGGTACAAAAGAACAAAAAGAACAAAGTAGTAACAACAATAGTAAGGATGAGAAACAAAATAATAGCAAGGAGAAGAAGGATCAGATACCGGGTGCTTCAAAAGCAACTATTGCTACCCCATTTTCAAAGGGCAATAAGCTTAAGAAAGAAAAAGTCCAATGTGCCTATTGTGAAAGACCCGGTCATGATGAACATAAATGTTTGAAGAAACAAATTGATCACTTGACACACATTCTTGAGAAGAATAATATCAGTGTTCCCGAGTCTATCAAACAAAGTTCTAATGAAGGGTTTGTTGATGTCAGTTTTGTACCACTACATAACATATTAGTAGTTGAATACTTGATACGAAGTATCAAACACACAATTCCTCTCTTGAAAAGTTAATACTTATGAAGACATAAGCAATAACTTCAATGTTCCTTACACCTATGGATACTAACTCAGTATATCGATGTGATTTTTTGGTAATCACGTAGGCGACCTTACACTATTTTTTCAAGGACAACTTGGATTTTTTTTTGGTGAGATGGTGATGGTGATTCAGTATGAGTGCCAAATGATGTTAATGGAGATGGTGATGGGGTGTGAGTGTTCGAATGACTTATGCTTTCTCAACCTTCTTCTTTGAACTTCGATTACTATACTATTTGCTATTCTACTCCTATGAATGGAAGGATTAACAAATGGACGGGGATCGAATCTAATGAAATTTTACCAGCAGCTCCACCTCCATAGATGCAAAGATTTGAGGAAAAAGAACTAGTTTACCACATAAGGCTTCCCAACAAGCTGCTAGGATGATAGTGGTCTAGTTATTGATCCCTATCAAACATCCACTAATGCTACCATGCAACTATCCATCTACTTTACTCTTACTTAGCAACTTGAAATGAAATTTACTTTAACAACTTCGAAATGAAATCTACTTCTAACTATTGGAAGTAGAAACCATGCAACAACACCTAAAGCTCTTAATCACCATGCAAGTCACAACAATGAGAAAGAAAAACGATTTTTTGGCATTATCTTTGCAACAATTTTCTCCGACCATTACAAATGAGAGCAAATGGCCTTATATAGAGGCCAAAATGTACAACTGACAGTAGAGATAAAGAGGCAAAACCGATGATCTAGATTGAATCTTAGAAACCCTAATTAGAGTTGCCACCCTATCAGCCAATGAGGAGATGCCACCTTGTCAATGGACCAATGAAAAAAGTGGAAAAATAACAACCAATGAGAAAGCACCAAAATGGTTGCTAATCAGAATTATACACTTGTCCTATCCTAGAAGAAAGAGAAATTGCCACTTGGGCTTACATCAAATGATCTTCTAATATAAATCTCTCTTTTTCTTTCATTCTTTTAGCTAAGGCAATGAACTTAGCTAGCCTTTCGTTAACTTCCTCCATAGGAGGGCAAGGTGTATGCTTTATCTTGAGCTCAGCTGATTTCATCATGCTGCTTGTTACCTGTAGTGTCTTCTCATGGTCCTTCTCATACTCTTTTATGTATCCAATAAAGGCATTGAGGGAGGAAAGGGTGCCCAAATATTTCTTCTTGATAGCAATCGTTCCTAACTCATCCAATTTTGATCCAAGCCCCATCTCATTGATGTCCTCTTCTAATATCTTCAAAATCAAGTGCCACCCCAATGTCGCTCATCGTGGTTGAAATGAAAGTATCGACGCTTGAGTGGTGTTGTGCAATCGCATTCTATATCTCTTCGAGTGTTCTCAATTTGGTAGTCAAGGCAACAAACCAAGACTCAACCGTACGAATCCTCCTCCATCAACCAACTTGGCCCTTTCCAAATATGTCTCTGGTAGCTCAATGAACGCTTGTAGCCTTGGAATAGCTAAATTCTTGATCAGAAGGAAATCCTTCCACTCCTCTGTTAGAGTAAATAATTAATTAATTATTAATTATTTATTCTATTTTCTTAAGCTTACTTAGGTTAATGCATTTATTTAATATTTAGTATTTAATGCATGTTGTAGTGAGTTGTTGACAACACAGGAGTTTGTTCCCTTCTAGCATGTTCCACCTTTTTGTGGAAAGGTGCTTGGTTGTCAACCTTATCTTCTACCACCTTCCAGCTTGTTCTACAGGCTTCCTTGAGGCCTTTATAAGCAGCCTCTCTCTCATTGTATCTCATTCTCATTGTAAGTACAATTTCATTGTTTTGCATATTTTCTCTTTCATGTCCGTTTAGGGTTTTTCCCTTCTCCACGCTCTTCCTTCCTTGGCTTCTCTTTGACAGGTTATTGCATGCAGGTGATTTTGGGTGTCTTTGGAGTTGGATTTCATCAACTCCAACATCCTCTTCAAATACTTTGAATTTGTTTCGAATAGTCACTAATGACCGAAATGTCGAGATAAAGGAAGGCAAGAAATTTTGCCCGTCTTGGATTGTATCATGATCCATTCCTTGACTTAACGTAGCTGAGCCAATACCTCTTCTATGTTGCTTCCGCTGTCTTGAGGAAGGACTACTTGGTATAGCTGTTGAATGGTCTAGCAATCTCTCCAATATTTATTTTTGGCCTCCAACTTTATGATCCTTGCATTTGCCTTCCTCAATCTTTCTCTTATTGAAACTATGCCCTCTTGGATCTCCTCACACTCCATGTCATTTGTATTCCTTCCCAAGTTATGCTCCACTATCTCATATTCCTGAGCCGCAATCTCATCCAGTGCCTTGTTAATTGTGGGCACAACAATCTGAACCTTTCGGTGACCACCACTGTCGCTCCTAATCACCTTTGCCACTATTTCCTTTGCCACTATTTTTGCAATTTCTTTTTGGTTCTCACTATCACCCTTCTCTATTAATCCTTGGATGTCTTCCATTGTTCGGGCAATTACTACCTCACCTCTTGGCATAAGCATTTTCCTTAACCCTAGTGGTGCGGTGCATCTCCCCAAATCTGGATTTGGTTCAATTAGCCAATCATTACTAATGGCCTCGGGCGCCTGGCTACTTCCTTCACCCTTCTATCCGATTGATTCTGTTGGATTCTCTTTTGGCTTCATCTTCTCACAAGTGAGGTGTACCCTTTGACTTTGTAGTTTCCTTAACTTTCCATTCTACCACAACTCAGTATGCAAATCTACTGTTGTTGTGACTGCTTCCAAGGAAGGATCTTGATGGTCATCCCAATCTACTGGATTCAACTTTGTTCCCTCTACTATATCATAATCTTCTCTCAGCACATCTCCATCATCTTCTAGTTGATCGGGAATATCAAGGCCTCTCCATTTGATATCTCTCATCATGTTAACTGACAACCATCAAAACTAATGCTCAAGTTGCCTAGCCAATTCCATCAAAACTACCTTGTTGGGTGGGTATCTTGGAAGCCTCTTGGGACAAATTGTGCTTCCTGCTACTCTAATGTATGTGAATTGCGGGAACTAGATGAACCAACTCCCATATTTCTTAATCTTTTCTTCTGCTTCCGATGAAAGTCTCTTAGCAGGTGTCCCTTATAGTACCCTTATTGTCTTCATGGCAAAGACATCACAAAATATTTTTTAATCTTTGTTGTTGTGCAAATGAAACTGTGGATAGCATTCATGCAGCAAATATTGCCTCGGCCCACTGTCAATTTCTTCTAAGGCCATAAGTCTCAGTTTTTTATACAATCTATGTAATGCCTCGCCCAGAGATCCTTGGAACAAGGATTCAATTCAAGCCAAGATATTTTATTTTTTACAAGTATGAATGCACATGAAAACATCATATAGGGATCACAAAGATCGCAACGGAAGACTTCACCACAATCCCAACAACCAACGAATCTCCGAATGCTACTAACAAACTGACACACAAATAAAAGCCAACAACAACCACACACATGATGAGGGCTCGAATAAACGACCACTCATCAACAAAACACCAAGCTGTGGTATAAATGCAGAACCCTGAAATATGGCTAAGTCTGAAATCCTGAAGCCCTAAAATTTGGCTTAGTTTGAATTTCTGAAGCCCTAAAATTTCCTAAAATCTTTATCTTATCTCGGAGAGGTTTAAAACCTATCTCAAAAGATTCGTTGCATATATTAAAATATATCTTAAGTATAAGAAATTAAATATAATCCCTTAAACGATATATTTTAAACCCCTTAGAAAGACTGTTTTGAATTAGAAAGGTGTCAAATCCAATAAGGTGTCCAAAACCAACTTTCAAAACTTCCTGAGCCCAACCTAACTGCACCCTGTTTCTCACGTGAGAAAGTGCACTGGTCTCAAATTTCGCACGAGATCTTGCATCAATGCATGCGAGAAAGTGCATGGCTTCGCATGAGGATTCGTTGCACACCAAACGAGGAAATACATTCTCGCACGAGGAAGCACATTCTCGTGCGAGGAAGTACATTCTCGTGTGAGGAACTGCCTTTCCACGTGAGAAAACACATCAGCGCGATAACAAAACAAGAATAAAAAGCATAAAAACATGAAAACCTCCACACCAGGGAGTACCGGATCCACGTAAATCAAGGAATGAACACTCGAGTGCATAAACAAGGAAAGAGGAACATCTATCCATCTAAACCAAAGTAATAAAGAACGTACTAAAAGCAACATCGCAGTAAACATAAGCAACATCGCAATGTACAAAACAACTAAGTATGCGGTTCCTCTCAACCGTCAATAGCATCATAAGACCATCATGGATCCTAGCCATCCCCGCACATAACATCCCAAGTCACCGATCAGATCATCGGTACTATTGTAATAGGGACGTCACTAATAAACATGCTACAATATAAGCATAAGGAAATCTAACATGCTAGTAGTAAAGCATAAGATAATCTTTCAAGTAGATAACATCACCTATTACATGCTGATCATCATAATAAGGAAATCTAACATGCTAAACCAATAAGCAATAGATAATCCAATACAGCAATTCACATCCTCTAGTCATATGCTAAACATCATAACATGAGAATGCGTCAAATAAACTAACATCATTTAAACATGATATCCAAGCATTCCAATGAAAGCATAAATCACAAGGAAGCATACTCTGAAACCCGAAGTACGAAGTGAAAACATCCAGCAACGGTCGCACTAGGACAAAAGACCGTCTTTGTACACTAATCCTTAGCAGTGGTGAAGGTAGCTACGCCTCCCAACCATGTGGTACCCATAGGTCCACACCTGCCGTGCTGATGGAGATAATGATCCAACCACAAACACACAGAACAACATCCATGGCTAACACTCATGCCGGATAGTATGATGGTTGTAACCAAGAACTTAAGACAATGCAAGGAGTACAGGTTCTGGTTAGACACTCAATAGGCTACTGAGTAGGAGTTGACATCATGGAGAGTCCCTTGGCATCGAAAACCCCAAGCTCGGATCGTGTGTCCTCAAACTTAACCGGGTGCTCACACATTGTCTCCTCAAACTTAATTGGGTGCTCACACATTTTATTATCTTAAGTTTTATTACCATTGACACATTTATTTAGTTATCACTTATATAAAATTTCCTCTGCCAACCCATGGCGCCATGATCGTCGGGCTGCGAGATAGAAGCCCCCTCCATATGCTACCCTACCCTACCCATGCTCATCTTACGACAAGTGCCCGTGGGCATGCATACTCCCATCCCAACCCCAATGATCATAACTTCTAGAAGTACCACGGAAGATCGGGACTCGCAAGTCACTCGACAAATGTACGCGCATGTACTCATGTACACAAGGATTGGATGAGAACACAATGCAAAATATAACACCCAACCGAAAGCAACTCAAGAGGATAAATTTTACACGAATCCCAAAGCCAATAAAACCATACATCATGAAATCACTCTACTGGCCTCAATCCGGGAGTATGGATTCTACACAAATCCCAATGATGCAACAAGACCAAGCATAATGAACTCACTCAACTGGCCTCAATCCGAGAGTATGGATTCTACACAAATCCTAATATCCACAAAACAAAAGCAAAGGTCCAAAAGAAACAATAACATCAGGTACAAAAATCACTCAACCGAACACAACATCGGGAGTACGGATGTGACATGCATCTCAATGCAAACAGAAAAGTGCAACGAAGGTCTGACTAATATCCAAACAGATAATCTAGGTCCATGACCCAACTCATGCCAAGAAAGCTCGAGAAAACAGGGTAGCACACAAAACGAGGTAAAAACTTCTAATTTGGAATTTTTTTTTTGAAATTAAAACCCATTTGGCCTTTGGGAACAAAAATCCCAAAAATCCAAAAATAATCAAGTTCGAACACCGTATGCAAAAACGGCCAGCATAACGGTGCAAAACCCTAAACCCTCATTCCGAAATACAAGGAAATGTTCATACCCGCCCAACCGGGTAGAACTAACATATAGAAACGGAGGGGAACACTAGTTCTCAGCCTCCAAACAAACGGCTACCAAAAACAGAAGTAGATACGGAGCCGAAACAATAAAACGGGAAAGCCCTACCTCACAACCAAAAGGGCAAAACGGGAATCTGAACCATAAAATAAATAGCTTGTAGAAGCAGCGGGAAATCGCGGTAATCCAAAGTTTCCTCGAGCTGGATCCAACGAGCTCAACCTCGCGATGATCCCACGCTCGTAGCTCCCACAACGAATAAAACAGTAAATCCTCATGAGGATTTTGGGTTTTACTCTTCAACTTTCTAATTCAAAAGTGAGAAGTGAGGAATTAAATTCCTTTTTGGATATTTATTCACTTTTCGAGTGAATAATCGATTAAGACAAATAACTAGCCAACCTAGTTAAATCTCGAATCAACTCAAACAAAAACAGGCTATTCCTATAAATAGGATTTCATCTATGGCAAAGCTGCTAGAAATTAAAATAAATCAATTAAAAAGCCCGAAAACCCAAAAACACATAAATTTCCTTAACAACTTTTGCGACAAAGTGAATCTCTAAATGCACAGACACGCTTACTGGTCTAATCACATAATGCAAATGAGTTTAGATATAATAATCATTGAAAGGTTTAATTTAAACATTTAATTAAGAATACGTCGACTATATAGGGACAACATTGGTAAAATATGAATGGCTGAATCACTAACTCCATGTGCCACTGCCAGGGATATAAATCCTGCACACTAGACAATGCAATCAAATGCAATTGCATATAATAACATAGCCGAAGCAATAAATGTATTAAATCACCTAATTTAACCATTTATTTAAGTATATTAAAATAATCTATTTACATCACTCACGTTCGCATAAAGCATAACAACGCTGGAATGAAGTAAATAGCCTTAGCATTAAATCCATCACATAACATAATCAGTGATATGTCCAAATATCGGATAACCAGATATCATCATAAAACATACTGTCATCTCAAAATAGCATCATCATGCAATATGATCAACTGAACATCATAGTAGTCTAACATCTATGATACAGAAATCAAAGTATAACATCCGACTCTCAGGTCCTCTCAAATGTAAAATATAACATAAGTAACAAATATCTCTCAGATCAAAATTTAACAAGGTAAATGTTCGCAGCACATAACTAATGAATCCAACATTGACAATCCATTTCTAACTATTTAAGCATTCAATAATGGTTTAAACAATATGAAAAAGACACTTAAAACACATAAGCAAACATAGTCATAAACATGACTAACCACTGCTACAGGTACCTAATCCAGTGTAGTATGTTGATAGTACATAGTGCAATCTCTTCACACACATCTCAAGGTAATCACAGAACAACCTCATGATGCCACATTGATCCTGGTAAGCACTGACATAAACCTTAGTGAACCATAAAGCATATCATAATCTCATAAATCAGTCAAAGCATAATCAAAGCAACTGATGCAGAAACATAAATCAAATCACTTCAACAGTGTAGACCACTCATGGTCACAATCATGATCCCATCTCAAGGAGAGATCAACAAGGTTGCATCCATCCCGATGACTCACATAAGTCAAATGGGAGAGGCACTACAATCTAACAATTAGGTAAAATAGATAGGATCCCATATAGAATTGCTTTTGGTTTTGTACAGTTCTAAGTTGCAACTCTAGATTCTCGCTTATGATCCTAGCTCAATCAAATCCTCTTTTTCCTTTTTCAATTTCATCAGTAAAGAAGTACGTCTAGTTTTCGAATTGCATATCTTGAGCTAGGCCCATGATCCGGCTAAAAAGCACAATGAGATTGCCGTATTCTGTATTCTGATTTGAAATTTGCGACTGTCTCGATGATCTAGTTACTCCTTTCTTTCCCTCGTATAGCCGATCTTGTTTTAGATGCATGAAATAAGCTTCCTAGTTATCTTAAAATGACTTGGCCGCCTAATCCATCATCACCACTATCATGCTCTTGTATTGGAAAATTTTATTTGCTTCTTCGATCACTTGTCTGCTAATGTTGGCTAACACCCTCTTCCTTTCATCAAAAATGATGGATTTATTGATCAGATCAAACTTGGATGCGCACTCCATAACTAACTCTGGACAAGGCAAGGTAGGAGGAAAAGTTGTTGCGTGTACAATTCCACTTCTGTATGTCTTCTTTGCCATGGGAGATTGTCTTTCCTTTAGTTTGTCCTTTACGTATATCATATTTAATGTACTGACATTGGTATCAGTTATTCACCTCATTTTCGAGAAGAAAATTGTTTTGGGCATCATATCCTCTTTGTTTTTCTTAGTATTTGTTCCCTTAGGGTTCTTGCTTGCACTAACATCTACTATCCTAAACATTTATTTTTGCCCCTTCATTCTAAGTAATATGGACTACCCTTATCGATCTCCAACCTTCTTTCTATCGATAGATTCTAATTTATTTCTACCTCGCCAAGTCCTATCACTACACTTATCAATCTCCAATCTTCAACTTAGGAGTGGGACTACCACTTATTTCTGCCTCTTTGTTACCTTAGGATGGACTATATTTATATCTCCAAACTTCATTTCTAGGGTGGTCTAGCTTATTTCTGCCTCTTCAAATGTCCTATCATAGATTCTACCTTTATCAATCTCCAATCTTCAACCTAGGATGGGATGATGAAGTGGTGGATGATGAATGCAAGAAAAATCAAGAGAAAGAAAACTAGACAAGAACAAAAGAGCGAAATCCGCTTAAGGACCACTTTCAACTCTAAATGAATTGAATTTATCTTTACCAATGGCCGGGTCTTCTTTTGAATTTCGAATCAGACTTTAGAAAGTGCAAACCCTTTGCCAATATGGATGCCCTAGCTGAAGAAATCAGAATTCTGTCCACTTAAAATTGCCCATGCATGTGCCACAAAAATCAGACTTAATCACTTGTTTTCTTCACCAACCAAAATCGGCCAACCAGTAGGATTAAAAATCACAGCCTCTTAGAAGAAATCAGACCTCAATAATAAATCGTCTAAGGCCATAAAAATCAGATCTGCCTTAGGGAAGTCACCAAACATGGAAAATTTGGCCCTTGCAACAATTTGCTAAGCATGGAAAATGTTCTCCTTTACAAATAAAAATCGCCAAGTTTGGAAGAAGGCTGCACTAGCAAGGATAATTGCCAAAAAAATGGAGTGCAGATCTGCCTTATAAGGATTGCCAAAGAAGAAGAGCTGCTCCTTGAAATAAATCGCCAAACATCAAAATCTGCCCTCTGCCAAAAAAATTGTCCAAGCATGGAAGAGGAGGATGGAATGAATGAGGAGGCAAGGGGAAGGAGATCCCTCTTATACCCAATTCACTTGCCTTCTCTAGCTGGCCGACTTGCACTTAGGAGAGAAAAAAAACATTAATTAGTGCACAATCTAGTCTCAATTAAATGATAAGCCAAAAATTAATTTTGCCACAATGAAATTTGCATTTTTAAATTGCCGCTTAGACCAAAATTACAAAAATAAAGTAAATAAAGCTTTGGAGATGCTAAACGTTTTCATTTAATGACGATTTAGTAACTAATATATCATTAAAAATCGGATTTGGCAAGCCAAAATTGATTTTTCAATTTTAAATTACTAATTTCTTTAAATATTTTAAAATCTTCAAGGCAGATTTAATCCATTTAATGCCAATTTTTGCAATTTAATCTAAATTGATTTTGCTATGCAATTTCAATTTTTTTTAAAAATAGAAATAAATCATTTCTCTAGAATCTAAAATCGATTTTCCAATTTGATGTCACCATCACAAAATTAATTTTTTTCACCAAAAAAATTCAAGATTTTCCAAAAAAACTTAGATTTAACAAAATTTCATTTTTTGAAAATTATTCAAGTTTATACAGTTGTATCCAAATTTTCAAAAAAAAACCGTCTAAGTACAAAATTCACAATTTTATCTTTCAAAGTGTTGTTCTTTGAAGCTTGTTTGGCCTAAGGATAAAATTAGTCATTCTAAAAAATTAAGTTTAAAACCGGGTGAAAAATAAACTTAGCCTTTCTCCCTCCGGGCCTAAGGGTGTCCAAGACGTAAAATTTTCTAAAATTGAAAATTTTTGGACAACTTCAAAATTTATTGCCAAGCGATCGAAAAAGGGGGTCCCCAGAAATTTTGGGGCGATGGTGTGAAAACCTCACAACAGAGTCTAACAAAGGAAAAGAAAACAGCACGGGGAAAGGAAAGGGCAAGGCCTTTGTTGCAGTTGCTTCTTCACCATCCACTTGGGTTCTTGATTCAGGTGCTTTGCACCACATGGCTTCATCTAAAGAAGAACTTGCATCCTTGGAGTCATGTACTATACCTTCTATTTTGATGGGTGATGACACTCCTATTGAGGTGTGTGGGAGAGGGTCTGTTGATGTGGGGGATGGCACATTCCATGATGTCCTTTGTGTACCCTCATTATTAACAAATCTCCTATCGGTATACCAGATCATTCACATAGGTTCACGCAAGCGGGTTGAGTTCACTCCCTATTCAGTGGAGATACATGAGTTGCACAGTGAATCTACAATTGCAATTGGGAGAGTAGATCATCAATCACGACTCTATCTATTTTCTCACTTTGTTCCTGATCCTCCTTTGACTATTTTGCTCACTCACTCTAATGATGTGAGTAAATTATGGCATGAGCGTTTTGGCCATCTTAACTTCCACTACTTGCATCAACTCAACCAACAAAGCATGGTCACAGGTTGCCTTCAGTTCAGTTCTCAGGTGGTGTTTTCCAAGGTTGCATTCTTGGTAAGCATCCTAAGGAAAAGTTTGATAAAGGTAAGGCATAGAGAGCTTCACAGATACTAGAGTTAGTTCACAGTGATTTTGCTGGTCCATTTCAACATCCTTCTTTCAGTAGGGCCCGATATGTCCTCACATTCATTGATGACTTTCTTGATATACTTGGGTGTACTTTCTCAAACAAAAGTTAGAAGTATTTGATCATTTTCAAGACTTCAAAAACTTTGTAGAAAAGCAATCCGGGAAAGCCATCAAAGTTTTGCTCACAGACAATGGTGGTGAGTATGTCAACCATTTTTATCGGTAAAATGTATAGTGTAGCCGACGGGTAGAGTAGTATCCAAACGAGCGTGTGACGCTTGAGTCACCCCTTCTAAAAGGTATATGTACACGTCTGAGATGGACTTTGGAATTATCAATAGATCATTGTAGTCATTGTAATCGGATTGTAATTAGCAAATGCATACATGAATAAAGTATTTGTTCTAAATTGAATCGTGTTATACATGTGTTAAACTTCTTACCCTATGCAGTAAACATTTGGTGCCATTGCTAGACTTACCTGGAATGAAGGAATGAGGATTAATGCCAAATTTGCCAAACAAGGATCGGAACAAGGTAAAAGATAAAAATGAACTAAGTATAGCGAAATAAATTTTTATTTTAACACAACAAGCAGAGCGCAGACAGAGACTTTAGCAGATTGCCGAGGGGCACCGAAGGAGTGAAGAGGCACAGACGGAGGGAGTGCACTCACCTAGCAGGTTGAGGAGTGCCAAGGAATTGCTGGAAGAAACTAGAGAATGCTTGAATTTGGTGGAGGAAACAAGGGAAGAATTCCTTAACTTGTATACACCGAGGGGAGAGTGTCTGAACAGAAGGGAAACAACTCGCACGGCTCAGAGTGCCGAGGGAGCACGAGCGTGGAGTAATCTCTTCGTTCCCGATACACTAGACGAACGGATACAAGCAGAGAAGAGAACGCCACTTGACGACTTTTCACCAGACAACGCAGTTGTTGGAAACCAGACTGTTATCTAGAATAGCGCAGAAGTCCAGAACAGCGCGGGTACACAAGTACTTCAGAATCAAAAGAAAGTAACGATGGCAAGCCCTAAACAAAAGTTACCCAAGTTTCACGGTGATGGTTCAGCAGACCCTATCAGACATTGTAAAATGTGTGAAACCATATGGACGGAAAATGGTGTGACGGATGAGGATGATTGGGTAAGAAAATTTCCAACGACCCTACAGGGTGTGGCAATAGATCTGTTTTTTGACACTAGTCCTCAGAAACTTAATACATGGGAAAATGTTAAAAAATAATTTATAGCAGAATTCAGACTACTCCGAGATGATAATGAAATAGTGGCAGAAATCTACAACACCAAACAAGGAAAGAATGAGACAGTTCGAACCTATGCCAGGCGACTAAAAGAATTGATCAGATAGATGGAGAGTCAACCAGCGGATGGGTTGAAAAAATGGTAATTCGTGGAGGGGCTACGGCCGGCTCTTAAAAAGAAAATGAAGATTGTACCACCAACATCGTACACCGATGCATATACTCGTGCCATGGATTTGGAAAGCGAACAGAAGATGAGTAAGAAGAAGAAGCATAAATCCTCTGATTCGGATGATTCATCCTCAAAAAGTAGTAGTAGCGATGAGGAATCGAACAAGAAGGTGAAAGCACTACAGAAAGACATGCTTCGGATGATGAAAGAATTCAAAAATTGGAAAAAGAATCCGGATACAGTAAAAGGAGAATTGTGGTGCACAGATTGCAAGGAGGACGGCCATACAAAGGGTTCATGCCCGAAGAAGTAGTTTTGTGACATCTGCCAAGTGGCGGGGCATTTCCTGAAAGAGTGCCCGTTAAACTTGAAAGCAAAAGGACACCAGCAGGTGTTACTAATGCAGGAAGTATCGAACAATAGTAATAACACGGGCAATGATGCAACTTCAGGTGTATATCGAAATAATAATAGACGTGGAAGGGGTGGAAACAATAACAATAACAATGGAGGCTGGAGTAGAATACAATATGATGCGAGTGGACGACCGATGCTACAGTGCCGGACATGTAATCTTTGGGGTCACTTCGCAAGGGACTGTTTTACGAAGGAGACGCTGCAGCTACTGTGCAGATGGTGTGGTCCAGGGGACCATGAAGATTCAAAATGTCCAAAGCAAGGCATAAATTTATTAAGTATTGAAACATGTGAGGAGAACATGTTGGTGATCACGTGGGAGTAGGCGAGGAAAGCAAAATATCCGAATGCAGAAGAAGAAAAGGAGAGGTTACAAAAAGCCCGAACAGAGATAGAGAAGCAGATGAAAGCAGAGAAGTCACAAGTAAAAGACACTGCTAAAACTCCGGAAAGAAACTTGGCGGAACAAAACATGGTGAAATAGATAATGCAAACAAAAGTGCCAATTAAATGAAATGATCTTCTCACCATGCCACAGTTGTGTACGACTATTATAAATATGACACCGTCCCCGAGAATGACGGAGGAAGCAAAGGATAGTAAGGAAACAACCACGGCAGTAGCAACAAACCCGATGTTACTAGCACTTATGACAGGTAGACACCCAATAGTGGTGGAGATGGGCATTCTGGGTACGGTGCTAACGGATACAATAGTAGATGGAGGATCGGTAGTGAACGTGCTACCAGAAGATATTTGGAACAAACTTGGACAACCAACACTATGGCCACCCACCTTTCAGTTACTTATAGTAGATCAACATGGGATAAAACCCTTGGGCACTCTGATGGCACAGCCGGTAACAATTGGGACACAACCATTTTTACTAGATTTCGTAGTCATTCCACTAAAGAGAAGAGGGTACGACGCCATCTTGGGATGGGGTTGGCTGGTGCAAGCTAAGGTAAAGCATGACTGGAAAAGGAACACCCTGTCCATGGAGAAAGGAGGCAGGAGATTTATAATTGATTTGCATACGCAGATGGTAAGAGAAGAAGCAGCATCCTCGGACTCTGAAGGCGAAGGCGAGAGTGACGATGAAGGGAAAAAGAGGATGGAACCAGATGAAGGGGTGCTAAGATTAGAACGAGGGTCAACTGATAACGACCTAGATTCCGTGAATGTACTGCTACACTGGCAAATGGAAGATTATGAGGTTTTTCCAAGTTGCAACATCTTGAGCGTTGAGGAAGAAAAAACAGGTGATGAGTTTCCAAAGGAGTACAGTGAACTGAAGGAAGGAGAAGCGCAAGTGGATGAAACACTTGCCCATACGTTCAGTAAAGATAAACCAATAAAGTATGAAGAGCCGACAGTGAAAACAATGAACTTGGGTGATGAGGAAAATCCGAAGAACATTCTTGTAGGAGATGATTGGAACCCAGTATTGAAGGCGACAACATTTAGAATATTCATGGAGTATAAAGATTTTTTTGCTTGGACGTATAAGGACTTAAAAGGAGTACCACCAGAACTATGTGTCCATTAGATACCACTAATCAAAGGCGCAGTACCTGTACGGAAGCTACCGTACTGAATGAACAAAAACTATGTAGCGCGGGTCACAGAAGAGATTGATAGGATGCTGGAGGTAGGTATCATTTTTAAAGTGCAGACAAGTGAGTGGGTATCACCGATCGTGATATCCTTGAAAAAGGATACGACACAGATAAGAATATGTATGGATTTTTGATGCCTAAATGCCATAACAATTAAAGACCCGTTCCCAATACCGTTTACAGATAGCATTTTGGAGGAAGTGGCGGGGCATGAAATTTACTCATTCATGGACGGATTCTCAGGGTATAATCAGATATCCATCGCTGAGGAGGATAAATTAAAAACGACATTCATCATCGAGGATGGAGTATATGCATACAACAGGATGCCATTCGGATTATTTAATGCTCTGGCGACCTTCCAAAGGATTATCTTGTGTATATTTGATAAGATGTCTATTGAAAATTTTAAGGCATTTTTAGATGACTGGTCGATTTTTAGCACAGAAGACAAACACATAACAGCGTTAGGAGAGTGTATGGAGAGGTGCAAGTGAGCAAGATTAGCATTAAACCCAAAGAAGTGCAGGTTCATGGTGCCACAGGGGAAGCTGCTTGGGCATATAGTTTGTAAAGAAGGATTGAAAACAGATCCAGAAAAGGTCCACGTAATCTTAGAGATGCCACCCTCGACGGATGTATCGGAAGTGAAGTCATTTTTGGGGCACACTGGTTACTACTGAAGGTTTATTAAAAACTATGCAAAATTAACTTATCCACTGGACAAACTCACCTGCAAGGGTGAACCTTACAGATGGGAGACTGAGCCAAATGAAGCCTTTGAGGGATTGAAGACAAGGTTGGCTATGGCTCCGATTTTGGCTTATCTGAATTGGGATAAAGAATTTCATGTCCATGTAGATGCCTCAAATTATGCCATCGGAGAAACACTTGCGTAAACTGGCGACCACAGGTTGGACCATCCAGTGTACTTTGCAAGCAGATTGTTGTCGAAGGCAGAGAGAAATCATAGTACCATGGAGTGAGAGGCGTTGGAGATGGTATATGCAGTACAGAAGTTTAGACACTACTTGTTGGCCACTCCATTTGTGTTCTACGTAGATCATCAAGCGTTACTATACTTGGTCAATAAGCCGATTATTCAAGGAAGAATAAGCGATGGTTGTTATTACTACAGGAGTTCACATTTAAGATCGTGGTACGGCAAGGGAAGAGTCATGTGAGTGCAGATCACCTATCAAGAATAAAATCAGGGGAGCCACCTGAAGGAGTTAATGATGATTTTCCAGATGCGCAACTTTTTTAGGTTACAGTACTACCAGCCTGGTACACAAGCATTGGAGAATATCTATCGACGGGGCAGTTTCCAAACGACATGCCACCAAACGAAAGATGGAAATCGGTGCTGAGAAGCCGGACATTTCAATTAATCAATGGACTATTGTATAAAATGAGACCGGATCACATTCTAAGACAGTGCGTCCTCGAAGAAGAAATTTCGGATGTACTGAAGGAGGCACACGAGGGCTCGGTGGGAGGACACATGGGGCCGGATACTATTGCGCACAAGATACTTTTGGCAGGGCTATGGTGGTCGATGGTATTCAATGACACCAGGGAGTGGGTCGTTGTGTGTGATACATGCCAGCGGGCCGGGAAACCATTTAAGAGAGATTTTATGCCTTTGAATCCTTCGCACGCACAGGAACTTTTTGAGAGGTGGGGACTGGATTTTATTGGACCGTTGAAGGTGAGTAAAACAAGGTGCCGATACATAGTGGTAGCTACGGAGTACTTAACTAAATGGGCGGAGGTACGTGTGTTACCAGACAATTCTGCAGTCAGCACAGCAAGATTTTATATGAACAAATTATTACAAGGTAAGGGATCCCACTCCAGTTGACAAGTGATCGGGGAGGACATTTTGTTAACAATGTTATCAGAATGCTCACTACGGATTTCAAAATTTACCATTCATTGTCGAGCCCGTATTATCCAAGGGCTAACGGACAGGCCGAAGCAACGAACAAAATTCTGGTGGGAGTGATTTATAAATCCTGTGCAATTGAGGGAGAAGACTAGGAAGAGAAGTTACCATCTGCTCTATGGGCGTACCGTACCTCATATAAAGTAACTACAGGACACACCCCATTCCAACTAATGTACGGATAGGAGGCAGTGGTGCCGACAGAGTTCATGGTACCAAGTTTAAGGATAGCGATCGAGAATAAACTAGGCGACATGGAGAGCTTACAGGAGAGACTGTACAATCTGAACAAACTTGATGAGCGGCGGTTGCAGGTGCAGTGGACCATCAAAATTACACAAACAACGAGGAAGGCATGGCATGACAAGCACCTAAAATTGAACAACTTTCAACCCGGTCAATTGGTACTGAAGTATAATGGATGAAATGAAATAAGGCTTGGAAAATTCAAAGTCAAATGGGTTGGACCATACAAGATACGGGAAGTTGGATATAATGGAGCAATTAAATTGTGGACACTAGATGGAAAAGAAATACCAAATGCCATAAATGGATCAAAGTTGAAAATATACAGAGAAAGAAAGGATCCCCCATCGACAAACAACTGAATGAAGAAAAGATGTTTGTAGATAATGTATATATGTAGGAAGTGTATAATTTGAAGTGAAGTCAGGATAGTTATAAACAAAAAAAAAAAGGGGGGGGGGGGGGGAGAAGATATAAATTCTAATTTTACGTAATGAATTACAGTGGAAAAAGATGAAATTAAATAAGGGAATTTTATTTTTTGTGGAGCAAAGACTGCCTACCTGTAAGGCCTTAGCAGATATGATATGGAGAAATATGAAGAAAATCAAAAGAATAATAAAATAATAAAGTGAATTAGAAATAAGAACAAAGTCTTGAGAAAAGGCCGTACGGCCTTAACAGACAAAATTGGAAAAGTTCGATGACCATACGGCCTTAACATACAAAATTGGAAAAGTTTGATGACCATATGGCTTTCCTAGATAGTCGTACGGCCTCAAAGGACTTACATAATAAAATGAGGTTGTGATGACCGTACGGTACGGAAAAGTGAGACACAGATAAATTTGAAAAAGAGTTGTGATGACCGTACAGTACAGACTCAAGTCTTATGTTTGAGAAAATAATACCATACGGCTAGCAAGAGTATCCAGAAACACCATACATTATCACCGTACGGCCAACAAGCAGAGACAACATTGCCATACGAGGTGCAATAGACAACATTGCCGTATGAGGTGCATGAGGAAATGAGAATGCCGTACGAGGTGCATGAGGAAATAAGAAGGAATGCAAAGGGAAAAGACCGTACGGTCTTAAGCACACAAATTTTCGCCTCAATACCATACGGAGAGTAGAGTTGATCTCAGACAAGGAAAGGAACCCTCGGTGAAAGGCAATTGTAGGAGGGGCACAAAATCGAAGTAGGGATAGAAAAGCAAGGAGCATATAAAGGAAAAAAGAGGAGGCCGTACGGTGCAAGGGCAATTGTAGGAGGGGCACAAAATCGAAGTAGGGATAGAAAAGCAAGGAGCATATAAAGGAAAAAAGAGGAGGCCGTACAGTGCAAGGGAGGGACAAAGGTGGTTTGTACAGCATGGGAGTCATGAGGAATTGTATTGACCGTACAACCAAAGGAAGGAAGAATTAAATTGTTGACAAACAAATAAGCCGTACTCCTCTAAGTCAAGGAAGCTGTACTAAGAAAGCCGTACCAACACCTGGGAGGCTGAATCCAGTCAAGCCGTACCATAGGAACTATTCACAGAACCTAAAGAAGCCGTATAGTACGGAAGTGAGGACAAGAAAGGAGGTTGTGAAGAGTTTGTACGGAGGTAACTGCTAGAACGGTTTTAAGATTCATTCACAAATGACAAAAGAGTGACAGTTATGTAGTCTACAGGAAAGAGGGCTTGGAAGAAAAAATTAGACAAAGACACTGCCATGAACAAGAATGCGAAAACACTACCATCTAGAATTCGTGTAGCAGGAGGGAGTTATGCAGGGTCCAGTAGCGCAGGTGCAAGTAAGAAGAAAGCAAAGCAAATGAAGCAGCCGGGAGAACTTCCTACAGTACAGAGTATCACATTCGAATGGTTAAATGGTGCAGAGTGCCGAAAATGGTGGCAGGAGACTCTGGACAACCACTAGGTAAAGGCTAGTATTTGAAGAGCACAGATGGAATGGGTAGTGCAAATGCCAGTATTTTGCATCAGAGACTACGAAGGGTTTTTGCGCATTATGATTGAAACATATGATAGGTTCTCCAAAAGTAGTACATTCGAATATCTTGATTGTAAATTAACAGTATCATTCAGACAGGCGGATTTTACACGGGTATTTGGCATACCTGGTCATGCTCAAGGTGGAAGAAAAATAGAAAGCAAGCCGAAAAAGTTAAGCCGTGAAGTGAAGATGAAGTTGATACAGCTTGTGTATGGAGACCTGTCGCAGGTAGAACAGGAGGCTCTTTTAGACACGTCCAAGGGCAGAGGATTAAAGAAATCTAATATCCAGGAGGGGCATTGGCGTTGTTTGATGGACATAGTTAAAAGCCATCTCACAAGTTCGAGCTACGCTTCAGATATCTCTTTTTTCCACATAGCCATGATGAACAGAATCTTGCACGACAAAGTTTATGATTGGGTAGCACTATTGGCCGAGCGGATGTCAAGGTTTATGACATTACAGCAGAAAACATTCTATATGCCACATTATGCTATTGGTCTGTTTTTGGATCCGATGATGCAGATGATCCTGAATGATGCACTAGAGGCAAAACCGGGACCACTCACGCTTGGCGAACCACCTATAATGCAGTGGAAGCACTTGGATACTCTTGGCACCAAAACCGTAGGACAAAAGCGACCAAGGCCGAATGGCGGTGACATAGATAGCGGTAGAGAGGAGACATCTTCAGAGGCGAATGGGTCTGAGGGGGAAGAGGAGGATGACGAAGAGGTAGAAGTGATCACGGCTACGCCCTTGAGATTTCCACGGCCTGTGCTTTCGACTACGACACACTTGGTTCCTGTAGGTTCGACTAAAAGGTTCCTTCTAGAAAAATTTGGTAGTGCCATAGGCCGAATGAAGTTGAGATCTAAGAAGGGTGGGCCCCTTCTTGGGGCACTGTGAAAACCCTATCATGGAATGTCATGTCTTGCAATGCCCCTGACAAAACATCTAGTCAAAAGGTACATTGGTCAGATGCATCTGTATGTGATTATGTTGCAAGAGACAAAACTTGATAATGAAGAATCAAAGCTTTTTTTGAGACAGAGACAAGAGTGGAATGCTTTCTTTGTGGAAACTGAAGGGCTTTTGGCAATTTGGTTTTATTTTGGAGGACTCAATTAGTAAATGCAGTGGAGATTTCTCACAGGAAGTATTGGCAACTAATCAAGGCAAGGTCCATATCATGTAACAAAGTATTTGTCTTTTTGAATATGCATGACCCATTAGGCATGGGCCAGAATAGGCTCCTATGGAATCTTATTTTTGAAGTGATTCAAACTTTTAAAGACTATACTTTCATCATGGGTTGAGACTTTAATCCAACTGATGCCTAGTTGAGAAGTTGGGGTAGTGAATGTAGTCCAGATTGATTTTTAGAACGTCATAGTTGTTAATGGCCTTTTTGAGGTCACCCTCAAGAATGACATGCACATAGACGATAAGAAGGTATGGCCTTTCAAGCATTGTGGAGAATTAGATAGATTCTTCTTAGTAGGCAACTGGGGCAAAAAGACCTTAGCGTATAAAGCTTCAATTGGTCCCTTTTTTGGTTTAGTCCACTTCCTAATAATATCTTTGATAGGGTGATTTGGTTCCTATCTGATGCCCTTTCAAGTTTGAAGAGATGTGGCTAAAAGATAATATTAATGTCACAAGGAGCCCCTAGGATTAATACCAAAAAGCCTTCTCTTTGGGGAAAAAACTTCAATTCTTGAAAAGTAAACTTAAACAATAAAACAAGGAACATTTATAAACTTGAAGAGAAACTCAGAATTGAGAAGGAATTGGAAATTCTAAACTCTAAGATTGCTATCCAAGGGTTGTCAAAAGAGGAGTACATCGAAGAAAAGGCTCTTACATTCTCTATTTTGAAAGATTTTAGCTAGAGAGATCTTCTAGTGCCAAAAATCTAGAGAGTGTTGGCTCAAGGAAGGTGACAGTGATACAAGTTCTTTTATAGCTCAGTAGAGGCAAGGAGGACCCTTTACAAAATCTTTGAGATAAAGACAACTTTTGAGCATTGCTTACAATAAAGAAGACCTAGCCCAGCAAAACAAAACACTTCTTAGGACTATTGAGTTGGATGGGGTATAGAAAGCACTTTTTTCTATGGTAGGGGATAAGTCCCTGGGCCTGGACGACTTCCCATCTTCCTTCTTTCAACAATTTTGGGATGTGGTTGGTTTAGATACTTGGGAAGTTGTTGAAGAATCAAGATCCAACTCATACATGTCCAAAGAGCTAAATAGCATCCTAGTCACTTTTATTCTTAAGGAGTCTACGCAATCTTTTGAGGACTCCAATCCAATATCATTGTGCAACATAGTTTAGGAGATTGTGTCAAAAGTAATGAAGAACAAACTATAGACTCCATAAGGATATTATCTTAGAGGAGTAAAGTGGCTTTGTGCCAAGAAGATCAATAGAAAAGGGCATGATCATTGCTCACAAAGCCATCCATTCTAGTAGACTGGCAAAAAGCTGGCAGAATGTTAGTGAAATTAGATATTCAGAAAGCTTATGATCAAGTGGGTCATACTTTTCTGTTAAAAGTTTTAGAGAAATTTGGCTTTAATTTGAAGTAGGTGTCACAGGTTAGAAGTTTCATTTTCTCTCGGATGACTTAAATGTTGGTTGTTAGGGATATTTTGCTTTTACCAGCGATTTGAGACAAGGGTATCCTCTTCCCCATTTATTTTTATTTTTATGGTAGAGGTGTTTAAGCCGCTTATTACCAAAATCAAGAGAGATGGTAGATGGAAGCGAATTAAAATAGATGATTGTGGAACTTACTACACATCTATAGTTCGATGATGATATCATTCTCATAGGAAATCTTCCCTAAGGGAATCCTACGTGATTAGATCCATTCTAGAAAAATATTTTGAGGCTTCGGGGCAAAAAGTTAATTGGCATAAGTTAGAGACTCATAATTATTTCTTTTAAATGACTCTTTTGAGAAGCAAAGAGAGATTTCAAGGATTTTGAAGGTTAAGACTAGGAAGTTGTATGGAAAATTCTTGGGTATACCTCAATTTGCAAATGCTAGTAGATCATGACTTTGGAACAAGCTGGTGGATAATTGTGTAAGGTAAACTAGAAGGATGGAAGAGAAAATATATGTAATGTCCCCTTTCTAGCATTCATAGCATGATGTTGTCGTTAGCCTATTTCCCCATGGTCCCGTAGGCTAACCAGGACATTAAAAGGACTTAGAGGCCATTTGGTCTAACAGTTTCAGTTGCAGGTCTTTTTGAGGGGTTTTGAGCCAACTTTGGGCATACTTACTATTTATAGTAAGTCATCTTGGATATGGTCGGACATCTAGTGGCAGCGGTATGTCGATGGTAATTGTTTAAAATCGACAAAAAGACTTGTTTATCATTGATAAGATTTGTTATGCATTGATAAAGCTATTTTATAAAGTTAAGTTTAAATATTTAACTTTATTAATGCATAGACTATAGTTTGTGGGAAATATTTAAATTAAAAGAGTCCCCTTTATTTTATAACACATTGGAGACATAAGTTACATAAAGGGAGTTATGTTTTATCCCACATTGAGAAAATGAAGGATTGAGCTCTTGTGAGAACACTATAAAAGAAAGGGAAGAGCTTCTTTTTAGTATGCTTGGAAATATGAAAGAAATTGGGAAATTTTCTGGAGATTATATCTCAATAGTTTGAAGGATGAAATCCCTTCAAGCTAAAAATCTTGACGCCATTGAAAGATATGGTCTTGAGATTCAACATAGTAGCAATCCGGAAAAGTAGTCCGAAAAAGCGGAACCGAAAAAGCAGGCTGAAAAAGCGGGCACAAAAAAGCAAGTCGAAAAAGCAGTTCGAAAAAAACAAAGTAGAAGGGCCAGCATAGAAGAAAATTATTACAGCCATCTACAACCAGGTTCTTTTGTTAGTATTGCTTTTTAGGGTGTTATAAGCTTTCAACTATAAGTGTGCATTACACTAGCATTATCATTTTGTAATCCATGTAAATGCCAAAGTCTTGGCCATATTTCATAAGCATTGTAATTTTCATTGCAATTAAGAAGATAATAGCTGCTGGTGTCATTTAAGCAATTTAATATCATTATTTATCAGCTAGTTAGTTTGCATACCAACTGTTTGTAAAAATGCCAGTTGGTTGTAAGTGTTCATTTCTCATGCTTAAATCATATATATGCATTGAATATTGTCAAAATTAGTAGCACACTCATGTTAGCTCAAAATTATTACAGCCATCTACAACCAGGTTCTTTTGTTAGTATTGCTTTTTAGGGTGTTATAAGCTTTCAACTATAAGTGTGCATTATACCAGCATTATCATTTTGTACTCCATGTAAATGCCAAAGTCTTGGCCATATTTCATAAGCATTGTAATTTTCATTGCAATTAAGAAGATAATAGTTGCTGGTGTCATTTAAGCAATTTAATATCATTATTTATCAGCTAGTTAGTTTGCATACCAACTATTTGTAAAAATGTCAGTTGGCTGTAAGTGTTCATTTCTCATGCTTAGATCATATATATGCATTGAATATTGTCAAAATTAGTAGCACACTCATGTTAGGTCATTCTGTAGTCCATTGTAGTCTTCTAGCACAAGATTCTCATTGATGCAAATTGAAGAAAAAGTCATTTGAAGCCAGCTGAAATACTATATCAGTCATACGTCCCTTGTATGTGAATTGTTTGATGAAATTCCTTGAGCTTTCATCAGCATTTTTGAGAGCAGATTTGAGGAGGGTTATTACAGTGGTATCAGAGCTTGCTTGCAAAGTGTTTGACGAAATGTCAAACAACTAAAGTATAAAGATTTTTGGTGTTTGAAGAAGTTATAACTTATTGGGGTTATTACAGTGGTATCAGAGCGGTTTCCTACCATCCTGTGGAGGTCTTATTGGAATTTGGATTAGCCAGATAGAGAGAAAAATGTTTGACAAAATGAATGCCAGTCCAGATCAGGGAAAGGAAAGATTCTTACAATTATTAGACACCTTAGCACAGGGACAGCGATCAGCAAAGCAGAGAGCACAGGAACAGAGTCAGAGATTTGAGCTTATGATGCAGATGATGGCTCGTCAAATGGGGTTGAATGCTAACGTAGGTGGAGGAAATAATCAGAATGGTAATAATCAGAATGGGAATAATCAGGATGGGACACATAATGGAGGTGAACAAGTTGGGAACAATTTCGGTTATGCACCCCAGCAAGCTAGGACAGTGAGTTCGAGGCCCATGATTCCCACATTTCCTCCTAGAGCTCCAGAGCAGCCCATACCAGAGTCCCAGATCACTGATATACAAGACCAGCTGAGGAAAGATTGGGAAGCTGGAGGTCAAGATTTTACTGCTGCAATTACCTTTAGGGAGTATATAGATGTGCGGATGAAGCATATGCCTCGTGGACATGACAAGAACCAGAGCTATGAGCTACGGAAGAAAGTAGGGAAACTTCAATTACCATATTATGATGGCTCGGGGAAGTCTACAGCAAGAGCTTGGGTTCAAAGGCTTGACACATACTTTCAAATGAACCCTATGCCTGAGGAAGAAGCTATTAAGTATGCAGCAATTCACCTTGATGGGTTAGCAGACGAGTGGTGGCATCATGGTATGGTCACTATGGGTCATGCACACATTACCTCATATGTGGAGTTTAAGGAGACACTAATTGAACATTTTGATAGGCCTAAGGATCGTACCTTCCCTATGACAAGCAGAAACTTGTATGAGGAGTTTAACAAACATACTGATTTGATACAGGGAGACATTAGCATATCTTCAGGTAATGGTTTATTTGCATCATCTTCATAGGTAGAAGGGGTTACAGACATTGTGCAGGTTGAGCCAGAAGGTGATATCACAGGCACACCAGATTGTGCGATTGACACAGATAGTGATTCCAGTACAGTTGGGCTGGATGAAGTTACAACAGTTGAGGATACTGTCATGTTTGAGGATAGCATAGTTGATTAGAAAGTGAGCATTCAGGACTTTGCAGAAAGTGAGTATCAGGCACAGTTGGATGCTTCTTCACATGAGATAGAGGCTAGTAGCTCTTTACTTAGTTTGGCACACCAGCTGAAGACAAGGGACAAGAATATTGTCATGGCTTTATCTCATCATGATAGGATACATGGATTGATTGAGAATCACATTTGAATGATTCAACTGCAAGAGAGACAAAAAGGAGTCACAACAGGTTCTTCTTGTGACGACTTACAGCAGATCAAGGAAGGCATGGAGGCAATAAAGTTGGCTCTCCAGGATTTTGAGAGACATGTGGACGAGCGTTGTCTTGAGGTGAGTTTAGTTTGGGAGTTAGCGCATATAGCAGGGACTCAGTTTCCTTTTACAGTCGGGTCACATATTGATGATGATATGAGTACGTCTAGCATTCACACTCCGGATTCAGAGACTGTAGACAGGTGCGTGAAGTCAGTTGGTATTGTTCACATTACTCAGGTGAGAAGTTTACTTGAATTGCCAGTTGGTTTCCGTTCATGGATTAGATGTTGGGATCCTTATCTTAGTGCTTGGGATCGTTTTGATCAGAGATATTTATCATTCTTTGGTAGTAGTATCTGTTGCACCATCATGGACTTGATTAGTAGCTTGCCAGGTGTAGTTCTCATCCATGCCAACAGCTTGTTTGATGCTGGAATTAGTTTTTACACACTTTTGTTGGGCATTGTTCATGTATCCAGTCGACCATTCTTGTTGGAATGGGTTGATGATCTCTTAGATATGACAAAGCTTACAGAAGAGTCCCAAGATCTAATTATTACAGATGACACCCAGGGGGATGTTGTGGACAGTTTTGAGGACTTAGTCTCCTCAACAGTTTCCTTTGATACAGAGGTTTATGTTGATGCCTCAGTCACTCTATTTGATGATACAAGTTCAGCAGTTGGACTGCAAAATTTGGATGGTAGTATTACAAATGATAGTCATTTTGAGGTTACTCCTTTGGACAGTGTACTAGGGGTAGAGTATAGGAGTTTGACGAGTCAGCACAATCATGTGTCTAGTCAGCTGAGAGTTTCCGAGCGAGACATTTCTATCGCTTGCGAGCATTTCGATGTTGCTCGTCAGTTGTTAGTAGTTTATGGATGGGGTTCTCCTGCTAGTGATGAGCAAGGAGGCAATTATCTTTCCTTTATAGAGATCCACTCTTTATGGGAGGCTATCCGAATTCTGAGACAAAATTATATGCAGTTGGTAGCCAATAGAGATTATCTTATGGAGTGGGGCAGTACAACATATGACGCATTATTGGTCAAGGAAGATGAGGTGAGTAAGCTTACTCAACAGCTTGAGGTGACTTCTGAGTTTCTTGAGAGTACACAGTTGGCCTTCAAGGACTCACAGTTTCATTTAGTTGAGGTGACCATGGAGTTGGAACAACTTCAGTCTTTACTAGATTCTGTACAGTCACTGACCGCGGTGTCTGGTGATCTGAGGATGTCCATGGTCGAGGTTGATAGAGGCAGTGGAGATGAGGATATATCTATCCATGACACTAGTACTAGCATATTTGGTCCGTTTCCACTGGAGGCAGGTTCAGCTGAGTTGGGCGCTGCAGCTGAGCATTGTGGATGAGTCTTTGACTGGGATTGGTTGTTTTTACCAGCATTATACTGTAGAATATGTTCATCGGTTTGCTTTTGATCCATGTGTTGAGGAGTTGATGGCAGACAGGTTTGGTCTGGGCTCTCGTTTTTGCTATCTACCGTGTAATGACTATACACCATCAGCAATGCATGGGTGTTATGGTTATGAGACAGTGGCCGATGATCTGCAGAGTTGTGTTAATTGTAGCAGGTGTGCAGTGTGTGGATTCTCTGTATTTGGTGCAGTTTCATGCGGGAGTATTCATCGTTGTTGCAAAATTGTATTGTACATTCCACATAGGCTAGTGGGATGTGTTGATGGTATTTACTATGTTGGCAGTTTGGGTTATCTACTCTACTTGGGTTCTGATATTTCGGGAGCTTGTTTCTCATGGGCTCCTGACTTTGGAGTTTGGGTGAGTTGTATTCGCCAATTTGATTATGGATTCCTCTTGGTTAATTTTCAGAGGTTGTTGCAGGAGCCTATGTTGACTAACAGCAGTATAGTTCATGACTACATTTGGGATCCAGGTGGATGGATTGGGTTGTTGTTCGACCATTGCTTGGGGACAAGCAATTTTTGGGAAGGGCGGACTGTAATGTCCCCTTTCTAGCATTCATAGCATGATGTTGTCGTTAGCCTATTTCCCCATGGTCCCGTAGGCTAACCAGGACATTAAAGGGACTTAGAGGCCATTTGGTCTAGACAGTTTCAGTTGCAGGTCTTTCTGAGGGGTTTTGAGGCAACTTTGGGCATACTTACTATTTATAGTAAGTCATCTTGGATATGGTCGGACATCCAGTGGCAGCGGTATGTTGATGGTAATTGTTTAAAATCGACAAAAAGACTTTTTTTATCATTGATAAGATTTGTTATGCATTGATAAAGCTATTTTATAAAGTTAAGTTTAAATATTTAACTTTATTAATGCATAGACTATAGTTTGTGGAAAATATTTAAATTAAAAGAGTCCCCTTTATTTTATAACACAGTGGAGACATAAGTTACATAAAGGGAGTTATGTTTTATCCCACATTGAGAAAACGAAGGATTGAGCTCTTGTGAGAACACTATAAAAGAAAGGGAAGAGCTTCTTTTTAGGATGCTTGGAAATATCAAAGAAATTGGGGAATTTTTTGGAAATTATATCTCAATAGTTTGAAGGACGAAATCCCTTCAAGCTGAAAATCTTGACGCGATTGAAAGATATGGTCTTGAGATTCAACATAGTAGCAATCTGAAAAAGCAGATACGAAAAAGCAGGTTGAAAAAGCGGGTACAAAAAAGCAGTCCGAAAAAGCAGAACCGAAAAAGCAGGCCGAAAAAAGTAGTTCAAAAAAAGCAAAGCAGAAAGGGTAGCATTGAAGGAAATTATTACAGCCATCTACAACCAGGTTCTTTTGTTAGTATTGCTTTTTAGGATGTTATAAGCTTTCAACTGTAAGTGTGCATTATACCAGCATTATCATTTTGTAATCCATGTAAATGCCAAAGTCTTGGCCATATTTCATAAGCATTGTAATTTTCGTTGCAATTAAGAAGATAATAGTTGCTGGTGTCATTTAAGCAATTTAATATCATTATTTATCACCTAGTTAGTTTGCATACCAACTGTTTGTAAAAATGCCATTTGGCTGTAAGTGTTCATTTCTCATGCTTAGATCATATATATGCACTGAATATTGTCAAAATTAGTAGCACACTCATGTTAGGTCATTGTGTAGTCCATTGTAATCTTCTAGCACAGGATTCTCATTGATGCAAATTGAAGAAAAAGTCATTTGAAGCCAGCTGAAATACTATATCAGTCATATGTCCCTTGCATGTGAATTGTTTGATGAAATTCCTTGAGCTTTCATCAGCATTTTTGAGAGCAGATTTGAGGAGGGTTATTACAATAAATCACCTCGGTAGAGAGATTTAATGCTGAAATTTGTGATTTCAGCGATTCCAATCCACTTTGTCTTGCCTAAGAATACCAAAGAAAACTATCCACTTTGTTGAAGAATGGTTAAGAAAATTCTTATTGAATTTCTTTGTTGGCATGGGATAATATTTGTAGGCCGAGAAATGCTAGGGTTGTAGGGATCAAGAGGTAGAAGCTCATGAATAAAGCAATGGGAGCCTTATCCTAATCAAAGTTTTGTTAAACTTCTGCAAGCCAAATATCTGGATATTTCAATGCATGATAGAATTATTAGTATTAGAAGTCTCCCTACGAGATCTTCTATATGGAACTTTATGCTTTCATGCAGACCAGTGGTTATTGAGCACCTCACTTGGAAGATTGGAGATGACAAATTCTCTTCCTTTTGGGGAGATTCTTGGGAGACATTTGAAGCCTTATTTATGGATAACAACTTAGAGGTAAAAAGGGCCATAGAGGGGTGGTGGGAAGAAAAGTGGTTGATCTCATGGAATGGATCAGCGCTAATGGGCTAGACATCTAGCAATGGGAATAGTCTACAAATCTGTATTTATCTCAAAATATTGAAGGATAGACTCGAGAACATTTTTGCATCCAAACAACTCCTCTTAGAAATGCAAGCTGAGTTATTGTGGTGTGGGGTGAAAAGTGGTAAATACTTGTGAAGATTGGGTATAATTTGCTAGAAGCTGAACTCAAGGAGGAAAGATGGTCTTTTCATCTATGTGGGACCAAACAGTGTCTTCTCAAGGTGGTCTCTTTTGCATGTCTTGCATTGAGAATTTGAGAGGAAGGATTGTTACAAGTTACAGACTTAATAAAATTGGATTCTGGAGTCCTTTTAGATGTCTATTGTGGAGAAAAAATGGAGAATTTGCAGATATCTATTAGAACACTATACTTTTTCAAGGGAGTGTTAGGCCTTTGTCTTGAGGAAATTGCCTTGGTGGATTCTGCCCCCTTCTTCACTCAAGGAAATGTTCCAAGTATGGAAAACCAATCAAAGAAAGTTTTTGTATTCCAGTCTTTGGAAACTTGTCCTTTCTCTAGTCATTTGGGAGATCTGGAAAGACAAGAATGGACACATTTTTCAAAATAAGGAGAACTTAGGAAGAATTTGAAGCATAATTGAGAATGCAATCTCAAAATTGGTAAGTTCAGCAGCATCTCAAGTGATTGATAGTGATCTCTTGAGTAATTGTCCCTTTATAAGTTCAGCAATATCTCAAGTGAGTGATAGTGATCTCTTGAGTAATTGTCCCTTTACTAGATTCAAGCATGTTAATGGGCTATAGAGGGTTAATCCTTCCAAAGTCAAGGAAAGTTTGAAGGTTTGGCTACCTCTAGAAGAAGGGCGGATAGAGATCATATTTGTTGGGGCTTCCAAGGGTAATCTAGGGCCATCAGGAGCAATCTGTATCGCCAAGGATTGGAGAGAAACATGTTAGCATGGAGCATGTAGAAGCTCGAAATAGTCACTAACAATATAGAAAAAGCATATGCAACCTTTCTAATGATGAAGCTAGCCAAGAAATTATCTCTTCCTAAGCTACATTTTGAAGGAGTTTCACAAATCATTAGGAATGCAATCATTAAAGGAGTTGCTAATGGAGAATTGACAAATTGTAAAGGTGATCCGACAACTTCTATCAATAGTCAATAACTTAAAAAATTTGCACGTTAAGCAAGACTCCAATATGGAAGTGGATGACTTTTCAAACTTGGCAGTATATTTGGCTGGGGAACCTAAGATTGTCACTTTGGCTGAAGATAGAGATGCACCTAAGGTTAGGAAGACTGTTAATGGAGATAGTAGGGCCTCTGGAAGGGGCTTAGGAATCATGTGCAAGGAAAAATTCTCATTCCTCAAGAGAACACCATCTTCCTTCTTTATTACTTAAGTGCCAAACTTTTTGCATTTTTCTTTCCCAAGCTGTGTTGTTGTGCAAGGTGTTTGGTGAGGTGGTTTAGTATGAAAATACAGGCCAAGTTCTCCTTCCCTACAGGAAAGACAATTATGGCTTTTTGGAGAAGAATTTCTTAGAGGAGATTGTGCAATGTTTTCCTCTTCGAATACAAGGATGTCATGCTACAAATCAAAATCATTCTAGGCTATGATTTTTGTAGGCCAAATATTAATATTGCACAAATGTAGACATTTCTTCTCCTTTCATGGCATGGTGTTGTGAACTTGGTTCAAAGGAGGACACCAACAGGCTTTTGTTGTAGTATGTGTGTGTGTGTGTAAAGACTGGCATGGAGGGATGGATTTTTTCCTTATCAATTTGAGACCAAGTGAAGGGTTCACAGTGCTAAGGTGTGTAAATTCAAATAGTCAAGTTTACTCCTCTTCGACCTTTCCTCCTTTGGGATATGAGTACTATGAAGTGTGAAAAACTACATCTCAAATTGGCTTTAGTAGCCTCAATCACTACTTCCTAGTCAAGGATTGTCAACTTGCAAAAGCCCCAACTGCAGAGATGTAAGAGACGTCGAGACGATGAAGACAGCCATAGGTAGTAAAATTGGAGCACACAAATGGTCATGGCCACACTTGTAGGAGGTGACAATCTTGTAGGTTAGGGTTTTGGGGGGGTTTTTATTCCACTGTAATTTGCTCTGATCATGGTAGTGTTTTGATTCTTTGGTGATGTTTTATGTGGAACTCTTGGAGTTACCTACATGCATACACACATATTTCACGATGCGATTGCATTGATGTATTATGCGCTTGTAGGCCCTTGTATAAGGGTGTTTGGTTGTTTGATTCTTTTGGTTTGATCCCTTTCTAAGTGATTGGAATTGGGTGGGGTTTTTTGGTGGGTATCATTATTATTAGACTTAGTTTTAGCCTTTGACTATGTTTTGGTAATTATGTAATTATTTTAATATTGGTAAAATATACATATTTATTGAATTAAAAAACTGTCCTAGTAACTTGTAATAGTCCAATTCAAGATCACTTAACAAGTATAAGAATAGATTCTCCTTAAAGCATTTAATGGAGAAATAAAAAATTAAAGCATCCTACATACCTTACTAGTTTCTAAATGGAAGTCATAAATTCTCGGTCTGGTAAGACAATATCACATTTAGTAATTGATGGTGTCATACTTCTTTGATGGACCAAATTTGTAACTATTGTTTTTCTCTTCTCAAACTGCGGGGCTCCTATTGGGTACTCCTTGGGTGTTGCCTGGATGCCCAAGAGTAGCCTAGGTGTACTCAAGGATGAACTGGCATCATACTAGGACCAAGATTGCAACCATTCATGTACCTTAGTCAAATATGGACTTGCTAACATAGTTCAGATGAAGTATTTGTAAATGTCATTTGGACATTTGTAATTTCATTGAGTAGATTAACTCTAGATTCTCTGGAGTTATTTTGTATAGTTGAAGTTTTTTATAATTGATTGTAGCTTTACATATAGATTAACAATTTTAAAAGATGTCTAAGAGAAGCGTTCTCTCATGGATGCAATGATTATTGACAAATACACAAAATGGGTTGGTAGAAGCATATGTAATTGTAGATGTAAATTCAATCTCTACAACCTCCATATGTGCTTTTATACTTCTGATTGACTATTTCCTTCATGAAGTCATCTGGTGTTCACATGTCTAAATTTTTACTATTTGATGTAGATTTATTGGTCTTTGCTAGTGATCAGCATTTGTCTTTGCTTTTCCTTCGAATATTTGTTCTACCACCAATTATTGTTTGTTTTTTCTTTTCTTTGGCTTGAAGGAAATTGAGTCAATCGTTTATGATTGATAGTTTATACTCCTATAAATATGGAAATCTTGTTACAAGCCTTGACCACTGAGAGTTTGACACTTGCAGCTGTGGCAAAAACATAGTCAATAGCAAACTATATATATCTATATATATATATATATATATATATATATATATATATATATATATATATATATATATGCCAAATCCCCATGATAAACTTGTATGGTGTGTACGGTTGTGAATTTGTTCATAGCTTTTGGTTTAAGTTACATTTGAAGGAGCTTCACCATATATCTTGTAGCATGGTTTTTATGTATACGGTATACCAATATACTTCGACCTTGTGACCAAGCTCAATAGAAAACTAAGCCTTGCAATCATTTAGTATTCCCCTATTAAAACCTATCTGTCAAATCCCCATGATAAACTTGTATGGCATGTAGAGTTGTAAGTTTGTTCATAGCTTTTTGTTTCAAGTTACATCTGTAGGAGCTTCCCATATAATTTGTAGTGTGGCACTAATGTATCCCAATATGTTTAGACCTCGTGATCAAGCTCAAGAGAAAACTTAGCGCACCCCTACTAAAACCTATCTCAACAGTAAAAACAAATCATAGTTTTATTTTGGTGTTGATGAACCCAGACAATCTAGTACAAAGTGCAAGGACCCATGCTCAGAGTTTGTGGGCCAAACTTGGCATGGAATTCTGACTAGCTAAATAATTATTGTAGCTTCCTTTCTACCAAGCATGGAAAACTTGATAAGTCAAGAGAAATGAGTCAATGTGGGTAACAAACTAGTAGCATTTTGAAACAAGAATGAAGGCTTAACTCATTCTCATCACTGTTGACCTAAATAAATCCTCGTCCTCCAAATAGTAGTTTGTATTACTGTTTGGTATATGATGAAGCCTATGGTGAGGTCAATTAGGGTTTTGGATTTTGTTTATACATTTTTCTTATATTTTCCCTTTGTGGTAGATCTTTATATTGTAGGTGATTTCTCTTGCTTGGCATGGATCAAGAGATGCCTTGGGATACCTAGGTGTTTACTCCATACATAATCAGTGGGTGGGAGATGCATCCCCAAATAGGTTAAGTGTTTCTCTATTCTCTAGGAATGTGTCATTCAACTATTGTTGTACAATTTCCTCCATATATTCAAGGCTTCCATAAAATATCATTTGCATTTAGCTTTTAATCTATTTGAGTGATAGTAAAATTATTTTTACACAAGATCTTATTCATCTTTCATAATTTAGTTACTCTTTCATGATCAATGTAGTCAGGGTTTATCAAAGATTCATCCAGATTTCTGCAGTAATAATTTTATGCAGAACAAATTTCATTACGAGTGTTTTATCCCATCATGGGTTTGGAATTTGTAGGTTTGTTGCAAACAAGGAAGTTCTGTTCAAGGAGATACCTTATATTCTATTATTATTTCAACCCTTCTTAATGTTTTAGTGACATACAGTTATGCTCTTCTCTCTATATAATGATGAAAAGAATCTAACAACATTATTCATTGCTTGTTTTATGAAGGTTGTGAAGTCTATAATTTGGGGACTGGCCAAGGCACTTCTGTTCTTGAAATGGTGGCTGCATTTGAAAAGGCATCAGGGAAGGTGAGAAAAAATAATTCAACATATTTTTCTGTCAAATACATAGCTGTTTATAGAACTAATATATTGTTGAACTTGCAAATTTCAGAAAATTCCTCTTAAATTTGTTGATCGCCGACCTGGAGATTCTGAAACTGTGTATGCATCTACAGAGAAGGCTGAGAAGGAATTAAACTGGAGGTATGTATTTGACATATTTTTGTTTGTATTTTCTTGATGGTTGTGGAGGTGGTTTAAATTTTTTATCAGACATTTAAGCATCAAAAATTAATCATCTGATGTGGGCATTGCAGAGCTCAGTATGGAATAGAGGAGATGTGTCGTGACCAGTGGAATTGGGCAAGAAAAAATCCTTGGGGCTATAAATCAGCGAAGACAACTGATTGAACCTTAAAAGTGCTCTCTACTTTTTATACAGGAAAATGTAAAAACTCTTTGATAGATTTGGCAATGACTTAAGATGGATTTCAGGAGGTGCTCCGGTTTATTATACAGGAGCCCCTTGTACAAAATAGAGTAGCAATGCTGTTTGAAAGATGCTGCAATGATTGAGGGGGTTTAGTTTTCCCATAAGTGCATATTCAACATCTGTTCACCCTGGTGGAAATTTTTAAATCTTTGACAAAGGTGCATATTTTTAAGGAAACTATAATCATCAGTTATAGGAAAACAGTCGTACAGGTTGAATAAGAGTTTGATCTAGCCATTTGCCTCATTGGCTACTGAAAGTTTCCACCAACAAAGTGCAGATTGTAATTTGAGCTGCCGTGCGGAAACTTATGATGCATTAGCATAGGAACATAAACATCAACGGTAGTCATTATTCAAAATAGCTTATCAGGGCTCTCAAGAAGATAGTATCGATCGATGGCTGCATGAGATGAGTTGGTTGTGATTATTAATGCAAGTTTCTACATCAAGCATCTGTGATTTATGGTTGATATAATGGTTAACTTGTGCATTTGGGCAGTTTGCAAGGAGTAAATAGTTTTAAACACAATCAAAAAATTATTTGAATAATGAAAAGTACTACGAAAAACTTAAAAATTCAAGAGGCTCTGTTGTTTTTTGTAGAAGACAGGAGTAGGTGCGTTAACCAATACCTCTGACTACTAAGAGCAGCTTTTGAGCTTTGTGACTATTTTTGGAAATGCATGATTTTAGATAATAAGGTCTGATGCATTTTTCAGACACAGCAACATCGGTAGTATTTTTAACGTCCAGCCTTGATGTAATGATCTTCTACAGCCTTCTCAATTCTCTCCACACCGAATAAAATGTGCAAAAGACAGCTGTCGTTGAGTTGGCATGCTTATCTCAGGTGCTGCTGAAACAATCTAAAATATAGTGTTTTATTCGAGGAGTGCGGAGGAATTGCAAAATATAGACATCCTTTCTTTCCATGCTTCTGTAGGTCTTGGCCTCCTTTTTCATATGGGAGTCCATAAGAGATGACAATTAAGTGAGCAATGAGAAGTTGGCTCTCTATATTTTCTGCTACTTATGTATGCTTTATCCTAGTATACAAGCAAACTTATATAAAACAAATTCTTTAGCTCTTTGTTATTTTTGTAAGATAAATGTTTTAAAAAAAAAAAATTGGCATACAAAGTCTTTTAAACCTTCTCTACACACCCCTTGCAACTGAGGTAGGGGTCCCATGAGGAGAGCTTGGGCTCTATTTTTAGGGAATAGAGGTCCCATGAGAATTTTTTGGGGGTTAAAAGGATTCTTTAGAATATTTTCCTCCAAAAATATGAGCCCTATTTTAAAGTCCTTTTAGTTTGAGCCAGTGAAGTGGATCGGGAAATAGTCCCACCGGCTTAGGGAAAGTTATGGCAAGATTTGCTCATTTTTTTCCACTAAAAAATAAAGTTTTACTTTTTTTAAAATATTTTTAAAATTTTAAATCTTCCAAGCTTCAACAAATTTAGAAGAGAACAATCCAAAGATATATATACTCAATCACTATGTGAGAGTGTTGTCTTCAAAATAAAACTTTGTTGGCCTTGTTTTCTATAATCAAAGAAAGTTGGAATTCTTATTTTCTATAATTGAAGAAAGTCACGATTCTTGCCAAGTGTTTTATTCCAGTAGTGTGGAGGAATTGCAAAATATACACACTTTCTTTCCATCCTTTTGTAGGTCTTGTCCTCTTTTTCATATGGGAGCCAATAAGAGATGACAATTAAGTGAGCAATGAGAATGTTGGCTCTCTATATTTTCTGCTACTTATGTATGCTTTATCCTAGGTACACATGTAGAACTTATATAAAACAAATTCTTTAGCTCTTTGTTATTTGTAAGATAAATGTTTTAAAAAAAAAAAAAAATGGCATACAAAGCCTTTTCAACTTTCTCTTTCACACACGCCCCTCGCAAATCCCTCTCAACTAAGGCTGGGGCCCCATGAGGAGAGCTTGGGCTCTATTTTTAGGGAATAGAGGTCCCATGAGAATTTTTTGGGGTTAAAGAATTCTTTAGAATCTTTTCCTCGAAATATATGAGCCTTGTTTTTTAGTCCTCAAAGTTTGAGCAGGTGAAAAATAGGTGGGTCTAGAAATAGCCCCATTGGCTTAGGGAAAAGTTATGGCACATAGCAAGTTGTGCTCATTTTTCCCACTAAAAAATAAAGCTTTTTACCTTTTTAAAAATATTTTATGTATTTTAAATCTTCCAAACTTTCCCAAATTTAGAAGAGAACAATCCAAAGATATATATACTCAATCACTATTTGAGAGTATTGTCTTCAAAGTAAAACTTTGTTGGCCTGGTTTTCTATAATCGAAGAAAGTCACAATTTTTGTTTTCTATAATTGAAGAAAGCCACAATTCTTGCTAGTGTCAATTTGCATCCCTACATTTCTACCAAAACATTCAAGTGCATGTAAATGTCCTTGCAATGTGTGAGCTAGTTTAGCAATTAGAAAAGGTAATTTGCTTATAAAAAAGCTTGACCACTATAATGTTGTAAATTGCATTATGTGTAATTTTGCATCACATATGCCTTATTTAGTTCTAACTAAGAATTCATCATTTTAATTTTTAATTTTTAATTTTTAATCTCGATTTTGAAACATTTGTGGACACCATATATATCAAATTTCTCATCTAGTCGGTCTAGAAATATGTATGACACATTAATGTATTTTGTGTCAAATCTTGCAATTTTGGTAGTCACATAAAAGTATCACCAAAGTTAATCCTAATGTATCTATTTATTAAGTGGGTATTATTATCCATTTAATTAATATATTGTCATTTTATTATAGGTAAAATACCGTGAGGCCCAAGATTGTGTTTATATTAAAAAATCATCTCAATTGGGCACCAAAGATCAGAGATGGATAGGTATCCTTGGTGTAGCCCTTACATAAATATTTTAGAGTAATTTAATTGACTTTAGCTCTTGTTTTTATTTTTCGAACTTATAACTTTACTCTTGATAATTCCTTGTGAATACAACATGGAAGTTAAAGTTGACTACAATCAAGTCGGAAAGAAAAGAAGTATGCTTCATAATCATAAATGAAACTTATCTCCTATTGACTTTCTTTTAAATTAAAATAGTATAAAGGAAAAGCTCTGAATAACCAAAAATATGTCACTTGCTAACATTTAACTTCCTTGATATCAACTAAACTTAACATGTTTATTTTAACAATAAAAGTTCTAGACCAAGTTTGCTTCAAGAACAAATGTCTAACATATACTTATCATTTTAGCTTGTCTTATTTGAATTTCTTTTACATCTGCTTTTTTGTTAGCAAGATTATTTGTTTCTTTATTATCTAACCTACAAATATGTTTTATGATTGTTTCTTTGAATTGAGGGCATATTCAAGTTTAGCATTAAGGATCTAGTTTGGGGTCTCCCTTTTTCTTAACACATTTAAGATAATTTGTGAGTTTCCTTCAATAACTAGTTTGTTAATATCTATCCCTCTACTTAGAGCTTGACCTTCTACCAGGTCTTCTAATTTAACTAAGTTATTAGACATTTCTCCCAAAGGTTTGGTGTGTTTAGTTAGACATGATCTGTTATCTAAACAAATAATACATCCTAAGCCTATTGGTCTTGGATTACCTCTAGAAGTCCTAGCAAAATATAAATTTGACCACCCCGCAGAAGGAGGTTCCCATTTACATTCTTTCCTAGTAATCTTGTTGGATTTTGTGTATATCATTGGTGGATTAATTAGAATAAACTAATTTTTACGCATATATGCATCCCACAATGAATTATTGTCATTATTTGTTATTATTTAATTATCAAAACTTTTATGTGACTCATTATATCAATTTATAAATTAATCAACTTATTTGATGAATCCTTAATCTACTTAGATCATTTGTATTGTCTTATTTGAATCTCTCCTCCATCTACTCCTTTGTTAGCAAGATTATTTGCTTCTCTATTACTTTCCCTATAAATACATTTTATGATTGTTTTTTCAAATTTATTAACAATGGCTAGGGCATATTCAAGTTTAGCATTAAGGATCTAGTTTGGGGTCTCTCTTTTTCTTAATGCATTTAAGATAATTTGAGTCTCCTTTGATAACTAATATTTGTTAATATATATCCCTCTACTTGGAGTTTGGCCTTCTACCAGGTCCTCTAATTCAACTAAGTTATTAGACATTGTTCCTAAAGGTTTGGCGTGTTTAGTTAAACATGATCTATTATCTAAACAAATAATACATCCTAAACTTGCTGGTCTTGGATTACCTCTAGAAGCCTCATCAAAAATTAAATTTGACCACCCTACAGGAGGATATTCCCCTTTACATTCTTTCTTAGTGATCTTGTTTGATTTTGTGTATCATTGGTGGATTAATTAGATTTAACTAATTTATATGCATATATGCAGTCCATAATGAATTATTTCATTATTTTTTATTATTTAATTACCAAATCTTTTATGTGACTCATTATATCAATTTATAAATTAATCAACTTATTTGATGAATCCTTAATCTAGTTAGATCTATTTTATTGTCTTATTTGAATCTCCTCCATGTGCTCTGTTGTTAGCAAAATTATTTGCTTCTCTATTACCTTCCTTGTAAATATGTTAATTTATGATTGTTTCTTTGAATTAATCAACAATGGCTAGGGCATATTCAAGTTTAGCATTAAGGATCTAGTTTGGGGTCTCTCTTTTTCTTAATACATTTAAGTTAATTTGTGAGTCTCCTTCGATAACTAATTTGTTAATATCTATAAGCAGCCCAAAGACAGTAAGTAGAGGGATAGATATTAACAAATTAGTTATCAAATGAGACTCACAAATTAACTTATAATTTTTTGGTTCTTTGGGTTGCTTACTAATTTGTTAAAATTATTTCGATTGGGTCTTTGGGCTACTTACTGTGGTCTTCTCTTTATGCCTTCTTTCTCTAGTCTTGGTCTTTTATGTTTTGACCTTTTTGTTTTAGGGGTCTCCTTTGTTGGTCGTTGTCCTCATTTTGTGTGCAATCTTCCTCCTCTCCTCCTCCCCCCTTGTCCTTTTATTGGGAATCCAGCTGCTATCTATCTCATTTCTCCTTCTCTTCTCTTGCATGCATCCTGATGATGGATGACAAAGTGTGATCTGAAACGTTGATGTAAAAAATTGCTCACACAATCAAATTCAGAAATCAAACAACACTAATGGATTGTGGAAATATGATAGCTCTAATTAAAAATATCTATTTATTTTTATAGATATTTGTGTGTTTTATTCTAATTTATTCAATTTGGTATCGAAGCTTTTGTTATTATTATAATCTTGTCATTTGGTATCAAAGCTTTATTATTTCTAATTCCTTCTTTCAATGTTAAAGCTTAGTTGGGTTAGATATCAAAGCCACCTATGGATCATGTTTGTTGGGTTATATCCTTATGGATGAGATTAAATTATAATGTTAATGCTCAAATAGAGAACATTCATATAATACTCTTTTTATAGGTAAAACAAGCATGTGTGCATCATGTATGAAGAAACCTTAATTTATGAGTATGTCAAAACCAAAGCATTTGAAAATGATATTTTTATATTTCAAAAATTAAAAACCTTTATAGGAGAAGAGAAGGTGTGGAGCCATGAAGTTGTCCAAATTGATGACAAAAAATTGAAGCATGTTGCCAATGTAAATGCCACCTCTAAAAGCTATTAATGTAGATACCACCTCCAAAAATAGGTGAAACAAATCTCATAGTAGAGCTCAATCAAATATTTTGAAAGGAATAAGTTTACCAAAGGATGAAGCCACTTCTAGAAGAGGTGAAGTTAGTCTTAAAGAAGGAGATCAAAGTCAATGGGATTAAAGTCCAAGCAAAGTGGAGATCCTATCAACAAAAGCAAGGTCAATGAGGCCAAAAGATTGTTGTCTTTGTTATCCAAGTTTGCACTTGTGGAAAGATTGTGGATTGGAACAATTTGATTCACATCCATGTCCAAAAGGCTTAAAAATTCTGAAGCTAAGAAAAGCATAGTCCAAGTGAAGATCATTGCATGTTACATCATGATAGAAGAATATCTTTCTAAAAATAGAAGAAAATATCTTTGTTTCATGTATTTTATTAGGAAAATAGGTTTTGAAGGGGCCTTGAAACCTTGCACAAAAGATATTAAACATATAGCATTAAGTTCAAAGATACAACATAGCAAAAGAGACAGAGCCAACAACCTGTTAAAGTAAATAATTAATTATTAATTATTTACGCTTTTACTTAAGTTTACTTAGGTTAATGCATTTAGTTAATAGTTGTAGTCTAGGATTTATTGACAACACAGGAGTTTGTTCCTAAGTCATCTCCTCACCTTGATCGAGGATATCCCACCTTTTGTGAACATATGCTTAGTTGTCAACCTTATCTCCTAGCATCTTCTAACTTTTTCTAGAAGTCTCCTTGAGGCCTTTATATTCAGGCTCTTTCATTGTATTTCTCAACTCATATCTCATTTTCAAGGCATATTGTATAGCAATACATTTTGTTTGCAATATCTTCTCTCTTAGTCTATTTAGTTTTTCCAAGCTCCACCTTTTCCTTCTTTGGTTTCCCTTCGATAGGCTATTTGCATGCAGGTGATTTTGATGCACTATGAAGTTGGATTTCATCAACTTCTACATGGTATCAGAGCCTCCCTGCTGCTTCTTGGCTAAAAGATTTTTGAAGCCATGATTTGGAGACACAAACCCTAGTTTATTTGTGATTTTTTTTTTAATTTAGGGGAAGAACATTTTTTCGGAGTACTTTGGGCCTAAACAAATGCTGCCATTGAGTTTAGAAGGTCAATAAAGATTCATATAAAAATTTCAAATTTTGGCTTTCGTAGCGTCAGGGAAAATTTTTTAGCCCCCCTGGGAGGCCATATGAACGCATTTATTGTAGGGCAGACAAAAAAAATTAAGTCATCATAGAGTGTGCCACCTCAGCACCGCCCAACAGTCATTGCGACACCGCTCACAGATCGCTCAGTCACCATCACCACCGACAACGCAGTCGTGAGGTAGTCACAATGTGGCCAGTGCTTTGTGGCCACCACTGCCCAGCTAGCCTGCCACCCTCCCAGCGGCACCCCCAATTCCGTCTACCTTTGTGACCACCGCCACCGATAGTGCACCTGTTCTCTGCCCACTCGGGGCTCTACCCATCTCCGCATAGTTAGCAAAATTTGGCACACTCTGCATGTGCCACATGCCCCCTGCCACATCACCTACTGGCTTACCATCTTGCCATGTAGCATGCCATGTGGCCTCTTTTTTTGCTATGCCAACATGATGTTAGCCTACATCAGCACCCTTGCAAGCACTCCACATCTTTTTTGACCTACTTGCAATTTTTTGGCCATAACTTGAGCATACAGAGGTATTTTTCTGATCTGAAAGAAGTTCCAAAAAGCTAGTTTTGAGATAGAGGCATTAGTGCAGGTATTGTTTGGTTTTGATGCAATTTTTTTGCCCATTTTTGTAGTAAAAGTCCAAGGTTTATTTTTCACTCCAGTAAGCTTTTCTTGTGTGTCCCATCTCTTTTTTTTGAAAAAGTTATATTTTTGGAAAGTTGGTTTTGTCTAATTTTTAGAAATGTTGTCCTTTCCTTTAGATTCTTCCCCATGCTCTTTCTATCATGTTTCAATGTTTTTGCTTTATGGTGGATATCTTGGGTGTTCCAAGTCCGAAGATCGTTTTCATGTTATGGGATCTTTTATTTTGGGTTGTACTATCTTTTGTATCAGCTTTCTTTCTTTTCTAATCATTGTAGCTATCATTTGTAAGCATCTTTATGCAAACACAGTGAGATAAAGTGCCACTCTTGCATTTTGGGTTCAGGAATGTTGTTTTGAGATAGTTATACTTGCACTATTTTATTAAGCACCATGGGGGGAATAGTTCTTGCCATTTTTTGTGCCCTCTTCCTTTGTCAAGTGAGTGTCTCTTCCATGACATTAGCCCCATGTAGAGTTAGTGACCGTGTCTTTATAGGTGTTTGTACCTCTTCAACTCTCTTGTCGTTCTTGGTTCTTTCTATAAAGGATTTTGGCCTACTTTCTCAATTGCCTATCATCTCACTTCATCTGCATTAAGGGGGGATTATTATGTTGTTCTAATGATTCCTTGGTTCGATGGTTCGATAGTGTGAACTATGTATTCAATGGTTGATCCTATATACTAGGCGATTGCAATGGTTGGCTACCTATGCATTTCGGTGAGATGGATCATCTACCATATAGACATGCTCGGTTCATGCCTTCTATTTTCCATGGAAGTTCTTCAGATTAGCAGTTTCTTTCTGACAAAGTTTGCAACTTCTTCATGCTTTAGTGATGTTCTTCGTGATCTTATCTTGTTCTTATTTTCTGGGACATTCCTCTAGTTGGAGGCTTTTTCAGTGCTTCACTAGATTTTCTTGCCTCTTTTTGGGGGAGAGTTTAACCCATGAACTTTTCTCTCTTTCTCATTTTCAGAGGTTGCATTTCTTTGCATTGTACATGGGTACCTAACATGGCCTCGTTGTTAGGACCCATTCTGTATTTCATCTTAGCTTTTGTAAGCTTAAGTGCATTCCCCTAAGTTGCACTTAAGGGGGGTGTTAGCGTAAATAATTATTTATTAATTATTTATGCTTTTACTTAAGTTTACTTAGGTTAATGCATTTAGTCAATAGTTGTAGTCTAGGAGTTGTTGACAACATGAGAGTTTGTTCATATCTAAGTCATACTTATCTCCTCACCTTGATTGAAGATATCCCACCTTTTGTGAATGTATGCTTAGTTGTCAACCTTATCTCCTAGCATCCTAGCTTGTTCTAGAAGTCTCCTCGAGGCCTTTATATTTGAGCTCTCTTATTGTATTTCTCAACTCATATCTCATTTTCAAGGCATATTGTATAGCAATACATTTTGTTTGCAATATCTTCTCTCTCAATCTGTTTTTCCAAACTCCAACTCTTCCTTCTTTTGTTTCCCTTCGACAAGCTATTTGCATGTAGGTGATCTTGGCACACTGTGAAGTTGGATTTCATCAACTTCTACACAACTAAGAAAAGCCACCTACAGAAGGGCAACATAATTACCAAAAGAAAAAACCGAAAAAAAACAAATAGAAGTGGAAGAAAAACAAAAAAATGGGACTTAACCCATTTTTCTTGATCATCTTAGCTTCCTTCTCCTCTGACTAGTAAATCATCTTAGTGGCATCTTTAATCTAGCTAATATCTAAAGAGGCCCCAACAATCATTTTTCTAGAGCTAGCCTTGGTCCTCCTCTCGGTACCTTCCTTGATATTAGTAGCAACACCTTGATCTTCAGCAACAGTGACAATAGATTTCTCTCTCAGACTATCTTCCAATTTACTAATGAGGATTTTGACATGCTCATTGGAGGCTTTGAGGATTTTATAGCTTTTTTTTATGTTTCACGCACTAGTGGTTGTTATAATTTCCCCACATGTATGAGATCAATTATTGATCGAACTTTGCTTCTAGTTCTTTGCATGAGATACAATAAGATTTTTGAATTTATAATATTTTACATGAACTAAATATATAATATATGAAATATGATGAACTCTCTCATTTTGTATGAAAGAGATGGAGCTAAATTTAAAGTTATGAAAATAGAATGAAGCTGTTAACTCTTGTTGTGCATTAGCATGCACCTATCACTTTTATTTCTATCTATCATTCAATATGTTAAAGACCTTTATATAAAGGAGTAGAATTTCATGAACTATTTATCTTGATCTTTAGATCAATTGATTCTTGATTACGTGATTAAAAAAAAGTATTTAATAAAGAAAAAAAGCATCTGCATTTTAGAATAATATATATGTTTTATTCTAATTTCTTTAATTTAAAATTTAAAATTTCCGAAACCCCACATTTAATATTAGAACTTCTATTATTTATAATTCCTTCACAATCACTATCATGTTACTTATCTTTTCAAGAAATCCACATATCCTACATTATACTCACAGCCTAGGGTCAAGACCTGAAATAAAATTAAATGACAGGGTTTCAATCATGTCTATGAGACCACCGATCTAAGTGACCAAAAGGCCGATTAAGTAACCTATTGTATTTTCTCTTGGTTGTTTCTTTTGTTGTGGATTTGTATTAGGAAGCTAGTTGTCTTGTGTAATCTTGCTTCCTCAAAAAATTCCTTCATGTTGCTCCCCTATAGGCTATCCTTATACTGGCTATGAATATCTTCTTATGTAGCACAATCTCTAACAAAGTGTCATTCCATTTCCATCATTACCTTGCTGCAAAATGTACATATTCTTTCTTCCCACCCTTCTTTAGGAACCTCCCACGTACCAATTTCACGTTGTGAATTACGAGAGCTATTCCTTAACTAAGCAGTTAAAATTTTGACATTTCCTTTAATTGCAAATCAACATTACAAATTTGTCTGGCCATGTGTTAGTTCTATTTCCATATTGTTTTCTTGTCACTACATATTCAAAGTTTGGATAAACATTTTTTTAACATGACAATTTTTTCGTGTACACCAAACATTTCAAATGAATGGGCCTTTTAATTACTCAATCATGTGTATCACTCGCTTCTGAGTACATCTATGTGAGAGTTTATGTTTGCTTCCAATCACATCTACATGAAGTTTCTACAACATATATATGTTTCTTTCAAGTCATGTCATTTTTGTATTTGTTCCTTTTAAACCGTTTCAATAAATCACATTTTGAGATGGAGATGGCTATACAATGGAGAAAATGTAGCTGACATGATCATTTTCTTAATTTATTAATTAATTTAAAAATCACATCACAATAGTTCTATAATGTTTAACCAATAATTTCTTAATTATTTTAGATTCACTTTTTTCTTAATTAGACTAATTTCTAGTTTTATTTTAGTTGTGTTTGATTTTATTGGGAATTACTTCTTGTGTTCTTCTCTAGGTTGTCAATTGTTTCTCAAAAATCATAGTTTGAAAATGACTAAAGACATTTAGTGCTGGTCATTTATCAAATATTTGATTTTGAAAAATTGATTGTCTTTTAGAGTATAAAACACTTCAATTGGTGCTTAAAAATAACACGTCTTTTGTGTTTGGCACGTTTGTGCATATGTTGAGTGAACCTATTGCTAACGCACACTAGATCCACTCCCCCAAATTTTGTGGTCTTGAACGCAAGAGAAAAGTGTTAGCAATGCTCAAGTTTTCTTTTCTTAAAGGGTTTGTCTCATGTGAAAGAACTAGTACCTAAGTGATAACAAGCTAAGGCCAAGCTTCATTCAAATCATTATTAAAAAAAATGTGTTCACAACAAAATTCACAAGCGATAAATGTAAACATGTCATAATGACAAATGTCTCTCTTAGTACCCATGTGGTACATCAAAACATGTAGAATGTAACATTTTCAAGTTAAGAGGTCTCATAAATAGAGAGGAGAGGCACATATATGGTGACCTAAATAAAAGCCCTCACTATGAATCAACTATTATAATAGTCATAATCTTTCTATTTGTTGGCACAAGAGGTCAGATTGTTGGAATATTGGGAAAATATGTGCTTTCACATATTTGAGAGATGTGTTTTCATTGATGTCAACATATTTGTCTATATAGACAACATTCTAGATTTGTTGTAAGAATGTCAAGTGAAATTATTAGATCGATGAGGCTGCTATGTTGAAAACTAGAAGGTAAAAAGTAACCAAGGTATTAAGAGCTGTCTATAGTTAATATTTGTTAAGTTATATAGGTTTTCAGTAAGACTAAGGAGAGTTATGGCTGATTTATTAAACATGGTATTTTGGTGTTTAGGAAGCATTCAAGAAGAGATAGAGTGATAAAAAATTCTTTAGTGTGCTTTGGCATGATAGCATTTTGGGATATTCAGGACTTGGCATTGTGTCCTTGACATGATTGGTTCATCATTTGGAGAATTTCAAGTTGTGTTTGTAATTTGATTATTGTGCCTAAGTTGTGTTCTAGATGAAGAGTGAAGAGTGAAGAGTTGTTGATGTATTGTAAGACATATGTGTTCCTATTATTGATGGAATATTTTATGAAGCATGTTGATTTTTTATAATCATGTCCTATTCATGTTGTTGGATTGTATTAGTTGGTGTGGTCCCATTTGGTAGTTTTTTGATGACAAGTGTATGGAGAACATTATTCTTGGCCAATGAATAAGTTGTTGTGATTGATTGTAGTTTGATTTATGGAGTTTTGTGCTCAAATACTATATTATGGATCATTTTTATGTCTTGGAATACATGCAATGGATTTCTTTGTAATTTGATTTGTATTTAATTTTTTTTTGTAGTTAAGTGTTTAGTGAGGTCAACCTTGTTTATTTCTACAAGGTTGATGAAATGTATAAAGGAAGAAATTGTTTGTAATTACAAGGAATGTGAGGTTTGTGTATCTAAACGTGAGCTATGTATTGGTGACTATATGATGAGGTATGAGTGGAATCTAATATACTTCATCAAAAATTATTAGGCATAATATGGATTCTACCAACCAATTCATTATTTGTAGATTTTTTTCACATTTGAATTGTTGTGCTTGTAAATCTATAAGGAAATGATCCTTCCCTTGTTGTTATTGAGTAGTGAGCTCTAGGAAGTGTGCTTGAATACATGTGCATTTTATTTATACTAAATCCTTTAATTGGTATTACTTCTAACATGGAAATTATTTGTGAATTCATCCTCACTATGGTTTTTCCCTTAACAGGTTCTACATGAAAAATATTGGTGTTATGTATTCATATGATGTTGTGGATTTGATCCTACATTATTAACACTCTGATATATGGATTAAAGGTTTAATTATGTACATTAATTACATTTATATTGTCAGAACACTATATATTCACCCTCACCCCACCTCAATTGTGTTTTGTTTCTATACTATAAACAATTAGTATCAAAGAAAGGATCCCCTTTAGATGCCTAACAACTTAAAGTTATTAGGGATGACTACTTTCAAGGATAATATGAAGTTTTATGGTACAACTTATGAATTTGAAAAGGTGGGATGGAGAATTATTTGAGATGCCTTCAAAATGAGCATTGAGAGATCAAAGAGAATGATTATAGTCCTACAGATCTTGTGAATGCCAGTGTTTATGAAAAGAAGAAATTGATGTTAACATTAGAGAAAAAGAAGATATGTTGAGCTCTTTATCAGATTCAAAATATTTAGATGTCATCGAATTGGAGATAACTAATTATACATGGGAAAAATTACAAATTATACATGAAGGAGATCCTCAAGTAAATATGGAAACTTGTAGACACTAAGAGGAAAACATAATGCCTTCAAGATGAGAGAAGATGAGAGTGTTACTAGCTACATGCATGAAGTGACTAAACTTCTTTGTGCAATGAGATGTGTTGATGGAGAATTTGATGAAGATTAAATTGTGGTTGATGTTTTGAGATCCTTACCTCCTTCCTAATAATAAAAAGGTTGTACCCTTAGAGCCAGTCAGAATAATGACTAATGTGAAATAAGAAATGTTACTTGGTAAGTTAGGTGCCTTTGAGTTAAGTGAATTTGGTGATTCCCTTCCTAAATTTGAAGCCTCTTTCAAAGATAAGGTATTTAAGAACAAGAAGAGATATGGACCTAGGGAGTGTTCATAAAAAAATTGAAGTTATCTTAAGGAGGTTGAATTGATGGAGGACGAAGAAATGAAGCTTCAAGAACTTGAAGCCTTAATTTCTAGAAGAATACTTAAAGGAGTTGGTAAGTATGAAGAAAAATTACCTTTGAAATATTTGTCTTGAAATAGAATTAGATATTTAATATCAAGATGTCTTGAGAATTTTTCTAAAACAAAACCTAAGAAATATCAACCTAGATGCTAAATGAATTGTTATTATATTGGTGAATGCGTGATTGATGGAGAATCCAGTAGATATAGTAAGAGTGATGGAGAATGGGGATTCATTTCCATCAAAGAAGAAGATCCAAGCCCTATTAATAAGGAGGAAGCCTTAATGACATATTTTGAGGAAATTAATTAATGAGTTATTGACTATGGATGTTCACATCATATGACTAGAGACAAAAGATTTTTTTTAGAAATACAAAGGTATGATGGTGGTGTAGTCAGATTTGGTGATGATGTTGTCTAATTTGAGGTAGATGATCCATTACTCTTGATGGTAATGATAATATTGATGATGTTTTTGTTAGAATATTTAGAATAACTGATAAGGGGGGTGAATCAATTATCCTTAGGTCTACATGTGCCAATTCAACTTTTACCAACTTAAAAAACTTAAACAAACTCATTAAACTAGCTTGATCTATATAGCATCTCATCAAAAAATTAACATTCTTTAATTCTTTGTTCTGTATATACATGTCGAATAATAGTAAAATAAACAACTTTAAAAATAGCATGCATTACATAACATGTCAAATAATAGTAAAATAAAAAACTTTAAAAATAGCATGCATAACATAACATTCATGCAAGTAAATGACACCAGGATCTAATGTGGAAATCCAATTTGGGAAAAAACACCCATACTCTCCAACCAACTTTTCACTCTTTTGAAGCAAGCTTGATTAAGAGCCAACCCTATTAAAGGTTACAAAACACACTATTAAATACACTCATGTTAAAGGATTTAATCACCTTGTTAGGAGTGGCTCGATTAAAGGAATTTGGATCATTCCATTAGAATGTAGCCTTGATTAAAGGATTTAAAAATGACTATTAGGTCAAACTTGATTAAATGAATTTGACTACCACAATGGTTAGAATGTAACAACAAGTTTGATCTATAAAACAAAACTCACTTTGCAAATTCAGATCTCCATTTGGTTCATGTTGGTTCATTGACTAGCCTCTATTAGGTTCTCCTTCTCTCATGTTCTTGAAAACCCTTTGAGCAATCACTCTACACCAATCTTCTCACTTCTTTGCTACTTTTTTCTTCATAGGTTCTTCACAAAAATTGCAATAAACAACAAACGCACCTAAAAAATATCTCTTGTCTCCTCAAATAGGTAGCTTTGATCTTTTCTGCTTAAACATCACCATAGATCTTAGGGTTAGGTTAGATCCATTGAATCTATCCATCATTATGTTCTTCCTCTTCTTTCTTGATACTTCTTGAAACTTGTTCATGAATCTTTTAAAAAAAAGTAAAGTGTACCAAGATAACTGAGAGAGGGGATGAATCAGTTATCCAACTATTAAAATGTTTATCAACCTTATTAAATCTTAATCATATGAGAAATATAATTAGTAACCATAAGAAGATACTCATACACAATAACACTAGATATGTTAATAGGGAATCACTTGATCAGAGGGAAAACCTCGGTAGGGATGGTATCCACAAAATGATGTACTAATATAAAATTTCCTTGTAAGACAATGGACTTTATTAGGAGCCAATGAAATACATTCAATGCATATCATTCCCTATTAGGAGATTCCAACCCTGTTAGGAGTTGCAGAAGACAAAATGACCCACTATCCAAATAGCTTTAGGGGAAAGATCATTGAACTCTGTGTCCAACTAATCTTTGTATTATTTCTTGTAGAATAATAGAAATGAGTGATATTTGAACTTCTCTATCCTCTTAACCAGAAAAAATCCTCTTCTAATCTCAATACGAGATCACCAACTTGGCATTCAAATAATCCCTTGGATCGCTTACATACATTTACCAACTTTGCATATAACTTGCACTCTTGCTCTCATCAATTACATACTTCATCATAAGGAAAATAACCTTCCTTTATACCATATCCTCAAAATAACTCCTTGAGTTGACCTTGAGACTTTCCCAATTAATTATAATAGGACCTCATTAAGTTATTATAACAATTACACAACATTGTCAGTTCATAGTCTTTACAACTTTTCAAACCTGCGATTACTGACCTTGCACACTTGTTGGTGTCATCATCTGGTTGTCTACTATCATTGTCTAACTTTTCTCATCATGATTATATCCCAATTAAGAGATAAAACCCAAACATTAGAAACTACTTATCAAGTACTCTATTTATTTATTGTCTTATGTAATTCATGAATAACTTTTGCATGTCTTCGACTCTATGTACATGCACTTTTCCACTTCATTAGGGCACAATGTGAAATACGTCCTCAACTATGCTTGATGTAATTATCAATACACAATTCATAAAACCTCGTTCTCTATCTTCTATTCTACAAATCTTCACATAAATAATACTATGTTGGCATCAATGACAAGTTATATAGTCATGAATGCAACATGTCAATCATGTAAATAGTCTCTCCAATACTTATGATACTCCCCCAAAGGAATACCATCAGAATTCATGCTAACATCCTTTCCTTTGATTGCATAAAAAACTCAATTTGTGCATTAAATATGTGAACTCATTAATTCTTATCTTTCATGCAGACTATCTTGAAATTTCAACTGTCATCCTCAAAACTTAATTCTTTCACAAACTGGTATTTACTGACACTTAATCATCACTGTGCTTTTTTTCTCGATGATCACTAGATTACTCAATCTTTAGTGTACTCTTCAATGCTAGACTTTCACTAGATCACTTGGCCATAACTAAGACTTGGCTAATTATATTTTCTTGGCTCTCTCTTAAGTTCCTTAATCTTCTTCTTCATTGACCGAACACATTTCACTCTGCTTAGCTTGTGTTTAACTCAATACTTCCATACTTCATTCATTGATTAAGTAATACATCATCTTATCAAAGACTAACTGATAAGGACCCATTGCAATTTTATTATACTTACTCCTCATCACTCTTCAACTTCACTAATTCATCTAATTATATCACTTTTCAAATCCTCTTCATCAATCATCTGATATGGCACTCAACATTGTTAGTAAATGTCTCTCTAGTAGGTTTAACATCAATGACAACACAAAAATTAGTCCAATTTTAGTTTCCAAAAATCTCCCTCTTTAGCATTGATGGTAATATCTCTAGTTACCATGCAAATCCAAAAGACATCACTTGATTTCTATGTAATGTCCCCACTAGCGAGAACAATAATACCTGCAAAACCAATGCTAGAATTTATACAATAATAAAATATATTTCACTATTCTACCCTCTATCCCAACCCAACTTTAAAGATGTCTCCACATCGGGATCAATAACCCTCTTGAGGATCCTTAAATCTCTAGTTACTTCTTTGTCTTCTATGAAGTGCTCTCTTTAAGGTCCTTCCTAGAAGAGGCATTCTCTATTCAAGGCCCTTGACACATATGCATATGTTAACATCTATGGAATATTATGGCCATATAACCATATTAAGATCACTTTCTTCCTAAAGGGACTCTCTTGATCTTAATCTATTAACCATATTAAGATCACTCTCTACCCAAAGAGACTCTCTTGATCTTAAGTTATTAACCATATTATTATCACTTTCTTCCCTAAAAAGGAACTCTCTTGATCTTAAACCATTAACCATTAAGTCATGTGTATTATCCAATTCAAATTGAATCTTTACATATGCATATGTATATACATAAATTATCCACAAGTATGATTCATTAATATAAATAAATTCATAAACATACTTAAACAAAAATAATCCATAAGCATACATTTCTTATCTTCCTCTTTACTTGGTCCATGTGACTCTATCATTAGTCATCCCTTCAATGAATTAGTTCTTCTAGATTATCTCAACTCTATATTTACTTTCTAAAATTCTTCCTTTTCTAATTATAAAGAAGGGATAAAATATACTTATTTATTTCTTATTTTTCAAGAGTCACAACCTTTCATAATAAAAATCCTTTGAAAGGGCACAACACTTTATGGTTATAATCCTTTCGAAAAGTCACAATGCTTCATAACTAAGATCCTTTGGAAAAGTTTTAATACTTTATAATTACAATATTTTTGAAGAGTCACAACTATTCATAATTATAACCTTTTTGAAAGTTCACATCCTTTTAATAACTTTCCAGAAAGTCACTTCCTTATTTTTTCCATATTATTTTCCTCTTCCATTTTTCCTTTATGAACTTGTAACTTCTCCTCCTCTTTTTCTCCCTCTCTAAAATAAATGCTCCTCCCTTTTATATATATCTTAATTTTAAGAAGTCATGTCTATTTGTTAAATATCTCTTGACTTTTCATTAGATTTAGGTAATTTATATTATTCTATGTTATATTATTTATTTACTCACTCATTTGTGTTTATTATTATTTATTATTAAATTATATTTAGAAAGGATGACATACTTTCTATAATATTGTCTCTTATATTTTATTTAATTTTTTTATTTATTCATTTTGCTCTTATTATTTTTTAATTATTTAAAATAGCATACTAAATATTATTTCATTAATAATATAGATTAAATACTTATTATTTCCTATTTTTTATATTTTGGTATTAGTTTTAATTATAAATTTATTATAATTATGTATTTAATAACATTGTATTATATAATTATTATTAAAATTCTATCTTAAAATGGGGATATGACATTGTCACTCTCAGCTCTTTATGTATTCTATAATAGATATTCATTAATTTCCTTAGTGTCATTTTGATTCTCATCTATGCCATCTCCAATATGCTTCCACTTTCTTCTTGTACATCTCTCCCTCTATCATATCAACTTTAATATCTCCCTCTATCACATACATCTCCAACTTCATATATTTCCCTCTTTCTTTTGACAACAATTGATTCATGTAGATTCTCCCTCTCTTGATATGGTAACTTGAACACATTCTCCCTATTTGACAACAATACCAAAGAAATCAATCATTCACATATACAACATCCTCATGTCACTATCCAAGTAATATAGAAATATCACTTTCTCTTTCATCTTTACATTGACTCTTTATAGTCTCATTTGCTTCATGCTTCAATCCAACTTTTCACAATCTTTAGGTGATTCCTAAAGTGTGACCTCCTGCATCAATGTGTAAGATATTTTGATCACAACATTTGATTCAATGTTGCATCTCTTCTCAGTTTTAACTTGACTCTTAAGAATCCTTAGGTAATGCCTTTGTGAATAGGCCAGTTATCTACTCCTTTGTATTCACATATTCCTATCTCACTTCTTTTTCTTTGTACCATATAATTGTATAACTTACATACCATATTCCTCTTGCTAGGATCAATGAATCCTTCTAGTTGTTCAATATAGACTTCTTCCTCTAGATTCCATTCATAAGTGCAGATTTGACATCTATTTGGCATACTTTGAATCCTTTGGAAGCTGCATATGTAAAAAAAGTTCTCACTCCTTCCAACCTTGCAACTGGAGTGAAAGTTTCTCCATAATCAACTTCTTCTTGTGCATACCCCTTACAAACTAGTCTTTCTTTGTTCCTTGTGACTTCACCTTTCTCATTCAACATGTTTCTAAAAACACAATTAGTTCCAATCACATTCTTATCCTTTGGCCTTGGTACCAATGTCCATGTCTTATTCCTCTCTATCTGCCTTGATCTAGTTTTCATTATCCAAAGAATCTTTAAATGATTTGGGTTCAACCTCACACTAAAAAAATGTATCATTTTTCAACTTACTTCTTGTCATGATTCATGAATCTTTGTTTCCACTGATTTGATCAGGTGTATGACACCTCCTTACATATTTTTCTAAAACATGTTCAAGTCTTCTTTATTCTTGATGTATTTCACCTGGTTCAACTTTTTCATCTCCTTCATGTATCTCTAGCTGCAATTTGACATTATCTTCCTATTTTTTGGCCTCCTCATTATGATTTTCAACTTCCTCTATCAGAGACTTGGCTCCTACGACTTAATGCTTGACAATCTATAGATGCTCAACAACCTCTTTCAATGGTCCAGGTTAGGTACTAGGTTCACCTTCATAGGTGTAGACAAAATTTCTATAATATTTAGGTTCCTTCTTGTATTTCTCTTCATTTTTTTCTGCAACTTCATCAACTCTAACATTTTCACTTTCCACAATCTTATTAGTATTATAATCAAACATTTGTAAGCCTTGCTTTTAGTGGAGTACCCAAGGAATATACCTTCATCACTCTTTGCATCAAGTTTTCCTTTTCTTGAATCCTTTGGTATATAACACTTGCTTCCAAAAAATTTGAAATATTTGACATTAGGTGCATATCCATACCCAAGTTCAAAAGGTGTTTTGTTTGTACCTTTCTTCACTTGAACTCACTTCAGAGTATAAACTGTAGTATGGCAATGAGATCTTTCCAACTGAGTCCTAGGATCTTAAGGACTCTCGAAGGTCTCTTCTTGACCTCACTAGGGCTTCCTATAAGTCCTTATCTAGGCTATTTCTACTCTTATTTCCCCCATTCCTCTAAAGGTATCTCTACTAAGTATTTTCCCTACACTTGCTCTCCTTGTCATTTGTGACTTAATGCATTGAGTCTTCTTTCCAACATGTAAAATAATTCTTGCTAATTCTTAAGGATGTAATGGTTCTAATTAGACTCCTTCCAACTTGTCTTGAGTCCACTTATACTCATCTCACATATATTTTATCGATGTCTAGGTTATAGGCTAGTAGCCTTTGAGCCCCAATTAGGCCTCCTAGTTGGATTTTTGACCTATAACTTGAAAAGTCACCAAAAAAGGACCAAATCTATCCAATGATCCAAATACCCTTTTCAAATTTCTTAGATATTTTCTAGGTTTTCGGTTACCTAGCTATCTATACACCTCCTTCCTATAAATAGGCCTAAAAATAAGGGTTTATAGCCCTTCATGTTGACTAAAATTTCTTGGCTCCAAAACAAAAAAAAGTGGTCTCTTGATGACTACTCCTTATGCACATTGAATATTCAGACATCCCTCTAGACCTTTTAGAACTAGGATTGACTATTTCAATCCCTAAAACCCTTCGTTTATGCTCTATAACTATCAAGCTCCCTATCCAAGCACACCAAGTCTCACCTAGGGCTTGATATTAAAAATAGAAAACATATTTATCAAGACTCCAAAATGTATATTTAAAGTGTATATACAATGCTCTATCTTGTATACAATTCCAGCCATGTTATTTTATGCTAGAGCTATTTTTCATCCTTCAACTCTGCATTGACTAGTGAACCAATCAAAGAGGAAAGAAATTTAAAAACCCAACCAAATCAAAACTTCCTAGTACTCCTGGATAAAAATGAAGTAAAAAAATAAAATTAACTAATCATATAGTTGGATTCATCAAATCAATCCATTAATGCACAATGTCTTGAGTTGCAAAGCTAAACTCAAAGCTTATTGTGGTAAAAACATCAATTTTTGCTATTGCTCAATACTAGAAAACTTTACAACATTTGATTCAACCCAAATATGTGTTCAAGATTGACCTTAAATTCCTTCAAATCCCATGCTCCAACTATTGAAACTGGAATCCAACCAATTCTTGGCAATTAGCAACACTTTGCAAAATGTTGTCATGACAACAATCCAAAGTTGCAATGTTGTCATAAGTAACATTGACAAATTTTCCACCAAGACTACTAAATATCATCACTATGATGCCAACTTGTGTGGTTTGGGTAAAATTGACCCCTAGAACTCCTTTATCACAAATTTGACAAGTTTTATTCACCTTTTTTCTATTTTCCCAAATTTTCCCTTTGGATTGTAACTTTGCATTTACAAGGTCAACTTGAGAAATTTCACTACAACTAACTCCAAACTTCTATCTAGACATTCTAACCTAATAGAACACACTTAGGACTTTAGTATAGTCCTTATTAATTAGTAGTTTTACCAAGAATACCTACAAGCCAAAATTGCATTAGGGTTTTGGGGTAAAACCCTATGTGCTCCTACACCATTCTCTCCCTATCAAAAATAATTCAAGTCACTCCAAGAGTGATGGGATCCATATTGATGCCTAGTTTCTTGAAATCACTCTTAGCAACCCAAGTAGCTTCTATCTCTAGTTGGTGCCTCCATTTAATTAGATGTTCCATATAGTGTGTATGCTTTGTCTTCTTCTTAACCTTGGAATCTAACACTTTTTCAACCATTGGTTTTGCTTAAGCTAGTGATTGGAGGTCTTTGACATCACTGTTTTCCTCTATGTTATCTTCTTCCTTTTCCAATCCTGACCTTTGTATCTTGCCAGATTTTGTATATTAAATATAGGTGATATTGATAACTCCTTTGGTAGGTCAAATATTACAGACATTTTTTCCATACTTAGCTAGAACCTAAAATGGTCCCACTCTCCTTACTTGTAACTTTCTTGGTATACCCTTTTAACATCTAGCTTTATCGAGATGCACCATTACCCAATTACCTACTCCAAATTGTAGATCTTTTCTCCTTTCATCTACCTTGGACTTAAGTTTTTGTTTTTTCTCCATCAAAGTCTTTTTTACCTATTCATGTACCTCCCTCATAGACTGTGCAAAGTTATCTATATTTCCATTGATTCCATCTTGGTTCTTCAATTCCCTAAGATCACAAACACTTCTTGGATGTAGGCCATAAAAAATCTCAAATGGACTTTTTCTGGTAGATCTATTTGTACTTTCATTGTAAGCAAATTATTCTTGGGGAAGTACTTGATCCAACATTTGACCATACTCCTTGGTTAGGCATCTCAATAGGTTTCCAAGAACCATGTTAATTAATCACCTCACTCTAACCATTTATTTGAGGATGGTAAGTTAAACTATGTATAAAGTTTGTACCTAATCTTTTACACAATATCTTCCAAAAATTCCCCATAAATTTAACATCTCTATCAAACACTATATTGATTGGAAAACCATGAATCCTTACTACCTCCTTGAAGAAGAGATGAGAAATACAACAAGCATCATGATTTATCTTGCAAAGTCTAAAATGACTCATCATACTAAACCCATCTACTACCATAAATACATTGTCATAACCAATATTTGTCCATGGTAAGCCAACTATGAAATCAATACTAATACACTCCCATGGTCTATTAGGAGTAGGTAGTGTTATGATTTTAAGCCTGATCAGATTGTAGGTTTATTTGGTGTGGATTTCTCCCCATATTATTTCTACGGGGTCAAGGGGCAGTGCCCTTGCAGGGTCCTGAGGCAACACCCCAAGTGTGCTCCCTATTGCAGTATAGGGTGGTTTTAAGGGGCAACACCCCGCGGGGGGTCTTTGGGGGAAGCATCCCGAAGCCAAAAATGCCCTTATATTATAAAATGCATTGACTATTATTTTTCTTATTGGACAACTTATTCCATAGCCCTAATTTTGTAAGTGGAAAAAGCTTGTATAAAAAGGCTTAGGGTTATGGATTTCATAATGTAATGGTGATATTGTAGCTTCTTGCAATAGTATTGAGTTATAAGGGATTGTGGATTGTAATCACTAGATAATAATAATATTGGAATTGATGTTGGTGGACATAGCCCAGGGATTGGGTGAACCACATTAAATATTGGTGTCTTATGTTATCTTTTATATGATCTACTATTTTCTAGTATTGGTTATATTTGCATGTAACTATTATTTTTGTCTGAGGTAAATACTAACAAGTGGTATCAAAGCCATACAATCATCTTTTTTTTTTGTGCTAGACTATCGTCATTTTTCTTTACCCAAACTGTCATCATTTTTTTTAGCGATCCTCTGTAGGAAGGTCTCATAGTTGAGTGGGAGTCTTATGGTTGAGTGGGAGCAATAGTAGATGAGGGTAAGCTAAGGGTTGAAAAGTTTAATGGGTAGAAATTTCAGTAATGAAAGATGTGAATGGAGGACTATCTTTATCAGAAGGATTTATGGAAGCCGTTGGAAGGAAAAACTAAGAACCAGGTAAATATGACAAATGAGGACTGGGAGATTTTAGACAGAAATGTACTTGGAAGAATTTGATTATGCTTGGAACCATCAGTGACATTTAATATTACAAAAGAAAAGAAAACAAAAGAGTTGATGCAAACCCTAGTGAAACTGTATTAAAAACCCTCTACTTCAAACAAGGTATTTCTCATGAAGCGTTTATTTAATATGAAGATGACAAAAGGTGGATCTATTGTAGATCATTTAAATGAGTTTAATATTGTCACTAGTTAGCTATCTTTTGTGGGTATTAATTATTAATGAAGAAATTAGGGCTCTCTTAATTTTGTGTTCTTTTCTTGAAAGTTGGAATGGCTTGGTAATGGTTGTAAGTAAATTTGTTTCTTGATCTAATACCCTAAAATATGATGATGTGATTGGTGTTATTTTGAGTGAGGAAACTTGTAGCAAAACCTTAGGTGGATCTACATCAGGAAGTTCTTTGAATGTACAAAGCAAAAGTAGAATGAATAAGAGAGGAAATAATTTCAAAAATCATGGCAAATCAAGAGGAAAGTCAAAGGGGAAGAGGTCTCAATCCAAAGGACTCAGAGATTGCTAGTACTGTGGTAAACTAGGGCATAAGAAGGAAGATCATTGGACTCTAAAGAACAATGAATGAGATAAACTATAAGGGAACAAGGAGGCAAATGTGGTAAGTAATAAATCCAAAGAGGATGCTTTTCTTCTTTCTTTAGAAAGTATTGATGATTCATGGGTTTTAGATTCTAGTGCTTAATTTCATGCTACACCTCATAGAGGATATTTTATTATGTCCAAGGGGATTTTGGGCTTGCTTATTTGGGGGATAATGAACCCTGTCACATTGTTGGAAAGGGAAAAGTTAAGATTAGTTGCAGAATGAAAATCATTGGCTACTACATAAGGTAAGACATGTTCCAAGGCTGAGTAGGAGTTTAATTTTAGTAGGGCAATTTGGTGATAAGGTTTGTGTAGTTACTTTTAATAATAAAAAATGGAAGATTTCAAAAGGCTCTCTTGTAGTAGAAAAATGTGTGAAAGTAAGCACCTTATATCTTTGTACAGGTCATATTGTTCCTTCTCCTTTGATTGTTTCAAAGAAAAATGAATGTTCAAGAATGGTTGTTGTAGTTGAGCAAGGAGGACAAATAGTTGTTGTAGATTTTGATACAACACTATGGCACAATAGACTTGGGCACATGAGTGAGAAAGGTATGAAATTACTTCATTCAAAGGAAGTTTTACTAGGTCTTAAATGTGTTAATATGGATTTCTATGAAAGTTGTATGTATGGAAAATAAAAGAGAGTGAGTTTTGTGAAGATTGGGAAGGAAAAGAAAAGTGAGAGATTAGAGCTCGTTATGGGGACCAGCTCAAGTATCTTCCCTTGGTGGCTCTCATTATTATGTTACATTTATTGATGATACATGTAGAAAAGTATGGGTTTATTTCCTTACACATAAATTTGATGTATTTCAAACTTTCAAGAAATGAAAATGCTTGGTTGAAAATGAGACTGGTAAGAAATTAAAATATCTCAAATTTGATAATGGTGGTGAGTATTGTAGTCATGAATTTGAATATTATTGCTCCACTAATGGTATTCATAGACAAAAAATTGTTCCAAGGACTCCATAGGAAAATGGAGTAGTTGAACGCATGAACATGACTAGGTTACATGCAGGGTTGCCCTTAAATATGTGGGTAGAGGCTATCAATATTGTTGTACATGTGATTAATAGAGGTCCCTCTACTCTTTTGGGTTGTGGTATTCTAGAGGAAGCATGGACTGGTAAAAAGATGAGTTATTCTTTTCTCAAAACCTTCGGTTGTGAAGCATTTTCTCATATAGATTATGACAATAGAACCAAGTTGGAAGATAGTCAAAGAAATGTGTATTTTTTGGATAAGGCATTAATGAATTTGGTTATAGGCTTTAGAATTTTGCAAATCATAAAATTGTAAGAAGCATGTATGCCATATTCAATGAGAAAGTGTTGTACAAAGATTTGTTGCAGCAACATGAGAAGAAAGAAAATGATTATGTAGTGTTGGATGATACTCCAAAAGATGGTGTTCTAGAAATTTCTCATGATCTGTAACAACTACAATGAAAAATACCAAACACCTTAATGAATGTCAGATAGTCAACAAGGTTAAATAGACATCTAGAAAGATATCCTCCTTCTTTGTATTCTATTTTACTTATTGATGCTATTGAACCTAAATGTTATGATAAAGCTATGTAGGTGGATACTAAGATTCAATGGGAGTCTACAATGAAAGACAAAATGGACTCTTTGCTGAAAAAAAAGACTTGGGATTTATGCAAGTTGCCTATAGGTAAAATGACTTTATAGAATAAGTGGATTTATAGGTTGAAAGAAGATGATGGAGGTAAGAAAATATTTAAAGTCAGGTTAGTGGTAAAAGGATTTGCATAGAAAAAGGGCATTGATTTGATGAGATACTTTCTCTTGTTGTTAAAATGACTTATATTCACATTGTTTTAAGTAGTGTGGCTATTGAAGATTTGCATTTGGAGTAGCTTGATGTTAAAATAGCCTTTCTTCATGGTGATTTGGATGAAGAGATCTATATGGCACAGTCATAGGGCTTTGAGGTCAAAGGTAAGGAGAACTTAGTGTGTAGATTGAAGAAAAGTTTATATGGCTTGAAGCAAGCACCTCGGCAATGGTATCTAAAATTTGACAATTTTATGCATCTGCATGGATATAGTAAGTGCAATTCTAATAAATATGTTTACTTTAAGAGGTTGGATGATGATAGCTACATTATTTTATGTTTATATATTGATGATATGCTTGTAGCTAGGTCTAACATGGATCACATTAAGGGGTTAAAAGAATAGTTAACACATTCATTTGCTATGAAGGATTTGGGGGAAAAAATAAATCCTTGGCATGAAGATTTGCAGAGATAGGAAGAATAATAAATTGACATTATCTTAGGCTGATTATATTGTGAAGGTGTTGCAACATTTATCTATGGAGAATGCTAAAGTTGTTAGGACACCTTTACTTGGTCATTTGAAGTTGACTAAAGAGATGTGTCCCAAGACTCAAGAAGAGGAGGATAAGATGTCTAAGGTACCTTATGCTTCAGTTGTAGGAAGCTTGATGTATGATATGGCATGTACTAGGCCAGCTATTGCACATGTAGTGGGCGTTGTTAGTAGGTATATGAGTCATTCAAGAATCAAGCATTGGAATGCAATTAAATGGATTCTCAGATATTTGAGAGGAACATTCAGTCAGTGTGTACATTTTGGGGGCTCTATAAGTAGTTTATAGGGCTATGTTAGCTCAGATTCGGCAAGGGATATTGATACTAGGTGGAGTACTTTAGGTTATGTATTTACTACTGGTGGGGCAACAGTGAGCTAGGTTTCTCGATTATAGAAGGTCAATACTTTATCCACTACAGAGGTAGATTATGTTGCAGCTATAGAGGTGGTCAAGGGGATGATATGGCTTTAGTTATTCATGGAATAATTGGGAAACCCATAGAGGGATAATTATTTGTTCACAAATAGCTAGAGTGTCCTTCATCTTGCAAAGAATTCAACTTTGCATTCCAAGACAAAACACATACAGTTGCAAAACCATTTCATTCGGTCAATTTTGGATGATGGACAGTTAAAGCTAGAGAAGATACATAGAGATGAAAATCTAGTATATGTATACAAAGGTAGTGAAAAGGGAGAAGCTAAACTTCTCTTTAGCTTTAGTTTATCTTCTTGAATGAATGGAATAAAAGAATAGTAGAGTCCATGGTGGTTTGACATATTCCAGTGGGAGCTATAGGTTCAGTAGTGCTATAATCACTCTCTAAGTGGGAAGTTATTGACAATTGTTGTGGAGTCTAATTAGTCTCCAAGTGGGAGATTGTTGCTATGTGGAGTCTAATAAGACTTGTAGGTTTATTTGGCATGGTTTTCTCCCCAAATTATTTCTATGGGGTCAAGGGGTAGCACCCCTGCGGGATCCTAGGGCAGCACCCCAGTTGTGCTCCTTGTTGCAGTACAAGGTGGGGTCAAGGGGCAATGCCCCCACGAGGATTTTCTCGAAGCCAAAAATGTCCTTATATTATAAAAGGTGTTAGTTCTTATTTTTGTTATTGGATGAATTATTCTAGCCCTAATTTTGTAATTGGCAAAAGCTTGTATAAAAGGGCTTAGGGTTAGGGATTTCATAATGTAATGGTGATATTGTAGCTTCTTGTAGCAGTATTGAGTTGAAAGGGATTGTGGATTTTAATTATTGGATAATAATAATATGGGACTTGTTGTTAGTGGATGTAACCTAGGGATTGGGTGAACTATGTTAAATTTTCATGTCTTGTGTTCTCTTTTATGCAATCTACTATTTTTTGGTATTGGTTATATTTGCATGCAACTATTATTTATGTCTGAGGTAAATACTAATAGGTAATGGTTGATATAACCTTGCATTAGATAATGTTTTATTTGCTTTTTGACATATCACATATGACTCAATATATCTCCTAACATCTTTCTAAATCTTTGGCCAATAATAGAACCTTTTTACTATGTATAATGTTTTTTTAAAGAAAAAATGACCACTTAAACTTTCATTTTCTTTCTCTTGGATGAGATTTTTCCTCGTAGACCCTTTAGGGACACATAATTGATTATCCTTGAATAACAACCCATTTTTCAAAGTATAGTTAGCAAAATTTCTATGAAAGTGATTATTGAAATCAAGGCATGCCTTGTAGGCTCTGAGAAGTCTTCACCTTCTTGGGATAGGTATTTAAACCCTTCAACTCCTATGCTCTATAACTAGATCTCTTGGACTGCTAGCAGTCTCCTACTTAATGAATTAGCTACCTTATTATTTTTCCCTTTCTTATGCTTAATGGTAAATGTATAGGCTTGAAAAAACTCCATCCACTTGATATGCCTAAGGTGAAACTTTTCTTGAGTGTTTACTGAGCTTAAGGTTTGGTTATCTATGAAAACAAAAAAATCCTTAGGTAGGAGGTATGTGTCCACTTTGTAAGGGCTTGTAGTGGTGCATAGAGCTCTGGGGAATAAGATGAATACCTTGACTTGGCTTCATTCAACCTTTCATTGAAAAATGCTACTAGTCTTCCTTCTTGAATTAAGACTACTCCCACAACTATATTTCTCATATTAGACTCTAGTATGAACAACTTGTCAAAACTAGGTAATACTAGTATGGGTTGTGTAGCCACTTCCTAGTTCAACTTCTCAAACCCTTCACTAGTTTCTTTTGTTCACTTAAACTTGGTCTTGAGTCCTCCCTTGATGATGTCTAACATGGGTGAATATATCTCACTAAATTTTTTTACAAACTTCCAATAAAATTGAGACAACCGATGAAAAATCCTCATTTTAGTCACTATTTTTGGAGTCATTCAGCTAACAATATCTTCTACTTTATTTGGGTCCATTTTTAAATCCCCTTATGAGACTAAAAAACCTAGGTACATGAGTTCTTATTTAATGAACTTGCTCTTCTCTAGATTAATAGTTAACTTTTCTTCTTGGAGACTCCTTAGTACAATCTCTAGGTGCTTCATGTGCTCTTCTTTGGTTTTGCTAAAGATGAGGATATCATCAAGGTAGACTACTATAAATCTACCTATGTGATCTTTCAACACTTCATTCATTAATCTAATAAATGTACTAGGTACATTTGTGAGGCCGAATAGCATAACTAACCACTCATGAAGACCCTATGTAGTTAAAATTTTTTTTTCTAGGCATCCCCATCTTTCATCCTAATTTGGTGATAACCACTCTTAAGGTCTATTTTTGTAAAGTACTTGGCCCCTTCAATACAATACATTAAGTCTTCTATTCTAGGAATAGTAAATCTATACTTAATTCTAACCCTATATATTATCCTAGGATCAATATACATTCTCCACTTACCTCCTTTGTTTGGTGCCAACACCACTGAGACTTCCCATAGCCTGATTCTCTTCCTAATTAGGCCTTGATCCAATAACTCTTGAACTTGCCTTGCAATCTCTTTATTTTGTTTTATTGTCATTTTATTTGTAGCTTTGTTAGGAAAACATGACCCTAGTATAAATTCTATCTAATGGTTAAGAGCTCTTTTAGATGGTAATGTGGTTGGTGTTCCATCATAGATAATGTCTTTAAATTGATCCAATGGTTTCTTAACTTCTGTGGGTATAGGTGTTTTTTTGAACTCTCCTTCCCCCTTAGGCTTCACTATAATAGAAAAATCAACTTCTTCCTCCTTCTTAAGGTCACGTAGGAATCCCTGACCACTCATCAAAAGTACATTCAACTCTGATGACTTGTTTGTTTCTTCCTCAAATAGTGACTAGATCTTATAGGTGACCCCATTCTTCTTGAAAGTATACATGTTTTTATTGCCATGGTGAATTGCATCCCTATCAAAATTACATGGTCTTCCTAACAACAAGTGGCAAGAATCCATGGGCACTACATCACATAGTACTTTGTCTTGGTATTCACATCTAGAAAACTCCACCCACACTTTTTCATTCAAAAGAAGATTTTGCCCTTTGTTCAACCAAGTGACCCTATAAGGATGTGTATGTGGTGTTTTAAGGAGTTTCAACTTGTGTACTACTTCCTCTAGAATTATATTATATGTAGACCCTGAGTCAATAATGACTTTTTACACCTTTCCAAGTATCTTACATTTGATACTAAATAATGTTCTTCTTTTTTTGGGCTCTTCTTTACTAGATTCTCTAAGTAAAACCCTGTTAAACATGATATTTTCACCAATTTCAAAATCAAGATTGGCCTCAATATCCTTGATGTTATTGACTTCCTCTTATGCATAGGGAAACATTTTTTCCCCTTGTGAAGATGAGGCTTTGTCAAGACAGCTATAAACAAGGTGTCCCATTTGGCCACAATTATAGCACTTCATGTTGGCAAAGTGTGATCCTCTTCCAAAACCCCCAAATCTACCTCTTCCTCCAATATTGGTGACTCTACCTCTGCCAAATCTGTCTCCTTAACTTGATTCACTACTTTTTTCAACTAGTGTGGAGTCTCCTTGATTCTTACTTTCATTTGTTATTCCACCATATCCACCCCTATGACCTCCTCTTGAGTCTCTACCTCTATCTCTGCCCCTTGAATTTGTATCTTATTTCTTCTTTTTCTTTTCCTCTACCTTAAGAGCCAATGAAAAACATTTATAGATAGTTTTGGGGGCCTAATGGCCTAAAATTTTCACCATTTTAAACCAATTTGAAGAATACTATGAAAATTAGGTGAATTGAATGAAACTAGGGTTTCCATGCATTTTTTGCAGAGGTTTTAGTAGAGAAACTCTAAATTGTTCACTCACACCCTAGGTTTGGTAAGCTTTCTTAGCCTTCCTTTATAACCCAAGGTTATGTTGAAAATGTTTTAGTCATGTCAAGATAGTCAAAAAAAAAAAATCCAAGGTCTGACTTTAATTCTCCTAAGTCTTATGTCCTACCGGGAGTTTGCAAATCAAATGAGAATATTCTATATATCCTTCTGATCTCACAATCAAGTGTGAGCATAACATCATAAGAAGGTTGTGGTCATATTTCAATCTTACACCTAGGATTAAGAATGTACAATCGTAGGTCTTTTTGGTTAACTTAAATCTTTCTCCCAATCTTACGATCTAAGGATAAAGTGTATCATTGTAGGTCTAAATATGTATGTTCAAAATAAGTCATGATGATATGGTCAAAGAGAAATTGTGAGTGTGCAAGTCATGTTGTAGAGGTTAGCTGAAGATATGACTAAGGTCATGAATGTAAGTGCATAAAAGTTTTTCAATTAAGATAATATGTCTTCTGAACTTATGCTCCAAAGGAAAGTGTATGATCACAAGTATCTCTTAAGGGTTGTTATGATTCTATGATCCAAGGGTCGACATAAGAGTGTAAGTATGTTTTAAAAGGTGTTTGAAGATAAGACTAAGGGTTAAGTGTAACATCATAATATCCATTTTGAAGCATCCCAAAATTACAATTGAAGGTTAGCATAAGAGAGGAGGTTTATTTCCAAGAGGTTACGATGCTATGCTGAAGGTAACTGACAATTAAGTGTAAGTTCACTATTAAAATCTAACAGTTAAAGGCCCTGATTTTTTGATAAGATATGAAGCATAAGAGCCAAAGGCTATGACAATTAAGTTTTTGAAGCTATTATAAAAGAGAAATCTAGTTGAATGTAAGAGTGTAACCCTAAAAGACAAAAAGTGCATAAAGTGAAATCATAGAAATATGAAAGGACAAGTAGTTCAACCAATTAGAATTTTTGGCTAAGCTAGCTAAAAATGTCACCAAAAGTTTGACTATAAAATTTGACCCCTTGTATATGTAAGCATTTAATGGAATAAATGAAGTTGATGGGGCATGTTCTTACATAAAGATATTCTCTGAAAGAAAAATAGTACAAGTTTTTAAAGCCAGAACAGATTGTTGAATTGCAAAACACTTGAATTTTTAGATTGTTAAAGATTGCATGAGATTTTTAGTTTTTAGAGCTTAGTTGTAGAAGAGAAAAATATCATACACATGAGGTAATGAGCCATAGTGTAAAGAGGTGGAGATTTTTCAAGCATAATCTTCAAAGATAAGCAAAACAAGGTAGAGGAAGCTTGATAAATATGTTGATGAATGGGCTCATCTCCTGCCAAGGTCATTTAATGCAATCTCTATAAATGATCATAGTTCCAATGATCCCTACATATATTTTAGAGATTCCATCTACCCAAATACAAATGGGTATGAATTTTCCATGTTCTTTTATAGCTATAGATTCAAGAAGCCACCAGCTTCGAATCCATGGAGGAGAAACTTGGCTAAGTTTATCTTTCTTGAGGTATACGTAGATGTGGACTTGTTGAAAGCCCTAATAGCATTATAACCATAAAACCAATTCTTTCCACAAGAAGGATGAGATAATTCTATGCACATTGGATCATGCATCCTTCATTGAGGCTTTCATACTTGAAGGACATATGAGTATGGAAGTAGACATCCAAGACTTCCAAGAAAAAATTGAAAGTAATGTCAAATTCTACACTGGTAGGGTGATGATTCATCACATCCAATATGAGTTGAAATTAGTGGGAGAAATTCCTAAGAAGTTGGATAAGATGTGGCTAATTGACAAATTTAAGAACTATATGAAAAATACAATTTACGGTTTACATAAGGCACTTGTGAGTGATGGATTAGACATGGTGTATGGAGGACCATACCTTATGCCTCTAAATATTCAAGATCATTCACAAACATCGAGTATGATTATGTGAAGAACATCATTGAGAAGATGCAAGAACAAATTGTTGCTACTGAGAGGGGAGAATTTGGAAATTTAAAATTCCACCACTATTTGTTGTTGATGCATCTCATTTTTTACAAAAAAGTTGGCTACTTCAGCATTGATTTTATTGATCAAACTTCAAATCTAGATGGAGACTTGCCAGTGCAACTGTGGACTCAAGTATGGGATAGGCATTGCCCTTATTCTTCTTCTATTGTTGAAGGATTTGAACAATACAAATCCACAAAACCCAAAGAACACTTGCATGCAAGAACCTGTTACAAAGAAGAAAAGGAAAAGAAGAGGCAAGGGTTTGGCTCTGAGAATATAGAAAATTATATTATCAGACTAAAAGAAATGAATTGAAATTTACAATTCATCAATCCTTATAGAAGGACATCCTAAAAACTAAAAGAGAAACCTTGAGAGGTAAATGACATCTAATAATTATATTTAATTATTAAATGGAAATGCATGTGTATAAAGTGAAATCTTAAGAAGGGAGTAAAGATAATTTAATAAATAAAATAAAATAAAATGAACCCTTTACTCTAACATAACCTTTAACACAGTTGACTCCTCACAAAGCTCACTTCATAACAGTGAAAATTTGGTGACATGTTACTAGTGGTTTTGCTCAAATTGGGTTTCCAAATTAAATCCTAGATTTTTACTTGTGTGAATGTTATTTGAGATGTTTTACTCTTTTATGTTTTACATTCTACAAGTAGGTTATTATTGGGATAATGGAATACAAGTTTATGTTACTGATATGATGTTATAGAGATTGAGTGGAGTGAAGAATGGATCTAAGTTGTTTGAGTATTCAAAATTTTAATTGGTACATTTGGACCTTAGATTAATTGATTAACCCCCCCTCCCCAGTTATTCTAAATCATTCTAAAAAATATTATGGTTTGATCACATGTCAATACTAATGGTTTTAGAATGAAAATGATATTACTAGTATGACTTGACACTTATGATCGATAATTTGACTTCTTTAGCAACTCAACAAAATAAGTTTCACAGTTCCATATTCATTGATAAAAAGTATACTTGTTACTATCATATCTCATAATATATGTAGTTTGTGAGCATTTAATATCTATTATGTTACATCTCCTTCACACAAGATTTGTCTACCCCATGATGAATAACTATTGTTGAATCACTGTTGATTTTTGCTATAATCTACCCACCAATCCATTATGTCAACATACACAAAGAATGTAAGGGAAGTGTTTGATAAAAGGTGTTGGTTGATCATCATTTCTATTACTAAGAGTTTGTTCTTTTCTTTCATTTTTTCCATTCTATCTTCTTACTATATAATTCCATCCATGTTTTGCACATGTATTTACAAATTGTTCTAAATTTTCCACCATCCTTATCTCTATTTT